>JANAVB010011800.1:6639828-7054828 GCA_029216955.1 Iris pallida
TTTGCACGGAATCCCATCGATGCGCGCGCGAACGAGATCCAGAAATGACGTCTCGTTGCAGCAATTTTGTGCGCATTTTTTGATAAATCCGACCGTTGGATCTTCGAACCGTTTCTTCCGTCTCAATATCGGTATATAGCCCTTCACTCCTATCAATTTTTGTCCGTTAATTTCGTCGTTTGATACATCAAAACCGGCCACCAAGTTGATCGTTTAAATTGTGTAATTTTTGGACAGTTTTACGGAGCCAACTTCGTCGGTTCGTATCTCCTCCATCGCGGCTCCGTCTGGCGTGCTACTGGTTCCTATGCGAAGCTGGTATAACCCTCTTCCTACCCCTTAAGTTTCATTTCATTGTGAGCACGTTTGATTGGTTGAATTCGACGCCAAAGTTGGCCGTTCGAATTCGTAATTTCCAAGTTGTAAAATTCTATTTTTGAACTCGGGACTCCGAATTCAAATTCTGACACCATCAGTAGACTCGTAGCGTCGTTCTGGTCTATCTTTATATAAAGTTTGTTAGATTTGGAGGATGTGGGCCCTGGCACGCATTTCGGTACAAAGTGGGTCCCACAGTCTGGCTCATCAAAATCTAATTCCGGATATACCGTTGAGTTTGTATCGTCATTCTGGACTCGTTGACATAAAATTTGCTAGGTTTTAGTGGACATTGGTTCCGGCACGCATTTCGGTGCAAGTCGGATACCAATATCCGGGTCAACGGGTCATTTTGAGTTTGGCTCATCGAAATCCAATTCCGGATATACCGTTGAGTTCGTATCGTCATTCTGGACTCGTTGACATATAATTTGCTGAGTTTTGAGGACATTGGCTCCGACACGTTTTTCCGTATAAATCAAAATTTTAATGTCCCGGTCAACGGACCAATTTGAGATCGGTTCAACGAAATTCAATTCTGGATATACCGTTGGGTTCGTATCGTCATTCTGGATTCGTGGACTTATAATTTGTTAGGTTTAGTGGACTAGTATTCTTGCACATTTTTTTTGTGCAAAGCGGGTCCGACACGGACACCGTTTTGACTCGAAATTATCTTTTTGCCCCTGTGTCCAAATTGGACTTATGGGCAGGCTATTCTAGCTGATTTGACCATTCTGGACACGTTGGTAATGGTTGTTTCACCATCCGACAACATCTGTAGATTTTTATCCTATTACTATAATCTTTTCCTTTTGTGGTATTTTGAGATCCGTCGATTCCAGTGATTTCACAACCACTGAAATTGAATGTGTTGACCCTGTGGATGTTTATAGAGACTAGCTTTGACCCAGTTTGACCATGGTTGACTACTTTGACTGAACGTCGAAGTAGAGTCAACATTTGACCTAGGTTAGACTAGTTTTGACCTTGGTTGACCACAGTTGACTATTTTGACCAAAAGTCAACCGGAAGTCAACCGTAGCCTAAAATTGACCAGAACTTGACCAAAGTTGACCAGTCGACCCAAAGTCAACTGTTAGTCAACGTTAGTCAAGTTTGACCTAGAGTTGACCTAGGGTTGACCAGAGTTGACCAGTTGACCAAAAGCCAACTGTAAGTCAACCCTTGACTTAGATTAACCTAGTTTGACTTGGTTTGACTTCTTGTGACCTATTTGACTTAGTATGATTTGATTTTACTTCCAAACCCTTATATTGATACAGTATTCCACCTATAGGTCCTCGAGGCACTGTTCTTGGACCAGTTGACATATTCTACCAGATCACATGCGAGTACATTCTCTGATAATATTTCTGTTTTATGATATCGTCTATGTTTCTTATATTTAGTGTAGATATCATTGTTCTCTTGACACATTGTTCACACGGAATGGTATTTCTCTGGATTCCGTCATGAGATGTTATTCCTCGCTTTCTTTGGTATATCATGTACAAGTCTTTCTTGTTCCTTGTGCATTGTATAGACACGATTCCTGCGAAGGCTAGCTACCCTCTCAGAGAATTGTGTATCATGATGTGTCATGGTTGGATCCACTATACTGGTCGGGGACGGGGAGTATTAGTGTAGATGTGTGGTCAATACCCGTCTTGTATATCTTGTGAACCTTGTGAATGCCAATCATACACCACACGTATGGTTGGCTAGATCATGACCTTGTACAGACCCAAGTCGGCCACATATTGTAGCTAGTACTCACACACTTAGATAGATGTTTCTTGATTCTTGTACATGCCATGATCAGTTTTACTTGCCTTGTTCTAGCTCTAGATTTACAGCTTACCTTGCCATGATACTCACATGTACATTTCATGATTTCTTGTATATTCTCTCTATTTACTGCTATATTTTCAATATCGTCTAATTAGAACTGTTATTTGAGATTTGTGCTCGTTCCATCCTGACTGGATATGTTGACAAAATTTTAGGAGTAGTTGTGCCCTCGGTATTGGACTTCATGATGTTGCTAGCTGAGGTGGATCTCACTATTCTTCTATGTGAGTTGCCTGGTAGTTATCCTTAGTTAGTTTTGTTGTTCCTTCTTTATTTTCCTGTATTATGATCATTGTAGATTCTAGTTGTTCTAGTGATATTGTTATTATTTCTTGTCTTATCTTCCTTAGTTTTCGTGATGTGACATGAGTACATTTCTAGTTATGGATCTTTAGATGTTGTAGTTAGTATAGTATACTTGACATCGCTCTACCGCCGATACTGCGGCATAGGCTGGGCGTGGCCCACGTATTCGTACCCGTATATCTGGGTGCGGGTCGTGACACATGTCTATATTGTACTCTGACTCACTAGCCACTGTTAGTTCTCTATTTATAGTAGATATTTCTATTACAGTTCTTTCTCTGTTTACATTATGTACTTTCTTTCAGTTTCATGTATCTTACTCTAATATATGCTTATATTTCTAACCTGCTATGATCTGTTGAGATGTATTGTACTCGTTCCTGTCCTGAATGGACCTGTTGAAAATATTATAGAGGACAAGGAGGAGGCCTGTGTGGATACCTTCTACGGGACAGCTCTAGCTGATGACATTACCCCTACTGTCTAGACTAGTTTAGTTAGGCTTTATCTTACTTATGTTGTCTTGGGACTAGTTTAGTTAGGCTTTATTTCTGTCATTGAGATCTGGTTTGTATATATTCTTTCATACTCTGTAGTTGAGACTTTGTATTTCTGGATGTTTGCTGAGTTGTTATCTTAGACACTTAGACTCTTCTGATCATCTGTATTTCATTTTGAGTTCTATATCATATCGTGCTTCTTCTTCCTTAGTTGTAATTGAGTTTACATTCTGCTATGTCACCCCCATTCGGGGAGTATAAACTGCTTAGTATTATATTGTTAGATGTTGTGACCTAGGACAGTGTTCTACCGCCGACACTGCGACGTAGGCTGGACGTACCCACTTCTTGTGCCCTTACTCTAGGGTGCGGGTCGTGACACGTTTTTAGTGGTGGCCCATGCAGGTCTAGACTAGAAGTGTGGTGGTATTCGAACTAGAGTATCACTACAGCCTGTAGTAGGATTAGAATATATTTTGAAGGTACTCAATCACAGTTAGGATCCCTTGAGAGATTCCTAGGATGACCCTTGAGAATCTTATTATAAAATATCTCGAAATTTGATTCTAATAGTTTATATTTATCTTTCTTGTTTAGTTAATGAATTTAATTTTTGGGTATCCATTGTTGATTTAATTTAATTTTTGTCAAGATAAAATTATATGGGCTAGGTCATCTAAGTTATGGAATCTAGTCTTCTACAGTCACATTAGTCAGCACGGTGAGGACATATAGTCAGATTTTGGATATATTTCTCGGTTGTAGGAATTTAAAGTTTTTGCAGCCAAGCTAGCGGCATCGCAAAAATTTTAAATACCATGATTCTAGAGGTATGTGCCTTAGTCGAGGACTCTGTGATTATCGTAGCCATGCTTACTAGTATGACGAGGATTTAGATTACCATGATTTTGGATAGACGCATATGATTATCAGATTGTACCTTAAATGCTTTTGAACATGTTTTCTCTACTTTTGTTTCAGTCCTTCTGAAAAAAAAGAATTATTGTTTGTTTTGTTTTGTTTTGCTTCTCATTATTTAACTTAGGAGTAGCTTTAGCTGTTATTATAAACTTTGTGTAACTTCTTGCTATGAGTTTCTTCATAATACAATGAATAGATGATTTTTGCTAGACCTTATCTTGAATTTGATATTATAGCTCTGGTTTTAAAATGGTTCCTTCTTTTAAACAGATAAGCAGAACAGATTTTATCGTTATTTTCTTCTTGCTATTATTCTTGTATTAAATAATAATAATAATAATAATAATAATAAAACTATCTTGATTACGTCAATCACCTACTTTGCAATCTTTGTAGGAATCTAAATGTTGGTCTTGATATAGAATTTGATTTTATTTTGGGACATGAGAATACATATAGTGGACACAGACACTTTGCCTGACACGTATGCATGCTACACTTTGATTACCAACATATCTAAATGCATATTAATATGTTGTTGATGTTAAATTCTCAAAACCCCAATATTTCTGATACAGTACAATATCAGAGACTGGTTCTCTGCTTTTCCAGTTTAAATTCGTAATTTAAATATAAATTTCATGTTAGTAGTTTTGTTTACATCACTACACATGTATGTTATATACAGGGTTTTAACTCTTAAAGAAATTGGTTGAGTTTTGTGTTTGAATTTGTCAAATCTGAGACTGTGTACATATTAACCCTTAATACTGGATTTTAAATGTTAGTTCAAATTGCTGTTTTTAAATATAATATTTTGAGGTATATATATTGTTGTATGAATGGATATAATGTTAGGTTTTATACTCTTACATGTTAGGTTGTGGTTGTGATGAACATTGGGTTGGTTTGATGTTCGAATTATTTTAAAATCCTAAAACTGAATACATGTTAATATTTTTACATTGATTTCAAATGTTTAGTTCAATTTCAGATTTAATTTGTAATATTAAACTGTATGCATAGCTAAACGTATGGATAGTATGTTAGGGTTTCATCTCTATCATGTTAGGTTGTGTTGGGATCATTGAGTTTGGTTGTGATGTTCAAACCCCTAAAATCTGAAACTGCATTATGTTAATATTACACTGGTTTAAATGTTAGCTCATTTTCAGATTTTGTATGTAAATGTTGAACTAAAACTGGGTTTAACCTTTCAATACTAAAGCTATAACCCTGTACAAGGACACACACACCCTAACTTAGTATACATTGCCATGTAAACCTAACCCTTCCTCTCTAAGTTATGTTCATATATCTATATAGATATATATAGAGTTTATGCATACATGTTATAATGTATATAGATACATAACTAAATCTCTACCTCTTTATATACATATATATATATATATATATATATATATATATATGGTTAGCCATGCATGTTATGAGTAAATTGGTTATGTATTGTAGATTGTTTAACCAATATGTCATGAGTAGTGTAACTTGATAGCTATTATTTTGAAACCCAAATCCTCCTATACACTTTCATGTATATTTCACATACACACATGCCTACTATCTAACCATATGAACATGTCCACATACACCTATACACACACTAACCACATAACCTTTATATAATGCTAGCTTTTTCCTCTCTAATTCTCTCTCTATATATATATTGCGATTGGATTTCAATGCTCGACGTTGTGCTTTAAATTTTGGTTTTGATTTTGCCTTAAAGCCTTGATGATTGTTATTTCTGTATCTTTTCCAATTTAACACCCCAGATTGCTTGTATGTTTTGATACCCTATGATTGTTTTGGCCTAGTATGACTAGTATACCTAGATGAGACTTTCACTACCACCGTATGCCATGACCTTGTATGCAGTCCTTTTAAATTGTATGATTTGATTAAGTCCTGAGACCTTGATTGTTGGGAGTTTAACCTAGAAGGAGTATCTTAATTTCGAGGACGAAATTTTTCTAAGGAGGGTAGACTTGTAGCACCCAGTTTCTAAAATGATGGTAATTTTGAAATTTTGTATTTATAATCATTTAAAAATGATATTTAAACCATGTTATGATTTTTGGTAATTTTTAATTATTTTTAAAACTATTTAAAATATTGAATTGTAATTTTGATGGTTAACTAGTTAAACCCTAGTTTTGCTAAGCTTAGAGACTAACCATGACCAAGGGAGCCTAACCATGTGATTAGGATGACTAATTGTGACTTTTTAGCCTAAGGGTATTTTGGTTATTTTTGACTTATTAATGAAAATAAATTTTGATTAATTAGTATTGTGCTAATTGAATTGTTAGAGACTAACCTAGTTTTGACTAAACCTAGATGTTAATGATACTCATGGAGGTTTAGTTAGAAGGTTAGAGACTTAATGGTTAAGTTAGATTAACAATATCTAGATATTTTATAGTAGGATATTTATCCCTTAGGATATTTGTGAAAAAGAAAGCCCTATGACTAGTTGAACCAATAGGAAGGGGCTTAGAATTGGGTAGACAACTCCTAGCCACTCATCTACATGAAAAATTAACCATAATTTATCTAATGACCAGCCATCAAGTGCCCCATCCCTTCCTATAAAGAATCCTTAAGAAAACTCTTGCCTCTTTTTTACCTCTATATAGAACCCTAAGCGTTCTTCCCCAAATTAGAGAGCTTCCCTCTTGGATTTGATTTCCTTTCCCTCAAATTCCTCCATCAAAGTTCTCCTAATCCATCCCACACCATCAAGGAAGGATTCTATCCAAGAATTTGGGCAACATGCAAAGGGAGGTATCCTTTTGGATAGATCTTCGTATCAGAGCCGTGTCCTAAAGATTTTTATTGGGATTCCACTTCTAATAGGTAAAACCTATCCTCTAACTTGATTTCCTTTGTATATTAATTAGTTTTGAATCCAAAGGATCCACCTCCATGCATGTGTCCCCTTTAGATTCAATTTTGAGACCATTTGGAGTCCATTTAAGGATGTTATAGGTGTGTCTTGTGTCCTACTTGATAGATCCCAAATTAGGACACCCCATGTGTATGTATGTATGATAATGGTTTAAATAGATATTTAAATTTGGTTTTAGAATGGTTAGAGAGTGGATTGATCTTAGTTAGGATGGTTAGAATGAGTTTCATTTGGATACCTATGTTGGTATCCAAGTATCTTGGCCAACCCAAATTCGTCATAATTTTTATCCACGTTTTTATTAACCAAAGCAACTTAGAAATGTCATAACTTTTAACTTAGAACTCCGATTTATCTTCCGTTTTTTTAAAAGAACCATATCGAAGTTAGCTTTCCAAATATATATTTTAATAAGCCAAATTCGTTCTGAAACTTTCTGTAAAATTATTTGAGTGTCAGCTGTACGAAAGACGAACGCGTTTCGGTGTTTATGCGATTTCGGGAGTTTCCGGACACAAAAATGCGATCCGTTTAAAGTTTCGGAAAGCTAACACAAAGGGCTATAACATACTTTAATCCTAGAATTTAGTGAAGGCCCAATTGGTACAGTATTAGTTTTAAGTAGAAGAGTGACTATACGATATATGTATTTTGTGTAACCTATGAGCCTATGTAGTATGGACATTAAATAAATATAGAGTATATAATGCATGATATGTTAGATGAATAAAATAATATATATATGATATATATCCTCTTTATATTAATGTATATATATGGTTGAATGCAAGCATGTAGGAATACAATTAATATAATGTATGTAAGCAATGCATAAATGCATGAATGAAAGAATGATATACAATGTATGCATGAAAGTATATAATGAATGCTAGATATGAATGCAAGGTATATATGTAATGATAGACATGAATGCATAATGTATAAATATTGTAATACAATATATAATAATAACATGTATGGTAATGTAGAGTATATGATGCAAGCTTGAATGAATGGAGGAAATACATGTATATAGGTAATATAGAATATAATATATGAATGCAAGCATGCAAGATAATGTATTGTATCCATATATGATGTATTCAACTTAAAGATAATGTAATATATGAAAGGAATGAATGATAATATATTCCATGATATGTAAGGTAATGCAAGGTATAAAATATAAGATGTGTGCATGTTTGTATGCCTCTATGTTAATGTATGAAATGATATGAATATATAATGTATGCATATGTATAAAACATGTAGGTAATGCATAGATGCACGAATGAAATGAATGTATGCAATATGTTAATATAAATGCAAGTATCTAATATGCATGAATGTAAGTATAATGTAATGCAAGTATACATGTATGTATCATGTAATGTAATATACATAATATGTATGTATGCATGTATGCAGGAATTAATGTAATATAATGTAGAGTATGTATATATGAATATAATGTATGCAAGTATATAATGTATTCAAATATGTATGTATGTATGTATAGGTGCATGAATGAATGCAAGTATGCATATATGATATGTATGACTGCATGTATACAATGTAAGTATGTATGTATGCATTTCTATAAATTGAGTTAACCTATAACCTTTTACACACATGCATTCATACACCCTTTGAAACCATGTATCCCATGTCACATACACCTACATATCACTAAATCTGAGAACATTAACATATATCCTTTCACACACATGCCAAACACACACATACTCACTTACTCTTTTACCTCTCTTTCTCTATATATATATATGTGTATGTGCCTATATATAGCTTTCCTATATATATCTATGTATATGAATATGTGAATGTGAATAATATATATATATATATATATATATATATATATATATATATATATATATATATATATATATATATATATATATATATATATATATATATATATATATATATATATATATTATGTGACTAAGTTTGTGTGTCTTGTTAGCTTATGGTTTAGTTTTGTGATTGGTTTAGCAAGTGACTTAGGCTATGAGTTAGTAGCTATCTTGGATACTTGATTTGCATATACTTAGTTTGTTTAGACCTAGAATTGACTAACCTAGACTAGTTGACCATTGTTGACTCAATCCTAGCTAGTTTGACCACAGTTGACTAAAGTTGACATAGTTTGACTTTATAGTTGACCAAAGTTGACTAAGAGTTGACTTTGTCCTAGATTGACTTAGAATCATGTAGATTGTATTATAATTTTAATTACCATATAAATTGAACTCTTTATAACCTGTGTTGCTATAACTAGGACTCTGTGACTCCAGTTGGCCATCTTTTCATATCAGCTGTTCAGGTTATCAGGCGAGTACATTCTTTGATCATTTCATATCCTGTTAGAATTATTTTCCTGCTTTAGATTACTTTACTTGATGCTGTCACGTTGGTAACACGGATTAGTACTATATGGATCCTTTCTTGAGATGTTATCCCCTCAGGGAGCATCGGATACTACATGTTCTGTGTGTTTCACTTACATCATGTATCACTATGATTCATAGATTCATTGATCACTTGTGACATGTACTCTCATGATCACAGAGTCTTCCATGAATCACCCATTTATGGACATTCCCAGAATCACCCATTTATGGGCCTACCATGTATCACCCCTTGTGGGCTATTGCATGGATCATAACATAACCTGGCTGGATCCTTATGTATTGATTGGGGGTACGGAAGAGTAGAAATAGACATGTGAATAATAACCAAGTAGTGTAGTTCCCAGAATCACTCTATAGTATAGTTCCCAAAATCTTCTATGCCATTCACATGTTGTAAGCCCCTGAATTTAGGGCTTATTTTTTCAATTTTATAATTCAATTATTGTAATAGATATTATTATTTGATTATTATTTGATTAAATGCTCTTTTCCATGCCTTTGATATTTGGAGTGTCAGGGATGTTCATCTCTGAAAACTTTCTTCATGAGTTTTGTAGTGGACATGATTACCTTCATTTTGGTATATCGTGTCCCACTCGAACTTGTTCCCTTGTACTCTTTTTGCTTCGCGCAAGTTCGGGTCAATTTAGACCATTAAATTATTAATTGAATTCCCACTCTTTTCCTTGATCATTATATGCACGTTACCATGACTTTTAATTTAGGAGCACCAGACTAGTCTTTTTCTTGAAACCAACTTGTCATGCCTGATCTACTCGAGACGCTCTTCACCCATGACCTTCTTGTCCCACTCAGACACACCCTCTTGTGTTTCATTTCCTTCGCACAACTTTCGGGTCAAATTAGGCCAATTAATTATCTACCGTAATTTGTGACCCGACTTCCAATTTAATTTCGGGATCCGACATCGACCCAACCTAGTCGACCCCAAATATGGACATGGCCCACACGAAGCCTACTACCCGCATGACACTTGTGTCCCATTTATTTGAGCCCCCACATGCTACTTATTTATCCATGATTATAAATACCTAAAACTAATTTATTTATTGTACCTAGTCCATTTTGGCCCAACTCGGCTCCACTGAACCCAACCCCAGCTCCATGTTACCCTCCATCATGACTGCCCATACACCCCACTGATATTTTTCCTCTCTCTAAATATCTCTCTCTATAAATATCTCATTTTCTTTCTATTATATATATATATATACATTATATATATATATATATATATATATATATATATATATATATATATATATATATATATATATATATATATATATATATATATATCCTTACACCTCACCCCATCCCCATCTCCCTTTCTCTCTCCCCTCTCACAGCCAACCCCCCATGTGGCCGAGAACACTCTCCCTCTCTCTCTACTTTCTCTTTTTCTCTCTATCTCATTAATATCACATTCTCTCTCTCCCTCTCTCACTAATATTATACACACACAATATATAATCTCCCTCTCTCTCTTTGTGTAATAAACACACACACACCAACTCCCCTCTTCCCTCACAGCCGAACACCACCCTCCTCATCACACAACCCTCTCCATTCTCCTCCTTTATCATCATCATCTCCATTTCTTCTTCTTCACAACCACTTCCACTCCCCTCCTATGCAAACAACACCAACATCACCACCATCATCACCCACACCACCACCATTAATGCCACCACCAACCGCCGCTGCACTTCGCCACGACCGCCGCCGCTGCACCGTCGCCGTCCCTGGCTACGCGCGCCGCAGCAGCAGCAGCTGCAGCGAGCAGGCACAGCAGTAGCCGCGGCCGACGGACGCCGTGCCGCCGCCGCGGGCCGCCGTGGCCGACCGCCGTGCGGTCCCCCGTGGCCCCTTGGCCGGGCGCACCTTCCCGTGGCGGCCACCATCCTCCGGGACGCGCCGTCTAGGCGATTCGTGCGTTTTGTACGGAATCCCGTCGACGCGCGCGCGAACGAGATCCAGAAATGGCGTCTCGTCGCAGCAATTTCGCTCGCATTTTTCGGAAAATTCGACCGTTGGATCGTCGAACCGTTTCTTCCGTCTCAATCTTGGTATATAGCCCTTCACTCCTATCATTTTTTGTCAGTTAATTTTGTCGTTTGATACATCAAAACTGGCCACCAAGTTGACCGTTTAAATTGTATAATTTTTAGACAGTTTTGTGGAGCCAACTTCGTCGGTTCGTATCTTCTCCATCGCGGCTCCGTCTGGCGTGCTACTAGTTCCTATGCGAAGCTGGTATAACCATCTTCCTACCCCTTAAGTTTCGTTTCATTATGAGCACGTTTGATTGGTTGAATTCGACGCCAAATTTGGCCGTCCAAATTCATAATTTCCAAGTTGTAAAATTCCATTTTTGAACCCAGGACTCCAGATTCAATTTCTGACACCATCAGTAGACTCGTGGCATCGTTCTGGCCTGTTTTCATATAAAGTTTGTTAGATTTGAAGGATGTAGGCCCTGGCACGCATTTCGGTGCAAAGTGGGTCCCACAGTCCGGGTCAACGAGACTTTTTGATGCCGGCTCATCGGAATCCAATTCCGGATATACCATTGAGTTCGTATCTTCATTCTAGACTCGTTGACATATAATTTGCTAGATTTTAGTGGACATTGGTTCCGGCACGTATTTCGGTGCAAGTCGGATACCAATATCCGGGTCAACGGGTCATTTTGAGTTCGGCTCATCGGAATCCAATTTCGGATATACCGTTGAGTTCGTATCGTCATTCTGGACTCGTTGACATATAATTTGCTGAATTTTGAGGACATTGGCTCCGACACGCTTTTCCGTGTAAATCAAAATTTTAATGTCCCGGTCAACGGATCAATTTGAGATCGGATCAACGAAATCCAATTCTGGTTACACCGTTGGGTTCGTATCGTCATTTTAGATTCGTGGACATATAATTTTTTAGGTTTAGTAGACTAGTATTCGTGTACGTTTTTCGGTGCAAAGCGGGTCCGACACGGATACCGTTTTGACTCGAAATTACCTTTTTGCCCCTGTATCCAAATTGGACTTATGGACAGGCTATTCTAGCTGATTTCACCATTCTGGACACATTGGTAATGGTTGTTTCACCATCCGACAACATCTGTAGGTTTTTACCCTATTACTATAATCTTTTCCTTTTGTGGTATTTGAGATCCATCGATTCCAGTGATTTCACAACCACTGAAATTGAATGTGTTGACCCTGTGGATGTTTATAGAGACTAGCTTTGACCCAGTTTGACCATGGTTGACTACTTTGACTGAACGTCGAAGTAGAGTCAACATTTAACCTAGGTTAGACTAGTTTTGACCTTGGTTGACCACAGTTGACTATTTTGACCAAAAGTCAACCGGAAGTCAACCGTAGCCTAAAATTGACCAGAACTTGACCAAAGTTGACCAGTCGACCCAAAGTCAACTGTTAGTCAATGTTAGTCAAGTTTGACCTAGAGTTGACCTAGGGTTGACCAGAGTTGACCAGTTGACCAAAAGTCAACTGTAAGTCAACCCTTAACTTAGATTAACCTAGTTTGACTTGGTTTGACTTCTTGTGACCTAGTTAACTTAGTATGATTTGATTTTACTTCCAAACCCTTATATTGATACAGTATTCCACCTATAGGTCCTCGAGGCACTGTTCTTGGACCAGTTGACATATTCCACCAGATCACAGACGAGTACATTCTCTGATAATATTTCTGTTTTATGATATCGTCTATGTTTCTTGTATTTAGTGTAGATATCCTTGTTCTCTTGACACATTGTTCACACGGATTGGTATTTCTCTGGATCCCGTCTTGAGATGTTATTCCTCGCTTTCCTTGGTATATCTTGTGCAAGTCTTTCTTGTTCCTTGTGCATTGTATAGACACGATTCCTACGAAGGCTAGCTACCCTCTTAGAGAATCGCGTGTCATGATGTGTCATGGTTGGATCCACTATACTGGTCGGGGACGGAGAGTATTAGTGTAGATGTGTGGTCAATACCCGCCTTGTATATCTTGTGAACCTTGTGAATGCCAATCATACACCACATGTATGGTTGGCTAGATCATGACCTTGTGCAGATCCAAGCCGGCCATATATTATAGCTAGTACTCACACACTTAGATAGATGTTTCTTGATTCTTGTACATGCCATGATCAGTTTTACTTGCCTTGTTCTAGCTCTAGATTTACAGCTTACCTTGCCATGATACTCATATGTACATTTCATGATTTCTTGTATATTCTCTCTATTTATTGCTACATTTTCAATATCGTCTAATTAGAACTGTTATTTGAGATTTGTGCTCGTTCCATCCTGACTGGATATGTTGAAATTTTTTTAGGAGTAGTTGTGCCCTCGGTATTGGACTTCATGATGTTGCTAGCTGAGGTGGATCTCACTATTCTTCTATGTGAGTTGCCTGGTAGTTATCCTTAGTTAGTTTTGTTGTTCCTTCTTTATTTTCCTGTATTATGATCATTGTAGATTCTAGTTGTTCTAGTGATATTGTTATTATTTCTTGTCTTATCTTCCTTAGTTTTTGTGATGTGACATGAGTACATTTCTAGTTATGGATCTTTAGATGTTGTAGTTAGTATAGTATACTTGACAGCGCTCTACCGCCGATACTGCGGCGTAGGCTGGGCGTGGCCCACGTATTCGTACCCGTATATCCGGGTGCGGGTCGTGACAAATGTCTATATTGTACTCTGACTCACTAGCCACTGTTAGTTCTCTATTTATAGTAGATATTTCTATTACAGTTCTTTCTCTGTTTACATTCTGTACTTTCTTTCAGTTTCCTGTATCTTACTCTACTGCATGCTTATATTTCTAACCTGCTATGATATGTTGAGATGTATTGTGCTCGTTCCTGTCATGACTGGACCTGTTGAAAATATTACAGAGGACGAGGAGGAGGCCTGTGTGGATACCTTCTACGGGACAGCTCTAGCTGATGACATTACCCCTACTGCCTAGACTAGTTTAGTTAGGCTTTATCTTACTTATGTTGTCTTGGGACTAGTTTTGTTAGGCTTTATTTCTGTCATTGAGATCTGTATTGTATATATTCTTTCATACTCTGTAGTTGAGACTTTGTATTTCTGGATGTTTGCTGAGTTGTTATCTTAGACACTTAGACTCTTCTGATCATCTGTATTTCATTTTGAGTTCTATATCATATCGTGCTTCTTCTTCCTTAGTTGTGATTGAGTTTACATTCTGCTATGTCACCCCCATTTGGGGAGTATAAACTGCTTAGCATTATATTGTTAGATGTTGTGACCTAGGACAACGTTCTACCGCCGACACTGCGGCGTAGGCTGGACGTACCCACTTCTCGTGCCCTTACTCTAGGGTGCGGGTCGTGACAAATAATACTTGAAAATATTAGTATAGTATGAAATTACGAACACAGGTGCTTTGGAGAAAATATGCCTAGATGCTTCTTAGATTTATGTTGGAAATTAGCTATTATAGAGGTATATACATATGTATAAGTAATTAATAAAATTATTTCCTTGCTTGCATCCAATATTATGAATTAAATAAGCATGTATATTCTTGTGTAGAAAGCTCTAAGTTAGGAAAAATATTGACTTTATAGTGTTACATATTATATATAGGTTTGTATATTTATCATAGCCTAGATTCCTAAGAAACATTAAGAAAAGTGTAACCTTTTATGGTATTTCTTAAATTCTAAATTATGTGTTAATTTTAAAGTATAATTAATAAATAGAAACTTTTAGTGTGTTTGGTTAAAATAATTTACCGACTTTTGAATACAAAAGCAGTTTTAGCTTGGATCTTTGATACGACATGGTCTAGCTCTTTAAGATTACAATCTTTTGACATAAATTAGTAATCTAATGATTTTTTTTATTTACTTACCCATAATTACGGACCCATATGTCACGGACTTTATGTTTTGCCTATACTTCGTCATGTGCGACGTACTATCTTCCTTTGTATTTTGCCTACACTTTATCACGTGCGACGCACTATCTTCCTTCTCAAAGAATCATACAAGCCTTTCTGAATCCGCTTAGCTAGATCGCTAAGACGATATTGACAAACTTGTGGAACAAAAGAGAAAGAGATTGGAAGCTTGAAAACTTTACTATACTAGAAAGAGATTACAACTTAGGGCGGTGAGGAACAAATGCGGCCTCCCACTTATTTATAGTGCCTTTATGGCTTATAAGCGACTCCTTGCTATATCTCGTGGTTGCACATGGGTCTCCACACCTCTAGGCATGCTAGTCCCATTGCAACTCTGTCGACCCGAATGTCCTCCACGAGCTTTCAACAACTTTTTGCACGAGCCACTCCACATCGTCGCCTCTGTCTCTGCGTAAACCTCTCACTTGTCTTGAGCACCCTAGGTATATCGTTTCCTATTGGCTACTCTTGTTGTGTTGAATAACGGAGATAGATTTCTCATTCGAAGGCTTGTCTCATGCAGCTTTCACTATACACGATGAGCCTTCCTCCATGAAGCCGACGACTGCCAAATGTGGCATCGGAATCATCTTTGTCGTGATAAAGAAATGCATGTCCGGTATCATCTTGAAGTCATCCAGTGATGTAGTAGTAAAATTGGTAATGCTCGACCAATTTTTTGCCACTATGCGAACCCCTTTGGCCATCCCCTGCATGGGGTACGCTTTTGCATTGACCGCCTTCATCTGGCTCAAATCATCCTCCAAGGTTAGACTCAATCGACGGACCTCTGTGTCCGTGATGAAGTTATGAGTGGTTCTCGTGTCAACCAACACCCGTGCGCTCATGCCATTGATCCTCACGTCAACATGCATGAGCTCCCTGCTCGAAGTCTTCGATACAGCGGACTTGGATGTCTTGATGGCATTTAGCAAGTGTAAACCTACAAAAATTTCTTATTTTTTATTATTTATCTGACCTAAATAGTAAATTCTGGATTATATATATATATATATTTATTTATTTTTTATTTTTATAAAAACAATATATATATATATATATATATATATATATATATATATTTTATATATATATATATATATATATATATATATATATATATATATATATATATATATATATATATATATATATATATTATGTCGACTAGGAATTATGGCATAGCAAGTGTAGTTGTGTGCTATATATATATATATATATATATATATATATATATATATATATATATATATATATATATATATATATATATTTTGTTTTTATATATATATATATATATATATATATATATATATATATATATATATATATATATATATATATATATATATATATATATATATATATATAGGAAGCGGATCAAAAGTCCCCCTTAGAAAACTCCCTAAAAATCCCCTCACTCTCAGCCGTCCATTTAATGTTAATTTTAATGTTAATATTAATGTTAATGTTAATATTAATGTTAATATTAATATTAAATACTTTAATTAACATTAAACTTAACATTAAAATTAATATTAACATTAACATTAATATTAACATTAACATTAATATTAACATTAATATTAATATTAAATGGACGGTTGAGAGTGAGGGGGTTTTTAGAGAGTTTTCTAAGGGGACTTTTGATCCGCTCCCATATATATATATATATATATATATATATATATATATATATATATATATATATATATATATATATATATATATATATATTCTAAGGGGGGCTTTTGATCCGCTCCCATATATATATATATATATATATATATATATATATATATATATATAAATATATATATATATATATATATATATATATATATATATTCTAAGGGGGGCTTTTGATCCGCTCCCATATATATATATATATATATATATATATATATATATATATATATATATATATATATATAAATATATATATATATATATATATATATATATATATATATATATATATATATAGAGTCATGGTTAAGTTTTGAGATGTATATCGACTAGGAATTATGGCATAGCTAGTGTAATTGTGTGCTACGACTAGTATATTAGCCATGGTAGGGAAAGCATAACCATATCCAGGTCCCTTGTATGGAAATAAGTCAAAATTGTGGCTTAACCCATACAAATGGCTTAATTAATTAATTATAAATACTTTTGATTTTTAGGAAACTGGTTGTACCAAACTAGCCCGTAATTGATCAGAACCAAACCCATACCCGACCACACATGACAGCCCCATGCATGGGCTGTAAACCCCCTAAAATTTTGACTAGGATTGTTTTATTATTTTAAACTTAGTATAAAGCATATACAAGTTCTAAATATATTTAGGAATTTATTTAATTTATATGGTCTAGTAAGTAATTTATAAATAATTGTTATATATATACTATAAATGTTATTGTTAGTAAATTGATATTTCATTTGAGATATGATAACATTTTTAAAATACTTTTTTTTAGATTGTTAGGCTACCTATATATGTTTGTATATAAGTGTATATATAGTGTACATATATATTAGGCTTTATATACTAAAAAAGATAACGCTGATAATACTGTTCCGAGGAACAGTAACACCTGGTGCCCGACGCCCACATTAGCCGAGAAGCAGTGAAGAATAACCAAATATAAAATTTCCAATTCTTTTCAAAACCTTATCAAATCTCTTCCAATTTTTTTGTAAACATGACAGGATTCTCCTCGATTTAAACCTAAGATCTCAATATAAATCTTATCACAATTTATATAAAATTCACTTTAAATTCCACATGTATATAGTAAACGCCGTTTCAAAATTCTTGGAAAAAAACTAGGAAGAACTACTCACCAAACCCTCATAATCGACCCGGAGCCATCGCCGACCTTCCCTACGACCATCCAGCCCCCGTGGCCACCGCTGACCGCCAGAGACATGCCTGACAGCATGCACAGCAGCCCGTAGTAGTACAACAACAACAACAGTAGCAACAGTCTCAAGGCCGACTTCGCGGTGATTTTTTTCCACGAAGTTATACCATTTTTTCGATCTAATTCTTCTGCTATGATCACAATCCTAACATCTTTTAGTCCCTTCAATTAGTTTTTAATAAATCGCGCTAAATAGCCCAAAAAATTCTCCAAAAAATCATGAAAAATTGTTCAGAATAGAACAAAATTTTGATTCCAAGAACTAGTTTTGTAAGAAAAATATTTGCCAGAATTCTAGGAGTTTTAAAAATCTATTTAAACATACTTGAAGACAACCTTTACGTTAACAAAACACTATTTTTATTTTTAGTTTATTATTTATTGAGAAAATAAGGTAAAAAATTGAGAGAAAAATAGTTTTGAAACCTTCAGGAAACACCGATACGGGGTCCGTCCCAACAAACTGGACGACTTTATTGCAACCCGAGGGCATCAAACGGTACGTACGGACGTTGCGACATGTGGACTTTTGTCACGCCCGGATTCTGAAGAATCGATAATCGTCCCCCGATGTGATGCCGTGCGAACCTGAGATGCGCTCGCACAAGGCAAAGTCATAAGGTTGTTCGAAATACAACATCTAAAAGAGTACGAAGAGAAATTGAAAAACATATTTCAAATAGAAGGAAAATTTTCTTCATTGTAATAAACATTATTTATAGGACTCTATTACAGTAGTTGTCGCGTGGGCTTACGACTTGACTCAAACATAAAATGAATGCTGATGAGATAGTCATTCAATACATTAAATCCCCTTTTTATATAACCAAAACATTCAAACACTTGCTATCATTGGGATTCGATCCATCTTCTTTTGGAGTGATTATAGAGTCTTCAAAGGATTGAAACAAGCCTTCGGCACATGGACGAGACTTTAAAATACGCTAGCGTCGCCTTCAGCTAAGTGGCACGTCCTTGTTGATTCAGAGGGCCCGTGGAGAACGAGGATTAGTACATTATCGTGTACTGATGGGTGACTAATTAAATTCCATGTTCTCGTTTGGTTCAAGAAGTTATATAATATAATTGGTGATCTTTCTAACCATCATAGTAAATTTTATGAAAGAAACTGAGTAGGCATAAGCAATGTAAACTACCATAAAACTTACCCACAGTAGAGCGTGCCGTTATAGTATGTACTTACCATGTTATTTCCTGTCAATTGTTATCATAGCTAATAGAAACTATATGTGTTTTATGTGAAAGTCACTGGCAAGTCTAGCCATCCTGGACGTTATAGCTTGGTTTAGACGGCGACCCTTCCAGCGCAGTTGCGAGCCTGCTGAAAGTTTTTCGAATGACCCATACTAACACCCAACACAGCTATCCAGGTTCCTCCTAGGCCAAATCGGTCCCGTGGCACCCGGGATACCAGTCGAGGAACCTAACCCTTGTGCACAAGTTGTCCATGACTGTGCAAGACTAAATTAACATGGTCTATAAACATCGTGAGACTTAACCCATTTCAATGTGTCCCGTTTTACCATTGTGACATTTATTTATAACATCAATATTTATGTAACACATTTCTATGTCATATATATAAAAGCAAGCATGTAATAGTACTTCGAATTATGTACGCAAGTAAAGCACGCAACAGTTCTATGAAGTAAGCCTTTGTGTCCGTGCATATATGTCTAACATTTTATTCATATTCATGGCACCGATTGATTTGATACAAGAGGTTCAAAAGGGAAAGAAGGGTCAGTCACTCACCTCGATTTGCATGAGGTGAGAGAAAAGAGTTCGATTATGATAGACGGTGCCTACGCATCACCTAAATTCGCATAAGCAACAAATCATCACTCAACCCTTCTATTTCGAGTTCAATATGAAAGGCGAAGTTCGAAGAACGTAAGCAATGAAATCTATCAAAAACATTCACAAAAATGCATTCAAAAAATCCAAAGCCAAAGAAGCAAGTGTGTAGAGCAACGAGAGGTTTCTTCCGACTCAACCGTAGTATCTATCCTCAAAATGTAGCTTGCTGAATATGGGACTTAATTTCGAAGAAGCCATTCCATAACAAGGAAAGATCTTCATTCAACCGGTCCCGACCAATCGATATCAACAATGTTTCTTAATCACGCTCCCCGTGTCGCAGTGAGGAACAGACACGACGTTAGGACGGGACTGTCACGACCCGCACCCACTGTGAGGGTACGAGAACATAACAACGCCCAGCCTACGCCGTAGTGTCGGCGGTAGAACGCTGTTCTAGGTCATGAACTATAACTAACATAACATGAAATACTCTCCATAAGGAGGCCAACACAGAGGTACAACTCAATCACAATCTATAGATAGAATTTGGTACGATGAAATAGATAAAGAAATCCTCAAGTGAGGTATAGCAGAATAAAATAACAAGTTAACAACTACTAGTCTCAACATCTCTAAATATACAACTCTGAAAATAAGGACAACAGCTAAACATGAAAAAGGAAACAATCTACAATATCTAACTATGCAATGGGTATCATCCTCAGCAGCTGCCTGAACCTCCCCAGGGGTCCAGGTCGCGAGTGTCATCTAGGCAAGCTCCATAGTAAGGGGTGCAGGGTTCCTCATCACCCTCTGTAAAATTTTCAACAGGTCCAGTCAGGACGGAAGCGAGCACAATATATCTCACACAGATCATAACAGGTTAGAAAATATAAACATGCAAGAGAGTATGATACGTGAAACTGAAAGAAAGTACATGATGTAAACATAGAGAGAACTGTAATAGAAATATCTACTATAAGTAGAGAGCTACCAGTGACTAGTGATTTATAGTACAAAGTCGACATGTGAACGGCTTGATTTGCACATGGCTATACTAAAGAGACGTACATGGCTATACTACTTTGGAATTGTTCACGTGACTATTTATACTCCCCCATACCCCAATCAATACACAAGGATCCAGACAAGTTATGTTACGTACATGGTTTTCACATGAAGCCCATAAATGGGTGCACATGAAGTATACATGAGAGCTCATACATGAGTGCACATGAAGTTCACATGGGGGCCCATAAATGGGTGCACATAAAATTCACATGAAGGCTCATAAATGAGTGCACATGAAGTATAGGTTATACATGAGATACATAGGAAACATGACCGAACATGAGAGCACATAAGAGTACACGAGCATGCATGAACGAGCATGAAGCACATGAGAAACATGAATAACATTAGAGCGAGGAATACATGATATACATGAAACACATAACATGATGTATCCGATGCTCCCGAGGGGGATAACATCTCAATGTAGGGATCCACATAGTACCAATCCGTAATAATATCGTGACAGCATCAAATAAGGTAAACTAGAGCAGGAATATAATTCTAAGCAAGTTATGAAATGATAAGAGAATGTACTTGCCTGGTATCTGAATGTCTGAAGTAAATGTACTGTCCGAGATGAGGTACCTGACTCCTAATTAGAGCAACACAAGTCAAGATGTATACAGGGGATGATAATAGTAATCTACAATGCATCTGCATGCTGTCCAGGTCAAACTAGACCAAAGTCAACTCTCGGTCAACTCTAGTCAACTAGACTGGTCAAACTAGGTCAAGTCTAAGCCAAACAAGTCTCACTAAGCCTAACCAGTCTATTCTAGCAAGCACACACCAATTCTAGGCTATACAAGTCAACTATAACCTATACTAGCATTCAAGCCACACTCATAGGTAATGCGCCATAGGCTATAGGCCCATAGGCTATATTACCTATATACCAAACCACATATTTACACATACCCATATATTAATATATCTATCTAAAATAATATGGTAACACATATTATAATATATAGGCCATATGTAATAACATATGCCTCTAATATATATATATATATATATATATATATATATATATATATATATATATATATATATATATATATATATATATATATATATATATATTGTTATATATATATATATATATATATATATATATATATATATATATATATATATATATATATAACAATATATATATATATATATATATATATATATATATATATATATATATATATATATATATATATAGAAGGATAGGAAAAGGGAAACATGCATTTGTGTTCATGTGTGTATGGCAAAGTGTCAATAGAGTGTCAATGGGTGTGAATGTGAATTAGGAATCTGTGAGTGTGATAGTGTCATGAGAGTGTTAATGTGATATAAAGATATGTGTGTGTGTATGATATATTAGAGAATAGGAAAAACAGTGAGTGTAAAACCTGTGAACATTGAGGGTCACATGTGAGGTGCACTAGTGATAGGAAGGTGACAGTGTTATATAGGAAATAGTGAGTGTCACAAAGAAATCACATTGACAGTTTATAACTAGAACCAAATGACAGTTCAATAAACAAATTTCAAAATAATTCACATAAATGAATCCAATTCCCTCTTGACAGTTCATATCAACCCATAACAGTGAACTATCATCTCAGGAATTGGGTTCCAGGGAAATGAAATCTACATGACAGTTTATACAACCCAAGTTAACCTATATAGGGGGTTAACATATGGGAGAGGGACAGAACCATTGGGTGCATGCCACAGTGTTCATAAAATCAGTAAAGTATTCATTGACAGAGTGTGTGTGTGAGGGCATGAGAACCTGTGTGAACATGTGAGATTGTGAGTGTGGGAGCATGTGTGGAATGAGTAAGAGTGTAGTAACAGGAAAAAGTGCATGACAGATTTCAGAAATTAGAAGATCATATACTCAGTTCAGAACCAAATGGCAGTTAGGCAAGGAAGGAAAATCAATTCTAACTAACCATTTAATCTCAGGTTTAACAAGCAGTGCATACCATAGTTTAACTCAGGAAATAATCCCAGCTTCTTGTGTGTTTTTACATGTGAAATTCTCAGTTCAATAATAGATAAACCCAGTGTGTGCGTGAGGAAAAGGCAGTGTGCTTGTGTATATGAAAACCTGTGTGTAGGGAAGCATTCAATTTAGTTTGATACAACCAAGTGTCTCAGTATTCTGTACAGGAAGGCAATTTGGTGTCTCAGGAATTTATTCAATGCAAAGAGTCTTAGCTGTACGTGTACCCGAGTGTGTTAAATAGTATCCTGTGTACATGAAGCATAGGTGAAAGGAAAAAGGTTAATCTCAGGATTAAGGAATTCAAAACAGTTCAATATGAATTGGCCATTCATTTCAGGTTTACAAAACAGTGAAATGTAGGTATGGTATTAAGTTCTCAGATTTCGAATGAATCCCATGTCCTGTGTGTATCAGTGTCCCTATGTGTTCAGGCATTCACCCATCAGTGAACTCAATGTCAGTTCAATTGGACAGTGCAATAGGGAAAACAGTGTAGCCTAGAGTCTCAGGTTAAAACAAGGTCTCAGAAATTCGAAGATCAAATCTCAGGTTGTCAGTTAGGAAGAAAAATCGATTTGTACTAACTAAACATTCAATCTCATTCAACCATTCATGAACACATCAACCAATCTCAATACAAATGAATCCCCACAACCTAACATGCTATTTGTTGTTCAGCAAATTTAAATCATAGTTAATTACATGGTATTAGCCATCAAAAATGTAAATAGAGGTGAAAACAGTGAATCATGTTCACTGATACATTAGAGTGTCAGGAATACACACTCCCTCTGAGATCGAATCCTCCTTCATCAAACTTAACACAAATACACCCTAACATGATATCTAATGTTCAAATATTTAAAACATAGCTAAAACACATGGCATTTAACATTAAAAGTAAATAGAAAAATAAGGAACAGTGAACCAGTTCACTGATGCATCACAATATCAGAAATTAGGAACATGTCCTATTCGAATGTTAAACTAACAAATAATCAATGGGATTAAGGTTGGTAATTAACATTTGATATGTACACGTGTCACACACTCACCATCGTGTCCAAAAATACTAGACACAAGTGTCCAAACCACACAAACCCAAATATACTGAACTGGGTTCAGTCGACTGTGCACTCGTGTCCAGTGCGGGTCAAATCCTCACTCGACACAAAACCAGGGGACACGTGACTTGGAGAGTGTCGTGTCAGACACTGTCCCGAGATCCAAGTCAAAGGATACGTGCCCACGTGCCCTAGATAGCTCGCACGAGCCTGCTGGCAGCAGGGCAGTCCACAGCGCGCACACGGGGCGTGTCCACGAGTCCAGTATCGACACGAACTGGACTCGATCCATGTTTAGTCGTGTAGAAATCAATAAGCCACATAAGAACCTATTTTTCTATTCAAAAATATTTCGAAAACAGCAAACTTCAACCCATTGAGACATTAGGTCGAACACCTTATTAACCTACTGATACGTGTCCGATACAGACACGTATCCGACACAGGTTTGGGTCAGCTCCTATCCGAGGCTAGAGGGGACCTAGGGCTATGCATCCATGATGATAAACCAATAGTTTAAATGAAGAATGAAGGATTTACCAATGGGTGTCTCGAGCTTAAAACTGTCAAAGTGCAGTCCCTTTTCACTGTAGCTCAAGCACAAGATGATCCCTAAATCGATATTCTACCTCCATGGACAGCAAGAGGGTGATGGTTAGGTCACAATGCAAGAAGTTTGGTTGAAAAATGATGAGAAATGGAGAAGTTATGAATGAATGAAGTTGAGCTCACCTTGTTCTTGAAAAGAGAGAGAATGAACAAAGAGGCAATGATTTGGGAGGGATTAAATAGGCTCACCTAGGGTTTTGGGCTGGCCACTTCTAGGGTTGGTTTTGGGATCCCATCCAATGGTCACCCTCACATCATGTCAAATCGATGGCTAGGATGGAACCTAGGTTTCAATGCTAGTCTAACTAACTATAACTAGCTAGTCTAACTTGATCATTCTAACCAATGACTAGTTCTGACTAATCCAAGCTAACTAACCCTAGTCTAGGCCATGTCTAATTTGGGTTAGGGCTAACTTCTAGGTTAAGAACTAACATAACACATAGCAATATTTAATTAATAATAAATTCACATGCATCCCAATAAATTCTATTAAATTCAAATAAATTCAAATTGACCAAAATATTCCTAGGCTAAAAAATGATAAATGAAACACCCTAATCACATGGATAGGCTCTAGGTCAAGCTGTCTCTAGGGTTACACTAGCAAGACACCAAATCACAAGTCATGATTTTAAATAGTTTAAAAATGATTAAAAATTACCAAAAATCATAATATGAAATAAATATCAATAAATAATAATTATAATTACAAAATTTCAAAATTACCCTCATCTGAAAAATTGGGTGTTACAATCCGACCCACCTTATAAAAATTTTGTCCTCGAAATTAAGATGATCGCACCCCCCTTCTAGGTCAACATAGTCAAGGGTTAATCACTAGTCAATTTTCTCAACATTCTAGTACTTGGTCATCAGCTGATCAACTTCTTAGGATTTTACCTATGCTAGCTACCTAAGTATTGGCAACTAGAATTTAGCAAAAAGAGAAACTCTATAATAGGCTATCTCTTAACTTCCCAATCCTATCAAGTCACCCATAACTAAATACCTACAAGCTAAGCACACAAATCCTAAATACCACATATACATAAGCTCAAGAACAACAATCCATCACATATATCCTAAGTATATCATCTGCAATCTATATGTATATAGGCCTCTCAGTCTTAGGTGAACTACAACTATACTCAAGGACAGGCTCTGGTCATGGGTGCCTCACTGGAAAAAGGTAAGAAAAATAATAATAATCATCAAGGCTGTAAGGCATACTAACATCCTATATGTAAACTGGTTGGTATTATAAATAACAGGGAAATCATCTATAATGGGTTACTATTCTAATACCACTACTAACTACCAGCTCTAGGGTACAGACACCTTACAAGTCGTCATATCATTACACTATGAAGATCTACCCATGAATAAGTTCTACAAACTAAAATATCCCTACTCCTAAGTTATTGATGATATAATACAATCTTATAACAACAGAAGGGTATGATAGAGATAATAGGTTAAAACCTTCTCAAGATAAAATCTGATAATCATATGCGTCTGTCCAAAATCATGTTATTCAGAGTCTTCGTCATGCTAGTGAGCAAGGCTATAATAATCACAGAGTTCTCGACTAAGGTACATACCTCTAGGTTCATGGTATTTAAAATTTTCTGAAAACCTTAAATTCCCACACCCGAGAAATACGTCCAAAATCTGACTATATGTCCTCACTATGCCAGCTAACACGACTATCGAAGATTCTAGATCCCATAACTGAGGTGACCTAGCCCATATGATTTTTTCAGAAGAAAAAAAACAAACATAACAAAAGAGCAACATGACAAAATTAATCAATCAACAAGGAACAGATGGAATCGAATTTCAAGGTAGTTATAAAAGACAATTGCGAGAATGGAATCGAGAAGAACGGAACTTGCAGCAAGATCTCTAATGGTCTGTGCATCATCGACTGTCTTGACGATAGCTCGCCCCTGGTGGTTTCCCCTGGTCTGCTGCTGATGCTGCATGAACCGCTGTTGCTGAGAGAAATCAGGAATGACGGGGGAAAGTCTCTGTACAGACAGAGGTGCACCTCCAATGTAGCAGAAATGCCAACCTGAGTCGGCACAACATGAGCTACGGTCTCGAGGCCCTGATGAACAGGACAAGAGGTGGCCAGCCTCTCGATAGTATTCCCCGAACCGGAGCGATGAGATCGTGTCTCCATAACCATCATGAAGACAGATCAAAATAAGTAGTAATTTTTGACAATGAAGCAAAATTTTAAAGAAGGACAGTTTATATTCAAGGAAGGTCAATAAGCAACAAATTAGATAAAGGAATCTGATTAAAAGTTTTTCCTAATGTGATTGAGTACCTCAAAAATAATCCTAATCCTACTGCAGGCTGTAGTGGTACTCTAGTTCGAATACCACTACACAAACTCGACCTGCATGGGCCACCACTAAAAATGTGTCACGACCCGTACCCACTGTGAGGGTACGAGAACGTAACAGCGCCCAGCCTACGCCGCAGTGTCGACGGTAGAAACGTTGTTCTAGGTCATGAACTATAACTAACATAACATGAAATACTCTCCATAAGGAGGCCAACACAGAGATACAACTCAATCACAATCTATAGATAGAATATGGCACGATGAAATAGATAAAGAAATCCTCAACAGAGGTATAGCAGAATGAAATAACAAGTTAACAACTACTAGTCTCAACATCTCTAAATATACAACTCTGAAAATAAGGACAACAGCTAAACATGAAAAAGGAAACAATCTAGACTATCTAACTATACAATGGGTATCATCCTCAGCAGCTGCCTGAACCTCCCCAGGGGTCCAGGTCGTGAGTGTCATCTAGGCAAGCTCCATAGTAAGGGGTGCAGGGTTCCTCATCATCCTCTGTAAAATTTTTAACAGGTCCAATCAGGACGGGAGCGAGCACAATACATCTCACACAGATCATAACAGGTTAAAGAATATAAACATACAAGAGAGTACGATACGTAAACAGAAAGAAAGTACATGATGTAAACAGAGAGAGAACTATAATAGAAATATCTACTATAAGTAGAGAGCTACCAGTGACTAGTGACTTAGAGTAAAAAGTCGACATGTGAACGGCTTGATTTGCACATGGCTATACTAAAGAGGCGTACATGGCTATACTACTTTGGAATTATTCACATGACTATTTATACTCCCCCATACCCCAATCAATATATACACAAGGATCCAGACAAGTTATGTTACGTACATAGTTTTCACATGAAGCCCATAAATGGGTGCACATGAAGTATACATGAGAGCTCATACATGAGTGCACATGAAGTTCACATGGGGGCCCATAAATGGATGCACATAAAATTCACATGAAGGCTCATAAATGAGTGCATATGAAGTATAGGTTATACATAAGATACATAGGAAATATGACCGAACATGAGAGCACATGAGAGTACACGAGCATACATGAACGAGCATGAAGCACATGAGAAACATGAATAACATGAGAGCGAGGAATACATGATGTACATGAAACACATGACATGATGTATCCGATGCTCCCGAGGGGGATAACATCTCAATGTTGGGATCCATATAGTACCAATCCGTGATAATATCGTGACAGCATCAAATATGGTAAACTAGAGCAGGAATATAATTCTAAGCAAGTTATGAAATGATCAGAGAATGTACTCGCCTGGTATCTGAATGTCTGAAGTAAATGTACTGTCCGAGATGAGGTACCTGACTCCTAGTTAGAGCAACACAGTCAAGATCTATACAGGGGATGATAATAGTAATCTACAATACATCTGCATGTTGTCTAGATCAAACTAGACCAAAGTCAACTCTCGGTCAACTCTAGTCAACTAGACTGGTCAAACTAGGTCAAGCCTAAGCCAAACAAGTCTCACTAAGCCTAACCAGTCTATTCTAGCAAGCACACACCAATTCTAGGCTATATAAGTCAACTATAACCTATACTAGCATTCAAGCCACACTCATAGGTAATGAGCCATAGGCTATAGGCCCATAGGCTATATTACCTATATACCAAACCACATATTTACACATACCCATATATTAATATATCTATCTAAAATAATATGGTAACACACATTATAATATATAGGCCATATGTAATAACATATGCCTCTCATATATATATATATATATATATATATATATATATATATATATATATATATATATATATACATAGAAGGATAGGAAAAGGGAAACATGCATTTGTGTTCATGTGTGTATGGCAAAGTGTCAGTAGAGTGTCAATGGGTGTGAATGTGAATTAGGAATCTGTGAGTGTGATAGTGTCATGAGAGTGTTAATATGATATAAACATGTGTGTGTGTATGATATATTAGAGAATAGGAAAAATAGTGAGTGTAAAACCTATGAACAGTGAGGGTCACATGTGAGGTGCACTAGTGATAGGAAGGTGACAGTGTTATATAGGAAATAGTGAGTGTCACAAAGAAATCACATTGACAGTTTATAACTAGAACCAAATGACAGTTCAATAAACAAATTTCAAAACAATTCACATAAATGAATCCAATTCCCTCTTGACAGTTCATATCAATCCATAACAGTGAACTATCATCTCAGGAATTGGGTTCCAGGGAAATGAAACCTACATGACAGTTTATACAACCCAAGTGAACCTATATAGGGGGTTAACATATGGGAGAGGGACAAAACCATTGGGTGCATGCCACAATGTTCATAAAATCAGTGAAGTATTCATTGACAGAGTGTGTGTGTGAGGGCATGAGAGCCTGTGTGAACATGTGAGATTGTGAGTGTGGGAGCATGTGTGGAATGAGTAAGAGTGTAGTGACAGGAAAAAGTGCATGAAAGATTTTAGAAATTAGAAGATCATATATCAGTTCAGAACCAAATGGCAGTTAGGCAAGGAAGGAAAATCAATTCTAACTAACCATTTAATCTCAGGTTTAACAAGCAGTGCATACCATAGTTTAACTCAGGAAATAATGTAATGACCTGAATTCGTGATACGTATTTAGAGTGCGTATGCGTATTTTGGACCCATATTTATTTTTAGTCATGATTAGTTATTTTGGTTTATTTTGCATTGGCTTGGTTTTATTGGCATGGATAGTTCAATTGGTTTTAATGGTTCATTGGTTTATTTTGGATTAGTGAGGCTGGGTTTATTTCATGGTTCATTTGGTTTAAATTGCTAGAGAAAGAGAGTTTATTGGCCTTGACTTGGTTCACCTTAGTTTATTTTGGTTTGGTCTATTTTGGTTTAACATGGAGAACCCCACCCTATTATAAATATCAACTTCTCTCTCTCTCCTTATTATTTTTTCATCTTCTTCCTCAAGCTTCTTCCTCTCCACCACCACCACCAACCTAGACAAGTGCAGCTTGCTATCACTTGAGGGCTACATTTATTTGTCTATTAGTTTTATTAGCCCATTTTGAGCAACATTAGAACTTGGATTTTCTCCATTTGGAGCTTAGAATTTTGTAGATCTAGGTTTGAAGTATTTTCGGATTTTGGTGGATTTGATCTATGAAACTTGTTTATTTTCATGTTTTGATTGTTCTATGTGGAAGAGAATTGAATTTTACACAATTTAGACCCTTGCAAAGTTGGATTTGGACTTATTTTGACCTAGTTGTGGTCCTTGGAATTTCTGAGTTCTATGGCTTTTCTCTCGGTTTGGGGAAGAAGACCCATGTTCCCGAGCACAATTCAGTCCAGCGCTCTTTAGCGCTGGCGCAAACCAGTTAGCCCAGCACTCTTTAGTGCTGGCGCAATCTAGCCTCGCACAGCTCATTTTGGTGCAATCCAGCCAGCGCAGCTCGCCCTGGCGCAATCCATTCTCTGCACAATCTGGTGTGTGCGCAATCCAGTGTGTGCGCAATCTGATCCCTGCGCAACCCGACTCAGCGCGGCTCAGCTCTTGCGTAGATCATCTTCTGCGCAATCTGACCTAGCGCAATCCATTTCCCTGTGCGCTTGACCCAGCGCAGTCCAGCCCCTGCGCGATCCAACTCTCGCGCAGTTCATCCCTTGCGCACTCTAACCCCTGCGCAATCCATTGTCCATGTTGATTTTGTTTTAATCCTCTAGGCTTGGCTTCTCTTCTATGGATTGGAGTTTTGAGATCTTGTTTCACATGACACAACTGCTTGACCCAACACGACCTGGCACGGTTTTTGATGAATTGCTTATGACTAATATGGTTTCTGATTTCTGTGATTTATGATCCGGGTACTTTCTGATTTTTTTGATAGTGACCCGATGGGATGCACACTTGACTTGTAACCGGTGATTCATATTAGTCCTGTATATGGATATTTTATTAGATATTTTACGCCTATTTTATATCCTTACGCCTTTTGTCATGAACTTAATAATCACGAATTTATTTAATATGTTTGGAATGATAACTTGACATGATTGGCTTGACATGATAGACTTGATATGACAACCTGACTTGATGATGACCCGTAGTGGTGCGCTCTCGACCAGTAACCTGACATGACATGATAGTGGCCCGTCGTGGCGCACTCCTGACTAGTATACTTGACCGGATAACCTGACATGTTATATCTCGATAAGCCGTTGCGGCGGCTACTTGACATGACATGACCTGTATAATGACTTGACACCGTGGGCGATTGTGCTTGTATAAATGAACCAGTCTTGTCTCGCATCATTTCTAGGGCATGGACCCCTGAGTACCACGGTCAGGGGTACATATTGAAATAAACTAAGGCTAATAACTAGAATAATCTACTAGTCATGAAGAGATGTTCTCCAGTTACAGGCGACCCCGTTATTCCGGCCGCAAATGTTTGGACTTGTAGCCTGCCGACGAGTAGGGCACATTTCCAGTCCACTGTCATGTGGGGCACACTCTCGATTGTCACTTTAATGATTGAACTCTATTGTCTTGCACTCTCCCTCCATTGACACTTTAATGATTGCCTGGATAACCTGGGTAGCTGCAGGGCCTGTGACTACTTGGAGCATCTCATTGCATCTTGCTAGTAACTAGGATTGTGATAACCCTAGTTAGTTAATGTAGAAAGCCGTAGGCAATGATTGGCCGTGATTGATTGGATGGAGTCTAGTCCAGTATAGTATTGTCTAGAAGTGATCGATTGCCAGATCGTACCAGCATGATTGAATGATTGTCACTCCAGATTGTCACTATAATGCTTGAACACTATTGTCACTCCAGATTGTACTATCCTGATTGTACCCTTCATTGTCACTTTCATTATTGTCTTCTTTTCATATATATTGTCCAGCTATATTTTATTTAACATGATGCTTCTCTTAATTATTTTCTCTGATTGGGACAAGTGCATTGGTAGTGCGCGAACCCCAATCTGTTTTACTTATTGTTTTCTTACGTGTTGAATGCTAATAATTTGCTGGTTTTAGTCCTTAAGTGAAGCCTCCTTTGTGGCACTTGCTCTTTCTGGGGTCTGACCCAGCTGGTTTTGTATGGCCAGATACCGGAGCAGCACCAAAGGATCTTCCTGCTTTCCAGCCCGATGGTGGTCACCAAGCGTAACCAGGGCATCGAGTGGGTTTCTTTTGTTCTTCCACTGTAATATTGTAAATTATTCTTTTGAGGCGTTTAGCCGACGAGCAAGTGTTAGCTCGATTGTACTTACTTACTGTCTGCCTACGGGCTGTAACATGATTGACAAGCCCCGGGGGTTGATCATGTCTGACTGAACTCTTGCTAGTCCTCATATTTTGTAACGACTAGCTTCATAATCATCTGGATATGTAATGTTTGGGATGCCTTACAATTGTATATTTGGAGATCTGACATCTTGTAATTATTATTAGTTGGTTGAGATTGAGACAATAGGCTATTTTATGACCTTAAGAGACTGATGGCTTGCAGATAAACCCTCACATATCTAGACAGCCGTGACCGTATGGTGAGATGGATTCTATTTCATCATACGTAGCTGGCTATATATGTCCGCCCCCGCTCTCCAGTATTCTGGTTCTGGGGCGTGACATGGTTTGAGTGGTGGCCCATGCAGGTCTTGTCAATCAAGATATATGGGGGTTTACCAGATAGATGTCTCAATCTGTACTCGCCTTTGATCTCCACTCGTATCTTTATATCTCCTTGATCTCTGACTTGATAACATGCTTGCATCATTGTTCTATCCTGGTCCTTCCTTAATATCCCTGATGTTATTGCTTCAGTGATATCGTTCCTGTTGATCAGCCGGAAGGAGCCCAACCGGCAGCCCAGCAACCGCAAGAAGATCAAGATCAGTCCTCAGTAGCAGCCTCCCGAGCCGTGCCTCCTGGAGAACCAGTACCACCAGTTCAGCCCGTTCAGCCTGCAGAGCCGGATGATGGCACCTTGGTAGGTCTCATCAGGACCTTGATAGCTTCCCAGGATCGTCGAGGAGACGCCTTGCACCAGGCAGTGGCAGATGCTTTGACCAGAGGCGGTCATCCAGGGAACAGTGCGGTCAACAGTTTCAAGCGCCTTAACCCTCCATTCTTCGATGGCAGCGAGGATGCCATTGCTGCCGATGCTTGGCTACAGGATACAGAGGTGATTCTTGAAGCCGCGAAGACTCCAGAGAACGAGAAGGTGGCTGTGGTGCGCCTACAGTTATTGGATCTAGCCTGCAGTTGGTGGGCCGCACAAGCAGTGGGATTGGCCACACCTGTCTCCTGGGCAGTGTTCAGCGAGAAGTTCCAGACCAAGTATTATGATGTAGTGGCTCGATATGACTTGCAGACCAGGTTCGCCAATCTGAAGCAAGGAGGCAGAACGGTCGACGGTTATGCGGCCGAGTTTTCCAGACTCAGTCGGTTTGCTCCTACCTTGGTGGCAACCGAGTTCGACAGAGCACAGAGGTTCCAGCAGGGACTTCACCTAGAGATCATATTGGCAGTGGAGCAGTTCGAGCATCAGACCTATGATGCGGTATTGCGAGCAGCGAGGAGGCACGAGTATACCTCCCAGAGAATAGTGGACAGGACCGGAGGTCGGAAGCGGTCTCACGGCCAGGTGATCCAGTCTTCAGCGCCAGCCCCGGCAGCCAGGGCTTTGACTATTGGAACTCCGAGGCAAGCAACCTCAGTTACGTTGGTCCAGTGCTCGACCCCGACGTACCCTCAGCAGAAATAGAAGCAAGCGCAGTCTTCCGCCGTAGGCTGTTCTTATTGTGGAAAGCCTGGACACGTGGTAGCAGAGTGTCGCAAGGCGCTGGGATTATGCTTGTTGTGTGGGGCACCGGACCATAGGGTGGGGTCCTACCCATTCAGAGTCGATTCAGCATCAACAGTATCTAGTCCCTCGGTTAGGGGACCAACACCAGCACCAGCACCAGTACTAGCTCTAGTTCACCAGCAACAGCAGTTTCCGTTCCCGAGGCCATTGCCGACTCAGGCCCAGACTTTCGAGCAACAGAACCCGCGGCAGTTTGCTCTAGCCCAAGCTCAGGTTCAGAATCGGCCGAGAGGTATATGCGTCCTCTCATCTTAATTTTCTACCGTCATTATGCGGGGTGTATGACATATTTCATGTATCCTGATTGTGACGGAACATCCCGGACCCGAGCCATATCCTAGATCATTCGAAAGGGTTGGTACCAATAACCGTAACTTTTCGTATGAGGAGAGGCCCGTGTCCATGTTTGACCAAAGAGAGAGACCTTAAGCGCAAGACTATCAGTTTAGTCCGTATTGCTTAGAGTCATCCCTCTTTGGGAGAGTCAAACTTGGGAGCATGAGGATGATTTTTAATCAGGTCATCCCGGCTGGTTTGACTCGTAAGGTGTAATATCTTCCTTATGCCTTACACTTTGAATCCTTGCTTGCATGAATGATTGTATGATTGATTGGTAGCATAGATTGCCTATGATAGAATAGCTTTCCCTTACATCTCTAGCCTCTTGATTAAATTCCGAGGACGGAATTCTTTTAAGGTGGGTAGGATGTAATGACCTGAATTCGTGATACGTATTTAGAGTGCGTATGCGTATTTTGGACCCATATTTTATTTTTAGTCATGATTAGTTATCTTGGTTTATTTTGTATTGGCTTGGTTTTATTGGCATGGATAGTTCAATTGGTTTTAATGGTTCATTGGTTTATTTTGGATTAGTGAGGCTGGGTTTATTTCATGGTTCATTTGGTTTAAAGTGCTAGAGAGAGAGTTTATTGGCCTTGACTTGGTTCATCTTAGTTTATTTTGGTTTGGTCTATTTTGGTTTAACATGGAGAACCCCACCCTATTATAAATATCAACTTCTCTCTCTCTCCTTATTATTTTCTTCATCTTCTTCCTCAAGCTTCTTCCTCTCCACCACCACCACCAACCTAGGCAAGTGTAGCTTGCTATCACTTGAGGGCTACATTTATTTGTCTATTAGTTTTATTAGCCTATTTTGAGCAACATTAGAACTTGGATTTTCTCCATTTGGAGCTTAGAATTTTGTAGATCTAGGTTTGAAGTATTTTCGGATTTTGGTGGATTTGATCTATGAAACTTGTTTATTTTCATGTTTTGATTGTTCTATGTGGAAGAGAATTGAATTTTACACAATTTAGACCCTTGTAAAGTTGGATTTGGACTTGTTTTGACCTAATTGTGGTCCTTGGAATTTCTGAGTTCCATGGCTTTTCTCTCGGTTTGGGGAAGAAGACCCCTGTTCCCGAGCGCAATTCAGTCCAGCGCTCTTTAGCGCTGGCGCAAACCAGTTAGCCCAGCACTCTTTAGTGCTGGCGCAATCTAGCCTCGCGCAGCTCGTTTTGGCGCAATCCAGCCAGCGCAGCTCGCCCTGGCGCAATCCATTCTCTGCGCAATCCGGTGTGTGCGCAATCCAGTGTGTGCGCAATCCGATCCCTGCGCAACCCGACTCAGCGCGGCTCAGCTCTTGCGCAGATCATCTTCTGCGCAATCTGACCTAGCGCAATCCATTTCCCTGCGCGCTTGACCCAGCGCAGTCCAGCCCCTGCGCGATCCAACTCTCGCGCAGTTCATCCCTTGCGCACTCTAACCCCTGCGCAATCCATTGTCCATGTTGATTTTGTTTTAATCCTCTAGGCTTGGCTTCTCTTCTATGGATTGGAGTTTTGAGATCTTGTTTCACATGACACGACTGCTTGACCCAACACGACCTGGCACGGTTTTTGATGAATTGCTTATGACTAATATGGTTTCTGATTTCTGTGATTTATGATCCGGGTACTTTTTGATTTTCTTGATAGTGATCCGATGGGATGCACACTTGACTTGTAACCGGTGATTCATATTAGTCCTGTATATGGATATTTTATTAGATATTTTACGCCTATTTTATATCCTTACGCCTTTTGTCATAAACTTGATAATCACGAATTTATTTAATATGTTTGGAATGATAACTTGACATGATTGGCTTGACATGATAGACTTGATATGACAACCTGACTTGATGATGACCCGTAGTGGTGTGCTCTCGACCAGTAACCTGACATGACATGATAGTGGCCCGTCGTGGCGCACTCCTGACTACTATACTTGACCGGATAACCTGACATGTTATATCTCGATAAGCCGTTGCGGCGGCTACTTGACATGACATGACCTGTATAATAACTTGACACCGTGGGCGATTGTGCTTGTATAAATGAACCAGTCTTGTCTCGCATCATTTCTAGGGCATGGACCCCTGAGTACCACGGTCAGGGGTACATATTGAAATAAACTAAGGCTAATAACTAGAATAATCTACTAGTCATGAAGAGATGTTCCCCAGTTACAGGCGACCCCGTTATTCCGGCCGCAAATGTTTGGACTTGTAGCCTGCCGACGAGTAGGGCACATTTCCAGCCCACTGTCATGTGGGGCACTCTCTCGATTGTCACTTTAATGATTGAACTCTATTGTCTTGCACTCTCCCTCCATTTACACTTTAATGATTGTCTGGATAACCTGGATAGCTGCAGGGCCTGTGACTACTTGGAGCATCTCATTGCATCTTGCTAGTAACTAGGATTGTGATAACCCTAGTTAGTTAATGTAGAAAGCCGTAGGCAATGATTGGCCGTGATTGATTGGATGGAGTCTAGTCCAGTATAGTATTGTCTAGAAGTGATCGATTGCCAGATCGTACCAGCATGATTGAGTGATTGTCACTCCAGATTGTCACTATAATGCTTGAACACTATTGTCACTCCAGATTGTACTATCCTGATTGTACCCTTCATTGTCACTTTCATCATTGTCTTCTTTTCATATATATTGTCCAGCTATATTTTATTTAACATGATGCTTCTCTTAATTATTTTCTCTGATTGGGACAAGTGCATTGGTAGTGCGCAAACCCCAATCTGTGTTACTTATTATTTTCTTACGTGTTGAATGCTAATGATTTGCTGGTTTTAGTCCTTAAGTGAAGCCTCCTTTGTGGCACTTGCTCTTTCTGGGGTCTGACCCAGCTGGTTTTGTATGGCCAGATACCGGAGCAGCACCAAAGGATCTCCCTGCTTTCCAGCCCGATGGTGGTCACCAGGCGTAACCAGGGCATCGAGTGGGTTTCTTTTGTTCTCCCACTGTAATATTGTAAATTATTCTTTTGAGGCGTTTAGCCGACGAGCAAGTGTTAGCTCGATTGTACTTACTTACTGTCTGCCTACGGGCTGTAACATGATTGACAAGCCCCGGGGGTTGATCATGTATGACTGAACTCTTGCTAGTCCTCACATTTTGTAACGACTAGCTTCATGATCATCTGGATATGTAATGTTTGGGACGCCTTACAATTGTATATTTGGAGATCTGACATCTTGTAATTATTATTAGTTGGTTGAGATTGAGACAATAGGCTATTTTATGACCTTAAGAGACTGATGGCTTGTAGATAAACCCTCACATATCTAGACAGCCGTGACCGTATGGTGAGATGGATTCTATTTCATCATACGTAGCTGGCTATGTCCGCCCCCGCTCTCCATTATTCTGGTTCTGGGGCGTGACAAATAATCCCAACTTCTTGTGTGTTTTTACATGTGAAATTCTCAGTTCAATAATAGGTAAACCCAGTGTGTACGTGAGGAAAAGGCAGTGTGCTTGTGTACATGAAAACCTGTGTGTAAGGAAGCATTCAATTTAGTTTGATACAACCAAGTGTCTCAGTATTCTATACAGGAAGGCAATTTGGTGTCTCAGGAATTTATTCAATGCAAAGAGTCTCAGCTGTACGTGTACCCGAGTGTGTTAAATAGTGTCCTGTGTACAGGAAGCATAGGTGAAAGGAAAAAGGTTAATCTCAGAATTAAGGAATTCAAAACAGTTCAATATGAATTGGCCATTCATTTCAGGTTTACAAAACAGTGAAATGTAGGTATGGTATTAAGTTCTCAGATTTTGAATGAATCCCATGTCCTGTGTGTGTATCAGTGTCCCTATGTGTTCAGGCATTCACCCATCAGTAAACTCAATATCAGTTCAATTGGACAGTGCAATAGGGAAAACAGTGTAGCCTAGAGTCTCAGGTTAAAACAGGGTCTCAGAAATTCGAAGATCAAATCTCAGGTTGTCAGTTAGGAAGAAAAATCAATTTGTACTAACTAAACATTCAATCTCATTCAGCCATTCATGAACACATCAACCAATCTCAATACAAATGAATCCCCACAACCAAACATGCTATTTGTTATTCAGCAAATTTAAATCATAGTTAATTACATGGTATTAGCCATCAAAAATGTAAATAGAGGTAAAAACAGTGAATCATGTTCACTGATACATTAGAGTATCAGGAATACACACTCCCTCTGAGATCGAATCCTCCTTCATCAAACTTAACACAAATGCATCCTAACATGATATGTAATGTTCAAACATTTAAAACATAGCTAAAACACATGGCATTTAACATTAAAAGTAAATGGAAAAATAAGGAACAGTGAACCAGTTCACCGATGCATCACAATATCAAAAATTAGGAACATGTCCTATTCGAATGTTAAACTAACAAATAATCAATGGGATTAAGGTTGGTAATTAACAATTGATATGTACACGTGTCACACACTCACCATCGTATCCAAAAATGCCAGACACAAGTGTCCATACCACACAAACCCAAATATACTGAACTGGGTTCAGTCGACTGTGCACTCGTGTCCAGTGCGGGTCAGAATCCTCACTCGACACAAAACTAGGGGACACGAGACTTGGAGAGTGTCGTGTCAGACACTGCCCCGAGCTCCAAGTCAAAGGACACGTGCCCTAGATAGCTCGCACGAGCCTGCTGGCAGCAGGGCAGTCCACAGCGCGCACACGGGGTGTGTCCACGAGTCCAGTATCGACACGAACTGGACTCGATCCATGTTCAGTCGTGTAGAAATCAATAAGCCACATAAGAACCTATTTTCCTATTAAAAAATATTTCTAAAACAGCAAACTTCAACCCATTGAGACATTAGGTCGAACACCTTATTAACCTAATGATACGTGTCCGATACGGACACGTATCCGACACAGGTTCGGGTCAGCTCCTACCCGAGGCTAGAGGGGACCTAGGGCTATGCATCCATGGTGATAAACCAATAGTTTAAATGAAGAATAAGGGATTTACCAATGGGTGTCTCGAGCTCAAAAACTGTCAAAGTGCAGTCCCTTTTCACTGTAGCTCGAGCATAAGATGATCCCCAAATCGGTATTCTACCTCCATGGACAACAAGAGGGTGATGGTTAGGTCACAATGCAAAAAGTTTGGTTGAAAAAGGATGAAAAATGGAGAAGTTATGAATGAATGAAGTTGAGCTCACCTTGTTCTTGAAAAGAGAGATAATGAACAAAGAGGCAATGATTTGGGAGGGATTAAATAGGCTCACCTAGGGTTTTGGGCTGGCCACTTCTAGGGTTTTGGGATCCCATCCAATGGTCACCCTCACATCATGTCAAATCGATGGCTAGGATGGAACCTAGGTTTCAATGCTAGTCTAACTAACTATAACTAGCTAGTCTAACTTGATCATTCTAACCAATGACTAGTCCTGACTAATCCAAGCTAACTAACCCTAGTCTAGGCCATGTCTAATCTAGGTTAGGGCTAAACTTCTAGGTTAAGGACTAACATAACACATAGCAATATTTAATTAATAATAAATTCACATGCATCCCAATAAATTCTATTAAATTCAAATAAATTCAAATTGACCAAAATATTCCTAGGCTAAAAAAATGATAAATGAAACACCCTAATCACATGGCTAGGCTCTAGGTCAAGTTGTCTCTAGGGTTACACTAGCAAGACACCAAATCACAAGTCATGATTTTAAATAGTTTAAAAATGATTAAAAATTACCAAAAATTATAATATGAAATAAATATCAATAAATAATAATTATAATTACAAAACTTTAAAATTACCCTCATCTGGAAAACTGGATGTTATAGGGATACTATATGATAACCAACTAAGAAAAAGTTTCGTCCTTAAAACTTAAGAATAGAACCTACCTCTAAGAAGACAATGAAGGAAAGTTTTCTTTCATCTCTGACTCAAGTTTCTAGGTTGACTACTCGACCGAATGGTTCCTCCAGAATACGTGGGCGAAAGGGATCACATGATTCCTAAGTAATTTATCCTTATGCTCCAAGATCTGTACAGGTTTTCCTACCTACGATAAGTCTGCCTTCATATCCAGCTGACCCAAATCTATCGCATGGCTCGAATCGTACACATATTTTCGTAGTTGTGAGACATAGAAGATATTATGCACCTCCAACAGTGTTGGCAGTAATGTAATTTTGTAGGCTACTGGGGTGGCTCACTTGAGTATCGAAAAAGGATCAATAAATCTCAGACTCAGCTTGCCTTTAGCTTCGAACCTGGTGATTCCTCGCATGGACGTTACCTTCAGAAACACATAATCGTCTTCCAGGAACTGTAACCCTACTTTCCCTGGGTTCAATAAAATATAGTATTTTTTCTATTATTCTTATAATTTAGAAATTATTTATTATTCTTCCAGGAATATTAACTTCCTGTTTAATAAAGCATCTTTATGATTTTTAGGGAAGAATAGTTGAAATACTTTTTTCCAATCCCTAGTTCTTTTTTTGTTTCAGCATATTGCAAGTGGGCCTCTACTCACGGCCCAATTGAAAGGCTGATGTTTCCTTTTCTTTCTCTTCTCCAAGTAATAGACACCCTTAATTTCTATTTAAGCCAACTCTCTCTCTCTCTCTCCTTATATTTGGCTGTTCTAAAAACAATTCGAGTGAGAGAAAGCAGAGAGCTTCTTCGTCCTTCTTCCTTTTTCAAAATTCTACTGAACTAAACCCTAATTTTTCAAGAATCGGCCATGGCGGTGAGTTCTTCTTGTGGTGAGCGACAATTGCCGTGCTCTCGGGCAGCGACAGCGCGAGGGATTTCTTTTCGGCGTCGGCTCCTCTTTCCCGACGATCCACTTTTGGAGATTTCGTCCAAATACCTACACCATTGATGCAGATCGGACGATTTCGAGCAAAGGTTACGATCGATCGGTGCACGGATGATTTTTTCCAACTTATTCTGCTCCTTCCTGGTGGTCTGAAGATCCTTCGAGCTCCATAATAGATCAGATCAAGAACAGTCCGGCGAGTGCTTCCTTCCTCGATCTCTCTTGTTTTGAGTCAATCTACCGATTGCATTGAGAAGTTGAATGATCGAGTCGATGAGGATTTGGTTGAGTTGCTGACCGATCAATCATTTAGATCAAACCAGCAGTTGGTTGAACTCTGCAAGGATTCTTCAGTTCAAAATTGGAGTACGTTCAATTCTTGATCATTTGATTGAGTTACTTTCAACCAATTTAATATAAAATTTGGATTGATCCATGTCTCGATATGTTTTCTTTGATTTGATCCAAATTATGAATTGTGTATCAATAAAACTATTCCTATGTTTTTGAACACCAGGTGTTTGTTGTCTTGCTTCTGAGGAAGTATCGAGCAGTTTGGGACATGAATCGTCAGTATCCGACACGCTTAAACGTGTTCTCACTCCAGATTAGACTCTCTTCTTCCCAGGTATACTTCTTCTCTCGGAATATTAAGAACGCATCGTGGTATCCTAGTATTGATGGGGTTTTGATCAGGTTTTCAGTTGGAACATGGGGTTCTTGGGTTGTGCGTGTCCAAGCCTTGGACCGTGTCCGAGTATTGGTCGTATCCAGTAAGCTGTAGATTAGAGGCGGGCTGGGGGATCTCTGTACCTGGGTGGAGATCCGTATGCTTGGCGAGTATTTGAGTTGAATACTGGACAGTTGAATTGAATGTTCTCCTGAACATTCAAACGGCCTATTAAGTTTTAGGTTGTTTGTTTTACTACTGTGACTAGGGATTTGCTGGGCTAGTATTGAGTGTTAGGATTAATTTCAAATAGTGGTACGAGCCTATTTGGAAGTTTTATGCTGGGTTTTGTATATATCTTGTAGATTTTAATTCTGTAGAGTTTATGTACAACTGGAGTTGGGTATGATATTGTTGGATTCTAGTTGATTCAAGTTGTAGTTGGATTTTTTTGGGGTTGGTTGAACTCCGCAAGGATTCTTCAGTTCCAAATTGGAGTACAATCGATTCTTGATCATTTGATTGAGTTACTTTCAACCAATTTATGATTCAATTTGGATTGATCCCTGTCTTGATATGTTTTCTTTGATTTGATCCAAATTATGAATTGTGTATCAATAAAACTATTCCTATGTTTTTGAACACCAGGTGTTCATTGTCTTGCTTCTGAGGAAGTATCGAGCAGTTTGGGACATGAACCGTCAGTATCCGACACGCTTAAACGTGTCCTCACTCCAGATTAGACTCGCTTCTCCCAGGTATACTTCTTCTCTCGGGATATTAAGAACACATCGTGGTATCCTAGTATTGATGGGGTTTTGATCAGGTTTTTAGTTGGAACATGGGGTTCTTGGGTTGTGCGTGTCCAAGCCTTGGACTGTGTCCGAGTATTGGTCATATCCAGTGAGCTGTCGATTGGAGGCGGACTGGGGGATCTCTGTACCTGGGTGGAGATCCGTATGCTTGGCGAGTATTTGAGTTGAATACTGGACAGTTGAATTGAATGTTCTCCTGAACATTCAAACGGCCTATTAAGTTTTAGGTTGTTTGTTTTACTACTGTGACTGGGGATTTGCTAGGCTAGTGTTGAGTGTTGGGATTAATTTCAAATAGTGGTGCGAGTCTATTTGGAAGTTTTCTGCTGGGTTTTGTATATATCTTGCAGATTTTAATTCTGCTGAGTTTATGTACAACTGGGGTTGGGTATGATATTGTTGGATTCTAGTTGATTCAAGTTGTAGTTGGATTCTTTTTGGCAGGTTAAATTGTTGGGTTTGGTATTTCTTTTAACTGGTTGTACTTGTAGGCCTGTTTGGGTGTATATTGAAATGGGAAATGGTTGATGGCAATGCAGGCTAAGCATGGGTTCTAGTAGGGTTTGTATGTATTCTGCTAAATCTTGTCGTGTATAGTTCCCTTGGGCTTGGTATTGTACAAGATTGGGATTGTACCCATTACTAGTCTTTAGTCCAATTCTTCTAGTTTGTTTTCAGAAACTAAGTTATGTATTTTTTGGGTGATGCTTGATTCGGCCAACAACAGTTAGAGTATAGGTCAATGGAGTAGGAGAATGGAATAAGGATGAGCTGGGTTTGTAGGGTGTTGGATTGAATCAATGGGCTTTAGGCTGAGTTCTGTTCCATTATTATTGCTATGAATTATTATTTTACTGTAATTCTCGTTTAAATTTTATAGTGAAGTTTTGTTAAAAGTACTTTAAAATTTTGATATTAAGTAGGAAATATATTTTAGCTAACTGATATTTTGCTAAAGCATTTAATATGGTCTATTAGATATTTAAAAAAAAAACTATCCAGAATTAGTGTATGAATAATTAATCTCTATATATAGTTGCTAATTAGTTAAATGTATATTTAGTGATATCTTAGCGAGATAGCAATTTAGCAATGTATAATTAACGTTATTGTTAGAACCTAACCAACTTGCACCACCCCAGGTGGACCTAGAGATTCTTACCCTTCCTGATCACCTCGAGCAAGGCAAGTATACTCCTCGGATTTGCTCATTTACTTCATGTCTTGTTCATCTATTTCATGTTTGTACCTTCCTGTTGGAATATTACACGGTCTTGTCTTGTGTCTTGTTCCATGAGTTTGCTTGTGTCTGGGAGAGAAAATACTACAAGTGTGTGATCAAACCCGAGTTACAATTTATGTTAATAGCTTAGGCCTCGCATTGTGCACGTGGGCCCTAAGCCGTACCTTCATGCCTGTGCCATGTTCCCTGTTCTACCCAAGCCGATCACACATTCTGGATGTATTTCAAATATATTACACATGTTTTTTTCCTTGTATATTCATATTCAGGTACCAGGTTACAGTTCAGGTTCATTTCATATACTCTTGTGTTCATTTCAGCATGCTTGTTCTACTTTCTTGTTTTGAGATTCACATGCTTGTTCATATTTCATCTTCATGTTGTTCTTGTTCATTTCCTTGGATATACTTAGCTCTGCTCCTGACTGGATATGTTGCAGATGTACTTGCAGGGTATCATTCTACCTTATGGGCCAGAGCCCAGGATCTTAGCTGAGCAGGATGGAGCCATGACTTAGCTAGAGGTTTCAGGTTTAGATTGTTTTAGCTCTTCCTCTAGATATTGTATTTTTTGTGAGTTCATAGTGTACTTCATTGTGGTTGTCTCTAGTACTTTTATGTTATTATGATTGGTGGATTATGGTGAACATCATGGTACGGTTAGATGCTGTGATGTTTATTATCATATTATTATTGGAGTTTTTCTTATATGTTTACAGCTTACTACGTTGAGTCTTCCAACGTAGGCTGGGCGTGTCCGTCTCGTGTCCGATTATTCAGGAGCGGGTCATGACATATTTTTAGTGGTGGCCCATGCAGGTCTGTCCTAAGGGCACTTAGGCTATAGAGTGCTATTGGGGAACCTGTTAGACTAAGGAAAACTTATCACAACATAGGATTGCGGGACAATGGTTCTGGGTATATATATTACTAAGTCTGGTTATACATATTATCTACTAGGTTTGCTTATCATCTATAGTTAGGCCATTTTAATAGTTTTCTGTTTTTCAGATGATTCAGACACGCAACATAGGAACTATCGATTCACCTGCACTTGACGTTTCCGAGCTTTTCACCACCTCGTGTCACCCTACTATCACCATTGGTAGTACGCAGTTGATGGAGATATTCCAGGAGTTCCTTGATGACCAAAGGGAGTAGGCCGTCCTTTTTCGAGCCAGACTTGTAGATGCGCTTTTCGAGTTAGAGAGGACTTCTAACTTCCAGACTCTCATATTTGGACTTTCCCGACACCAACTGCATTCCTTGCACCGAAGAGCAGATCGAGAACCTGGAGCTGCCACTTCTGGAGATTGCTAAGTCTCTGAGGACCGGACTCCTCTGATTGAAGTCACCAACCAGGAGTTCCAGAACGTAGCATGGACAATAGAACAAGACGAAAGTTGAAGGCCAAGAGAGACCTGAAGACTTGAGACGGAAGTAGCAACTACTCTGGACCCGCAAAGCGTCGTAATACTCAGACAACGCCTCTTCAATCGCATCATCAGCCGCGTCACCAGAGGCAGATTCAGATTTGCCTTCATAGTGCTTCTGCAGGAGGACGGACACCACTACGACGAGTGCCACAGCAGACTGAGGTTATGCTTGTTCTACGGATCGCTTGCCCATCAAGTCAAGGATTGCCCGGAGGCTGCTGATCGTACTGCCCAAAGACGAGCACGAGGAGCATCAGGACTACAGCAAAGGGACCGCCTCTCCAAATTCAGCACCCGCATGGAGCACTATTGCAATGACCAGCCTACGTCAGGACATCTGAAGAAATTGAAGCAATTCCAGTCCCGGAGGAATACTAAAGGCAGGCTGAAGACCGAAGGCTTTTCTTGCATGGTTGGAGCAGACCATGGGTCGTGATTCACATTCCAATTTAAATTTTATAGAATTTTCTTGGTCCTATTTAAGAGCTTGAAAGATTTTGTTTCCTATCTTAAACTCTTTGGTGTCTATTCCAGATATTATTCCTATTCTAGAATTTGTTCCTTATTCGTAACTCTGTTTCTTATTTGAAGATTGTTTCCTGTTTGGTAAACCTATTTCATATTCACTATTCAGTATTTTGTTTCAAATCCGATATTCGATACCATGTTTTCATATTCATCATTTATGACCTTGTTTTCTATTGTTGGCTTCTATTTGAAAAAATTTGTTCGCTATTCGAACCTTATGATATTCGAGATTTTATTCCTACTCGAAATTTTGTTTGAAACTTTGTTCTCAACCAAAACATTGTTTGTACCTTTGTTTCTATTTGACGCTTGTTTGAGATTCAGTTCCTATTCGAGTCATTGTCTGAAATTTTTGAGACTTTGACTAGTTTTCTATTTGAGATTTTGTTTCCTATTCGTGACTTATTTTCTATTCGAGAATTTGTTTCTGTTCACGACAATGTTTGACCTTGTTCCCTATTTGGAATTTTGCTTGTTTTATATCCACAATTCGATGCATGTTCCCTATTCACTAATTGATACTTTGTTTTCTATTCACTATTTGTGGTCTTGCTTCTTGTTCAAGATTTCCTATTCGAGAATTACTTTCCATCTGTGACCTTGTATTCCATTGGGGATTTCGTTTTCCATTCGAGATCTGTTCAAGACTTAAAATCTCCTTGTTTGTCCTTTTAGTACCCACTACTCATTGTTGAATCCTTTGTTGCTTCTTGGCACCTAGTGAAACTCCTTATTTTCTAAAGGACAGGTAACACCACCTTTTATCGTGACTTGAACTGTTGAAACTCATTTTGAATTCTCTGGGATTATTGGTAATTCCTATGGATAAGATTGAAAGACTATTCGATGATCTACTGGGACGTGGCAGTTGTGCACTATAGTCATTATCTGGACAACGGAGACTGAGGGTTCACTGCAGCCAACAGCGCACTAGCGAGGCAGGAACTCTAAGTTGAAGTGATTTTAGACATTCATAGGTTTCGAGTATTATTGAGACTTTGTATTATTCTTCATATCTTGATCTCTTGGGTTGCTTCGTCAATGATTGTTGAAAAATAGATAAAGTTGATAGAATATTCGGTGACATATTGTTATTTGAGTCACGGAGCCGAAAGTCCACTGCAGTCAGATATATACTGGCGGGGTAGGGATTTTAAGTTAAGTGATTCAAATATATATATATATATATATATATATATATATATATATATATATATATATATATATATATATATATATATATATATATATATATTTATATATGTTTTTGGATACAATAGAGGCTATATCCCATTTTTCCTATGATTATTGATTTTCGTGAATCACAAATCCTTGCATGTTACCTTGACTTGACATTAATACCTCTTGGGTAGGTTCTATACGCTTTCTTAATCAAGTGTATATAGTACCCTTCTTCTTGCACCTTCTCGTTAAATCATTTGATTTCTCAATAAATACCGATTGTTAGACTCTGACTTCGTTTTCTATATATCGTACTTATATTTTGATCGTGCTAAACCTTGATCATGCCTATCAATCGTGATTTTCCTATTTGCTCTATTTAACATGCTAAACTTTCGAGTTTGATCGTGTCTAGGAGATCGTGCCTTCATGGTTTTATGCTTCAAAGTCGTAATTAAAAATCTTCATCCCATCTCGTGCCTATTTAATTCTTGATCATTGTTAGATCACGTTATTTTCGTACTTGGCCTTGATTAAAGTTCGTTTCACTTTGTATTCGACAAATTTTTGATCATTATCAATCGTGCCCTTTTATCTATTTATTTTGTCATTTCAAATTGTTAAGATTTCTTACCCAGTCATTGAACGAATTCACACTCGTGCCTGACCGACTTTGAAATTTGTGACACTTCTGTATCCTGATGTGCTCCTTGAAATTTCGAGGACGAAATTTTCTAAGGGGGAGAGATTTGTAACCCCACTTTTCCTGGGATCAATAAAATATAGTATTTTTTTTCTATAATTCTTATAATTTAGAAATTATTTATTATTCTTCTAGGAATATTAACTTTCTGTTTAATAAAGCATCTTTGTGATTTTTAGGGAAGAATAGTTGAAATACTTTTCTCCAATCCCTAGTTCTTTTTTTGTTTCAGCATATTGCAAGTGGGCCTTTACTCAAGGCCCAATTGAAAGGCTGATATTTCCTTTTCTTCCTCTTCTCCAAGTAATAGACACCCTCAATTTCTATTTAAGCCAACACACTCTCTCTCTCCTTATATTTGGCTGTTCTAAAAACAATTTGAGTGAGAGGAAGCAGAGAGCTTCTTCTTCCTTCTTCCTTTTCCGAAATTCCACTGAGCTAAACTCTAATTTCAAGAATCGACCATGGAGGTGAGTTCTTCTTGCGGTGAGCGACAATTGTCGTGCTCTCGGGCAGCGACGGCACGAGGGATTTCTTTCCGGCGGTGGCTCCTCTTCCCCAGCGATCCACTTCCAGAGATTTCGTCCAAATACCAACACTATTGATGCAGATCGGACGATTTCGAGCAAAGGTTACGATCGATCGGCGCACGGATGATTTTTCCAACTTATTTTGTTCCTTCCTGGTGGTATGAAGATCCTTCGAGCTCCACGATAGATCAGACCAAGAATAGTCCGGTGAGTGCTTCCTTCCACGGTCTCTCTTATTTTGAGTCGATCTATCGATTGGATCGAGAAGTTGAATGATCGAGTCGATGAGGATTTGGTTGAGTTGCTGACCGACCAATCATTTAGATCGAACCAGTAGTTGGTTGAACTCCGCAAGGATTCTTCAGTTCCAAATTGGAGTACAATCGATTCTTGATCATTTGATTGAGTTACTTTCAACCAATTTATGATTCAATTTGGATTGATCCCTGTCTTGATATGTTTTCTTTGATTTGATCCAAATTATGAATTGTGTATCAATAAAACTATTCCTATGTTTTTGAACACCAGGTGTTCGTTGTCTTGCTTCTGAGGAAGTATCGAGCAGTTTGGGACATGAACCGTCGGTATCCGACACGCTTAAACGTGTCCTCACTCCAGATTAGACTCGCTTCTCCCAGGTATACTTCTTCTCTCGGGATATTAAGAACACATCGTGGTATCCTAGTATTGATGGGGTTTTGATCAGGTTTTTAGTTGGAACATGGGGTTCTTGGGTTGTGCGTGTCCAAGCCTTGGACTGTGTCCGAGTATTGGTCGTATCCAGTGAGCTGTCGATTGGAGGCGGACTGGGGGATCTCTGTACCTGGGTGGAGATCCGTATGCTTGGCGAGTATTTGAGTTGAATACTGGACAGTTGAATTGAATGTTCTCCTGAACATTCAAACGGCCTATTAAGTTTTAGGTTGTTTGTTTTACTACTGTGACTGGGGATTTGCTAGGCTAGTGTTGAGTGTTGGGATTAATTTCAAATAGTGGTGCGAGTCTATTTGGAAGTTTTCTGCTGGGTTTTGTATATATCTTGCAGATTTTAATTCTGCTGAGTTTATGTACAACTGGGGTTGGGTATGATATTGTTGGATTCTAGTTGATTCAAGTTGTAGTTGGATTCTTTTTGGCAGGTTAAATTGTTGGGTTTGGTATTTCTTTTAACTGGTTGTACTTGTAGGCTTGTTTGGGTGTATATTGAAATAGGAAATGGTTGATGGCAATGCAGGCTAAGCATGGGTTCTAGTAGGGTTTGTATGTATTCTGCTAAATCTTGTCGGGTATAGTTCCGTTGGGCTTGGCTTTGTACAAGATTGGGATTGTACCCATTACTAGTCTTTAGTCCAATTCTTCTAGTTTGTTTTCAGAAACTGAGTTATGTATTTTGGGGGATGCTTGGTTCGGCCAACAACAGTTAGAGTATAGGTCAATGGAGTATGAGAATGGAATAAGGATGAGCTGGGTTTGTAGGGTGTTGGATTGAATCAATGGGCTTTAGGCTGAGTTCTGTTCCATTATTGTTGCTATGAATTATTATTTTACTATAATTCTCGTTTAAATTTTATAGTGAAGTTTTGTTAAAATTACTTTAATATTTTGATATTAAGTAGGAAATGTATTTTAGCTAACTATATTTTGCTAAAGCATTTAATATGGTCTATTAGATATTTTAAAAAAAACTATCCAGAATTAGTGTATGAATAATTAATCTCTATATATAGTTGCTAATTAGTTAAATGTATATTTAGTGATATCTTAGCGAGATAGCAATTTAGCAATGTATAATTAACGTTATTGTTAGAACCTAACCAACTTGCACCACCCCAGGTGGACCTAGAGATTCTTTTCCTTTATGATCACCCCGAGCAAGGCAAGTATACTCCTCGAATTTGCTCATTTACTTCATGTCTTATGCATCTATTTCATGCTTGTACCTTCCTGTTGGACACGATATTATACGGTCTTGTCTTGTGTCTTGTTCTATGAGTTTGCTTGTGTCTGGGAGGGGAAATACTACAGGTGTGTGATCGAACCCGAGTTACAATTCATGTTAATAGCTTAGGCCTCGCGCTGTGCACGCGGTCCCTAAGCCGTACCTTCATGCCTGTGCCATGTTCCCTGTTCTACCCAAGCCGATCACACATTCTGGATGTATTTCAAATATATTACACATGCCAGGTTCCTTGTATATTCATATTCAGGTACCAGGTTACAGTTCAGGTTCATTTCATATACTCTTGTGTTCATTTCAACATGCTTGTTCTAGTTTCTTGTTTTAAGATTCACATGCATGTTCATATTTCATCTTCATGTTGTTCTTGTTTATTTCCTTAGATATACTTAGCTCCGCTCCTGACTGGATATGTTGCAGGTGTACTTGCAGGGTATCATTCTAACTTATGGGCCAGAGCCCGGGATCTTAACTGAGCAGGATGGAGCCATGACTTAGCTAGAGGTTTCAGGTTTAGATTGTTTTAGCTCTTCCTCTAGATATTGTATTTTTGTGAGTTCATAGTGTATTTCATTCTGGTTGTCTTTAGTACTTTTATGTTATTATGATTGGTGGATTATGGTGATCATTATGGGACGGTTAGATGCTGTGATGTTTATTATCATGTTATTATTAGAGTTTTCCTTAGATGTTTATAGCTTACTACGTTGAGTCTTCCAACGTAGGCTGGGCGTGTCCGTCTCGTGTCCGGTTATTCGGGAGCGGGTCGTGACAGGAACTGAAGTGGTCTTCGATGGGTGTCGGCATAGCTTTTCTGTCGGCTCTGTGCAATCTTTACGCTTTCTTGAATGAGCATGACCTTCTGCATGGTCTGTTCCACCAGCTCTGGACCAAGAAACTGTTGCTTCCTGATTTCATCCCAACAAATGGCGGATCTGCACTTACGCCCATATAAAGCTTCGTACGATGCCATCATGGTGCTGGACTGATAGCTATTATTATATGCAAATTAGGCCTAAGGTAGATGGACGTCCCAAATTGACTTCAAATCAATTATGCAGAGCTGTAGCCTGTCTTTAAGAATTTGATTTACGCACGCCGATTGGCCGTCGATCTAAAAATGGTAAGCTGTGCTAAACTTCAACTTAGTATCCAGAGCAGACTGAAGGCTACTCCAGACGTGCGACAGAAATCGTCTATCCCGATTTGAGACGATGGATACTATAACCCCGTGCAGCCGTACTATATCGTCAAAGTATATCTGAGCCAGGCAATCGACGCTCCATGTAACTTTGATGGCAATAAAATACGCTAATTTGGTTAGTCGATCGATGATAACCCATATGACATCGTTCTTCCGTGGCGTCTACGGCATACCAACAACAAAATCCATGCTCACGTGCTTCCACTTTTATTCCAGAATTACTAGGTTCTGCATATTTCCGTCCGGTCTCAAGTGTTCAGCTTTTATCCATTGACAGGCCATACATTACGATACGAAGATTGCCACATCTCTCTTTATTCCATGCCACCAGAAGGTCATACAGAGGTTCTTCTACATCTTTATGCTGCTAAGATTCAAGGAATACATTGCATAGTGCGTCTCCAACATTATTTTTTTAAAGTTCCGAGTCATCCGAAACACATAGTCGGTCTTTCAATCATAGCACGCCGATCTCATCTTCTGTAAAGTCGGTTGTTCTACCCGTTAAAATTACCTCTGTATCTTTTTAGGTACATATCGTCCTTCTGAGCGGTCTTGATCTTTTCTTGCAAGCTCGGCTCTAGCTGTAGTTGAGCCAACTGTGCTCCCCTGAATCGAACCTGGAGGCCGATGCCCATCTCTTCTAGATCCAGTAGTAGCCTGTTGTTGATGGATAGCGATGCAATATAGTTTTGACTCAGATCATCTGTCATAACATTTTGTTTGCCCAACGTTTAGTCAATCGTTAAGTCATAGTCCTTGATTAGTTCTAGCCAATGCCTTTGCCGTAAGTTCAGCTCTTTTTGGGTGAAGATACTTGAGACCTTTTGTGATCGGTGTAGATGTTGTACGCTACGCCATAAAGGTAGTCTCGCGATAATTTCAACACGAATATAATTGTCGCTAACTCTAAGTCATGCGTAGGATAGTTCTTCTTGTACGGCTTCAATTATCTTGAGGCAAAATATATCACCTTGTCTCGCTGAATGAGCACACATCCCCAGCCCTGGCCTGAAGTATTGCTGAAGATTTGAAAACCCTGTATCCTATCCAGAAGTGCAAGTATAGGTGCCAAAATGAGCCGCTGCTTCAGTTCCTGGAAGGAAGCTTCATAGTCATCCGACTACTCATACGTGACTCCCTTTTGAGTTAGGCAAGTAAAGGGCGATACAATCTTCCTGAAGTCCTTCACGAATCATTTGTAGTATTCCGTCAAACTAAGAAAGCTTCGAATCTCAATAGTTGACGCAGGCCGCTTCTAATCAACGACGACTTCGACTTTCTTCTGGTCAACTGCAATGCCTTCTGTGGAAATAATGTGCCAAAGGAATGATATGCTACTCAGCCAGAATTTACACTTGCTCTGCTTTGCATACAACTGATTCTCTTGAAGGGTCTGGAGTACAGTCCGCAGATGTTTCACATGTTGCACCCTGTCCTTCAAGTAGACGAGGATATCGTCGATAAAGACTACTCCAAATTTATCGAGGAAGGGTCGAAACACCCAATTCATTAGATCCATGAAGGCAACGGGGGCGTTTGTTAGGCCAAACAATATTACCAGAAACTCATAATGGCCCTACCGAGTACGGAAGGCTGACTCCGATATGTCGTCTGCCTTGATCTCGAGCTGATGGTAACCCGAGCGAAGATCAATATTCAAAAATATCGAGTCGCCTAGTAGCTGATCGAATAAGTCATTTATGCGAGGCAATATATATTTGTTATAGATGGTGGCTTTGTTCAGTTCATGGTAGTCAATGCACAAATGCATGGACTCATCCTTCTTCTTCACGAACAATATGGACGCTCCCCATGGCGAAACACTAGGCTGGATAAATCCTTTGTCAAGTAATTCCTGCTATTGGACATTGAGTTCTTTTAGCTCTGCAGGGGCTATTCTGTATAGAGCCTTGAATATCGGTTGGGTGTCGGAAAAGGTATCGATGGTGAATTCGATCTCTCGATCGGGTGGCATACCTGGTAGCTCGTTTGGGAACACGTTAGGAAATTCTGCCACAACGTCGGTTCGATCCGCTTTTGACTAACCTGTCTTGTAAGCCCACTTCCTGAATTTTTTTAAATTTTTATTTATTTTTAGTTTTAAATATTTTTCGAGTTAGAAAATATTTTTATTTATTTTAAACCTATAGAAGGTTTTTTTTTTTTATTAAGGGCTTTGTCGATTTGCTTTAAAATTGATTTTGTATTTATAGAAATATATTCGAGAATTGTTTGATTTATTATTATCAATTTTACAATTTGATATTTATAAATATAGAATTATTTGGTTTATTATTATTATTTATTTTTAAAAGTTTTGATTTATAAATATGTTTATTTGAAATATTTGATATTAAATATTAGATATTATTTATGGATAAAGATTTGATCAATCTTTTTATTTAAATCTATGGAAGGATCTATCCATGGAAATTCTAATCCTTCCCTAATTAGGAAAACCCCCACTCATATATATATAGCGGAGGCTTCCCTTTATTTTCTCCATAAATTCTCATAAACCAATCATCATCGCCATCATCGTACGTGCACCGTGTCCGTGTCCCTATTTTTCTTTCTATTATTTTATTACAAATACATTAATCCATCATTGTGTCCGACACACTGGACACGTCTACCCAATCCGTATTGTGCAGGACAAGATGACAATTCCCAAATCCTTAATCCTAATCCCTAACCCTAACCCTAATTCCTATTCTGCAGTGTCCGGCCGATACTGCCATTGTGTCCTCGACTGAGCATCCCCAACGCCTTCTCCTCGTTTGTCTCTGGATGCCATCGTCGTGTCCGATACATGCAGCTGTGTCGTCACCTAAAACATCACCACTACCGCTGCTGGCTGCAGGACCTCACCCGACAAGCCCCGCAACTCACCCGCGCTCCCCATGCTCGACCACCGCCTGCCATAGATCCACCACCGTGGCACCACCGCCCTCGTCGCTACCACCTCCTCCTTGTCTCCTCCGATCGCCACAACACAGAACACCCTAATCACTACCGCCCCCATCTCCGCCTAACAGTCCAGTGCCACCCTTAAGATTCCCACACATGCACACCACCATCACCTCTAAACACAACCGCCTCTACTTTTACCTGGCTGGAAACCCCTGTCCATTTCCTTCGACCGATTCTCGCCGGCGTCTACCCCGAGCTAGATCCGTACGGTTCCCACCTCGTTGAGCCGCCGCCAACTTCAGATCTGCTGCTGCCGGCACAGCTCCAGTTCGTGGACCACCTCAAGCCTCGACCGTGCCCAGCCATCACCACTCCTCCGTTGAGCCCTTGCGCCGAGGTTCACCGCTTCCCCTCCAGGACAGCGCAATCGCTGCCTCCTCGTGCCCGTGCCACTGCGCCGCGAGCAGCGTCCCAGGTCGCGTTAGCTCCAGCGCCAACGAGACCTCTCTCTCTCTCTAGTCTCTTTCGATTTCACTCTTTCTCTTCCTCACTCGTCTTCTTCCTCCCTCCCGTTGGAAGATGCAGCTGTACTCTCTGTCTCTTGCTGAGAAGAGATTGTTACGGTTTAACCCTAAATGTTGGTTATGGGCTTTAGCCAAGTTACTAATGTGTGGGCCGGGCCTTGAGCCCATTGTAATTATTTCTTATATATATGTTGTGGGCTGAGTCCATAAATAAATATAGGCTTTCAGCCCATATGAATAATTATATTTATAATTATTTTTAGTATATATATATTCATAATAAAAAAAATTCTAATTTTTTTTCCAAACATATGTACATATATATATATATATATATATATATATATATATATATATATATATATATATATATATATATATATATATATATATATATATATATATATAAACAACTTGCAATTGTTATATGTTCAAGTCTAGTATATTAGGCTTATACACCTCAAAGTGTTTCTAAAATTATTTCAAATCCTTTATAGAAATTATAATATTTTGATTAATGATTTTGAAATAGTAAATAAATATATTTAAAGAATTTTACTAAATGCTATATTATTTTCTAGGTTATATATATAGTTGTTCTTTTAAATAAATGTTAATTTGGGATTTGAACCATTGAGCCTTTATATTATTTCTATATTTTCAAGTATTTACCTAAAAATATTATTGTAATATTATCTATCTAACTAAATTATAGTTTTGATATAAAAATAATTTTTCTTGATTTTCAAGTATTTGCTTAAAATATTTTGACAAGTAAATATAGTTTTCAAGTATCATAATTATTTTCTAAAATAGGTTATAGATAATTTTCTTAAATAAATATATTTTTCCTTGTTAGAATTTTTTTAAAATTCTAGATTGGGTTAATCTTTGTCGCGATTAGTCATACCTTTCTATTTCTTATGATTCTGACTCCTTCGTATCGACCCTAGGCTAATTGGACCGTTCTGAACCTAATGGCATGATCTGTTCCATCGTTAGAGGTCGTTTTGCGTAGTTACGACATCCACGACTATTTTGTGCCAACATGATCAAGTCATAAATCAATAGCAACTTAACTTAAGGCAAGTACACTATTGATTTATGTGCTTATTACATTATAATGCTATCTTTCATTGTGTTTCATTGAGTGTCCTGTTGAGACACGATTGTGACATGGTAGGCATGATTGTATCATTTCTGGTTTATTGACTGTTTAGTGAGTTGGGTGGGGAAATGTTTAGTAGCTATGTGAACAAAGTCCAATGATTGTTATGTGGATAGCTAAGTCATACACCTCACATATGGGTTAGCTTTATCATTTATTATGGATAGCCATCTATGATGTGCCATATTAATCCAAGCCGTTCACATGTCGAAAGGTATTTCAAAGTACTGTTTAACTAGTTTTACTTCTTCATGTTCATTTTCCAGTTGTCTTTTTCATACATGTTTCTGTTAGTAGTTTCTTGTACATGTTATCGTTTCCAATTCATATACATGTTCCTTTACTGTTATATTACATCTCTATTGTCTAGCTTTATTGTGTATTAAGTTACATAAATGCAATATGGTTGTACTTTGCTCCTTTTTTGACTGAATCATTGCAGGTGACTTGACATGCTTCCTACTTTGCGCTAAGGACCATACAGGAAGAGAGATCTTGGAGGCCGACCTTAGATTCTAGATAGATTAGTTAGTTCTTTTATTTTTAGCGGGTTTGTTCCCAAATCTTATATCAATGTATTATTGGATTTGTAATTGAATACATGTTGTGAATGAGCAATTAGATATGATTTTATTATATTTGAGATTGAGATTGAGACCTAGACAGCGTACTACCATCGATGTTGCGGTGTAGGCTGAACTTGGCTACATACTCGTATCCCAAAAAACAGGTACGGATTGTGACATGTCTCGTGTTATGAACGGACGCCAAATATCCTTCACAGATGGAATGCAGCATTCTTCGAGCTGAAATTATTGAAATTACCATGCATGACGTCGATGCTTCACCATACAAGTAGCAAAACTTGATCTCTTTAGGCAAGCGAAAGGTGACCTTCTTTTCTGCGCAATCAATGGTGGCATTGCAAGCGTCGAGCCAATTCATTCCAAGTATGATATAGTAGTCCTTAATATCCAGAACTATCCCATCAAGATACACCTTTTTACCTCTGATACAAATGATTCTGTTATTGAACCTGAGTTTGCAGGTAGTTGTGTGCTCGATGATATACTAACACTAAGGTTAAGGCCTAGCGGGGTTATAGAAAATTTGTGTTCCTCGACAAAATTGATCAAAATAAAACTGTGTGTGGCGCCAGAATAAAAATAGTACACGTACAGGCTTATTATTGAAAAGTACTATACTTGTCACGACTGTATCTGAGACAAACGCCTCGTTTCGAGTCATGGCGTAGACGCTCCCTTGAGCATTGGGGCGACGGTCTTGGCCATTCGATTGTATAGGCTGGGGAGGTTGAGGTGCTGGACCTCGATTCTGTTGGTGTTGATATGGAGGGGCGTTGCTGGCAGTCCCTTCGGTAGTGGACTCTGTGACCGCAGTTGTAGCATCCTCCCAGATGAACTTCACAGTCGTTTGTGTGATGTCCGTTGCTGCAATATTTGGTGCAGTGAGGCCCTGAATTCTGCCCTTGATAGCCGCCATTGTTCGCATGCTTTGCAGCGTTGTTGCTTCCTGCATAACTAGGGCGTTTGTTATGAGAATGTTGCACAACACCGACAACACCTGGAGGATATTGGCACTCAAAGTGGAGAGCGTAATTCAGAGACTCACCCATGGTCTTATATTCTGGCATCGATACGTGGGCAGCGATAAAGGGCTGTATACCCACTTTGAATTGTCGAGCGCGACTCTCTTGTGTAAGCGGAAGTACATTAGCAAATTTGGATAATTTGTTGAACTCTTCCTCATACTATTGCACTGACATACTACTTTTCCTCAACTGCATGAATTTATTTTCTTTCTCTTGACGAACGACTGAGGGAAGGTACTCAACTTCGAAGGCTTTTCGGAACGTGGCCCAAGAGTATGCGCTGATAGGTCTTCACTTTGGATTGCTCATTTTTGTACGACCCACCAGTCGTGTATGTAAAACCCCTAAATTTTTTTACTATGATTTTAAATTTTATTTATTTGGTATTTGAAATTATTCGTACGACAAGTGCGAAGACGTATAAGCGAAGCATATTAATTTTTTTTTCAAAAGTTTTATTACAAGATTTTCTCCATACAGTAAATAAGTATGTTTTAAAAATAGTATACAGTAAATATTTTGATTTATTGCGTCATGTCATGATTGGCAAACTTTATTTTATTTTAATACAAAAGGCCATTTTATTTTATTGGTAATTTAGAAAACTATGATTATGTAAATATCTGGATCAGAGGTACATGAAATTTAATCCATATATATATATATATATATATATATATATATATATATATATATATATATATATATATATATTTGCATTTTCAAAATTAATTATTTTAATTTTTTAATTTTTTAATTTATTTTAAAAATGTTGTTTGATTTATTGTTTACTTAATTATGGTAATTTAAATTTAGAAAAGATTTTAGTGACTTTATTTTAAATAACTTTTAAATTAAAAGATGGGTTATCTAGATTTAACTTGGTTTTAGATTATATTGAATTGAGTTTAAATTGATTTAAATAAAATGATGAAATATCTATTGGGGATTTAAACCTTCATACTCCTTATCCAACTAGGAGCTTCCACCTCCTATATAAGGAGAGGTCCTGGCTCTTTGTCCACAAAATTTCACAACCCAAATTTTTCTACCAAAGTTTGTGCATCGTTTCCGTGTCCCCACTTTCCATCTATAATATTTTTCTATTTGTACAATTACATTATTTCTCCGTGTCTGAAAATCCCGGACACCACCATTACAGTCTCATCCCCTCTCCCGACATCCCCATCATTCCTCATGCCATTCTCCGGTCCACCCGTCACCACCGCCGCACCAACGGCACTGCCATCGTCCCTCCGCCAACCCTCCTCGGCTCCTGGCCAACCACCACTCTACACACGCCACTCAACCATAACCGCCAGTCCCTCTCCTCATCGCCGCAGCCCTGAACCACACCATCACCCTCCGAGTCCACCGCAACCCATTCCGGCGAGCCCGACTCCATACACCTGACCCCCTGCCTTCTCCGGCAATGTCCCCCTACCACCTCCAGCCTCGCCACCAAGTCACAGCCCAAACTGTTGGAGCTTTTCCTTGATATGTAGAGAGCTTGGTCTCAACATGCCTAGTGAAGTTTAGTCCCACATTGGAAAAGCATCATGAGGTATCTCAATATATATACTTGGTATGTGTTGTTGGGATATGCACATGGGGTGGTGACCCTAAGAAGGAAACAATGTGGGTGATTTTACTAGGAGGCAAGGTTAAGTCTCCATGGTAAAGCTTAATGCTTTTTGCTCTTGGAATTTATTCCATTGGAGCTAAGCCCCATAGGGGCTTAGCGACTCGGACTCCGGCTCATGAGGCGTAATGTGGCATTTTGTTGGCGCACTTTGCACTTAACATCGTTGCTAGGCGCATAGTGTGCTTAAGTTGCACTCGTTGCTTGACACACTTTATCTTCTTAAAGCTTTTTTCCTGACTTTTGTTTTTGCTGTGTCAGTGTCGATGACTATCCCTTTGCTGAATAAAGTCCTTCTGGATGCTTCTCTTTGTCAAATGGGAGTTGATTTCGACGAGGAGGTTATTAACCCCGCGAAGGCTGCTATCCTACTGAATCAGCCTTCCGAAAGAATGCTGCAAATCCGGAATCAGTTACCTGTTTTCCTCCAGAGTATGATGGAGAGCGGCAAACTGAAATCTGCTGAGTCCGATGATGTGACCTTCTTGAAACCTGCCTTTCTGTTCGGTGTCCGACTGATCTCCAACGAGGCAAAGATACTGAAGATCAAAGAAGACTGGTTCTTCTCTGCGAAGGGCATGGTTCTGTACATGCGACAACTTGAACGCCAATTGCCGCTGACGGCCTTCTACCATTTAGCTTCTAAGAGAAGGATGCCATGGGAACTTACTCCTTCTCAAGGAGGGGCAGTGGGGGGTACTCTTTCGATTGATGTTACTTTGAATCAAAGTGATACCTTGGCCGCCTTGCGAGCCGGACCCTCGTTCAGTTGCCGAACTTTGCGCCCTGGGAGCCTTTATAGTGAGGTCCCTAATGACACCTTTGCCTTTAGTGCTTCGACCTTTGCAAATCGGATGCTAACATCGAAGGTTATGTATCTGAAAGGTGGCTTTAGGGCTGAAGGTTGGTGTCACCACGTGCCGAAATGGGACGAGTTGACCCTTTGGGTGTTATCGAAGTTCAAGGCTGAGCTTAAAGGGATTTGGCTGACGGCCGCTATCCGTGCCACACAGGACGACGTAGATCTCAACAAGCATATGTTCTTTGCACTCTTGGAAACATTCAATACCCAGACTGGTACTTTCTTTACTCCAGTGGGGGAGTTGGGATTGGCTCTCCATGAGATGTACGAGGTGTCCAAGCTTCCCTGGGGCTCAGAACCGTACGAAGAATATTTCCCGTCAAACGAAGAGATCTTTGTTCTGGAGAAGAAGGACCCGGAGATGATAGTTATTTTCAAAGAGGTGGCGAGCCATCATTATCTGATGCAACGGAAGGACAAAGGCAAGACTCAGCCTCATGTGACTGCTTGGAGGGATTACGTCTTCAAGCAGGATTTGGCGGACTCCTCGAAGATCCGGTTTAAGACTCTGCAGGGGCTGAAACCCGCGGAAGTAACTTCCGAAATGAGCCGACTAGGCGAGAAGGCCCCCCGTTCAAATGAGAGTGGCGAAGACGTGTACAGCTGTTTCTGGCATTGTGTGCACCGGATGTCATCCAAGGTAGTGTTGACTGCATACTTGATGATATGGCTCCGAGATTGTGTGTTCTCGGGCGGATCTGGCTCTGTGGAGAGGGTAACTCGGAACCTCATTTTGCCAGCGGTGAAATTGGTTTTTGGTCGCCCTTTGGCTCTCCTCCCCGTGATGGAGTGTAACCTGTTGCGAGGTTTGAGGACTTTTGCTGATGATGTGATCCATGGGAGAGGTAGGAACGACAACTTTCCCCGGGCTGAGCTACCATTCCATTATCTGATGGGATGGTTGATTCTGCATCACCCGAACGTGATGAGTCCAGGTCCTGAAGAGGATCACGTTGAAGGTGACGCCTTTATCCGCCGCTTCTACAAGAGAAAGTGGCTGCACACCGGCGTCCCTATCTGTAGGAGAGTCTTATCTTATCTTCAGGGGTGGGAGATCGTCAAGGTCAGTTCCATCTTCAAAGATTTTGAGGCTGACCAAGATTTGGAAGACTCTGGTGAGGATGCGATCACTCTGCCGAAATGGAGATTTCGTTAGTTGCAGAGTATTCGGCCTTCCCACTTGGTCTACCGTAACCAAAATAAGTGTTATCTGGAGCCATATCTGCCAAGCCGGTTTGCTCGCCAGTTTGGTTACACCCAGCTAATGTTACAGAACCCCAGTAACAGTCTGGGGTTTGATGGGAGTTTACTGGATGGAGCCCGGGGTTGGCAATATTACAATGCCGGGTGCACTGGGGTTTATTTCAATACACCAGTTCACAACCCTCGGCCACAGATCCTGTATTCGGCCGTTAAGCTGTATTGCGCCATGAATACTGTGCCTCCTGATTATGATAGGGAGACCAGTTTTATCGTTGGAACTCAGCTAGAGGCTACGAAGAACATGTTGGTGGCGGCTCGGTCATATCGTCCACCAGAGTTGGCGGTATATCGGGCTGCTGCTGCAGCATCAACGGGAGGCACTCGGGAAGATCCCCCCGCTGGAGAGAGGCGGGCCGATGCAGAAGTCGGTTCGTCTGTACCAAAAAGGCCGAGAAAAAAGACGACTCCAAAGGCTACGGGAGTGCCGCCTTTAACGCCAATGGAATCAGTTCCTGCTGAGGTAAAGATATTTTTCATAATCTGGCTCCTTCTGTCATTTTTTTGACATATGCTTTCTTTTTGTAGGAACCGTTGAAGAAGAAGACCCGAGTTTCGAAACCGGGCGTCAGTAAACCGAAGGAGGTGGCGAGCTCTTCTGATGAGCGTATTCCTCTGATTGTAATATCTTTCGTGGAGGAGAATCCTGACAATTTCGTTCATACGGAGATTTCAGTATCTCCGGATTATGTCGGAAGGGAAGCTGAGGATGCAACAGCTTCCGAGATGGTACAAGCCGCCGTGGGGGCCTTGGACATTGAGGGTCCAGCAGACACGGGACTTTCAGATGAGAAAGTGGAGTGGAGTTCGTCGTCTTCAGATGACGTTCCTCCAGAGATGAGTGAGCCTGTTGCGGGAGCAACAGACATGATTGAAACAGAGGAGAGGGTTGATTCCCCTCCTTGTCATGATGAGGGGAGGTCGGCTGCAGCATTGTCGAGCCCTACCCCAGACTCAGCAGCGGAGGCTGAGGTGGCTGCCGACCGGGAGGTAGCGACAGATTCTATCCCCGCGGAGGGATTTGATGATGAAAATAAGACTCGTCCGCCGAGCCTGACTCCAGGGGAGCCTGATCTCGCTACTCTGCCAGAGGGGGAATATCCCGTACGGCCTGCTGATAGTGTGTTGGGGACGGATGAGGTAGCCCCTGACGTCGGTGGTCCCTCCTAGCTTTAGAAGGGTAAGGGTTTGCTGGAACCCTCTGTTGCTCCTTCTACTTGGGGTACGATATTGACGCCTCTCTCGGCTCCTTCTGTTCTTTTGGCTCCTCAGGCCAGTAGCGAAATTCAAGCCCCTGTTGAGGGAGAGTCCGTTGATGCCGAGGTTTCAGCCTCGCAGATTGAAGCCGGCGGGTCTTCTTTCGGTTCGTCGTTTAGAGCAGCTCCTCCAACTCCTGCTATGACGCCGCAAGTGCTGGCAGATGCAGATGAGTATGTGAAGTTTATTATTGAGGCGGTGTATAAGATGCTGTAGAGGGGCGTATCGGCAGTAATGGATGCCAATGGGAGTTTTGCGACAGCAAAAACCCTGACACTCCCTCACATCAGTTTGATACATTTCCACCAGGGCCATGATCATATGGCCGAGATTCTGGAGGCATCGGTGGCCGAGTTGGACCAGCTGCTTTTCGAGTTTCAGTATATCCAGCGAAATGATCTCTCCGCCCAAATAGACGCGGAAAAGGAAAAGTTGATCGCTGAGACTGAGTCATCTTATCAGGCCACCGTGGGTGTCTGGGAACACGAGGTGGCTGAAACTGAGGCTGCGGTGGAGAGGCTATCTCAGTCCACGCAGGAGAAGGTGGAGTTGCGAGCTGCGTTGGACGCTAAATAGCGGAAGTTAATGCCAAAGCTGTAACAATCCCGCAGTCCGCTAATATTTGGCCTTTACTTGCTGGCAGACCAAGTATCTCGCCACAAATCTCGTAATCTCTCTTCATCCCATGCCACTAGTAATGTTGTCTCAAATCTCGGTACATCTTTGTACCCCTGGATAAATAGAGTAGATCGAACTATGCGCTTCCGTCATCAACTCCTGACGTAACTCACTATTTGGAACGTATAGGCGATCTCTACACCTTAACATAGCATCCTTATGAAACCGAAGTCATGTCTGCATTCCAGCCTCTGTCCTCTCTCGAAGCCTCCGGAATCTCGCATCAGTAGGTAAGTTGCCTTGATCCTCTCAAGCAAAGAAGACTGCACCTCAAGATTTTCCAACTGTCTATCTATACATGAAAAGATAATATCTATACCCAGCTCCTGAAGATCCTCCAACAAATGGCGTTGAGTTATCAAGAAGTATGCCATGGGCTTCCAGCTCAAACATCTGCTACAGCGTTGGCGTTTCCCGAATGATATTGTAACTCAATATCATAGTAGGTCATCAACTCCAACCAACGTCTCTGCCTCACGTTAAGCTCCTTCTGAGTGAAGACGTACTTCAAACTCTTGTGATCAATATAAATCTCAACCCGTTCTCTATAGAGAATGCCTCCATAGCTTTAGCACAAATATCACCGCAGCTAATTCAAGATCATGCGTCAGATAATTCTTCTCATGAACTCGTAGTTGCCTTGATGCATAGGCTATAACCTTACCATGTTGCATCAAAATACAACCTAGTTTGCTCCCAGACGCATCACTATACACCACAAATCCATTCTCTATAATGCATCAGATAATTCTTTCATGTCGAATAAAATAGCTACTTCTTTTTATTCCTTTTGGCAGATTTTTGAGATCGAGATCCATTCTCTACAATGTGTCTGATATGTATTCTATTGTCAGATTTGGCTATCGTGTCAACTGGATAAATCCCAATCTTTATACTTTTATAAAAGATACAAGGATGAATACATATTTGTTGAACTATTTTCCCAAAGGTTCAACCACTCACCGAACTCAAGAAGAAAGTGAGTTAGATTACAACTGAGATCACTCATCCAACCCCAGAGCGATCTTCCTGAAAGAGGTAAACGATTCTCCGAACAGATCTCCTCTTTATGCTGTCTCGAACGGTGAGCCTAAGAGCATACTTCTCGTAGCTTTTCTATATACGAACACCTGAATCTCCCATATTGTACTCTTCTTGTGCCTCCACCCTCAACACATATATATAGGTTGAGAAACCCCATTTTAGATCATAATAAATCCTAAATAGCCCATCAATCTTGGACGTCTAAATATGATCATAATATGAGTAGTGCATTTGCATCTTTCTTCAGAAGATCCTTCATTTCTGTCTTCTTATTTGTCTCTGCATAATTAACCATTCTCAAAAAGTTCCCAAAGATCTTATGAAATAAAAAGATTTTTTATCTTGACACTCCAAAACTCATACGTATCTCCACTAAGCACATGAATCAAAGTCTGAGAGAGATTGAACCCATTTTCAATATTCATATTTCTCAGAGCTTCTTACAAAAAGTGTAAACAAATAACAGGTGCACATGAACAAATGTACCTTTTCTTTAATAGAATAATTTACTAGAACAACTTCTGTAACAGACTTCCTACAATGAACTTCTGCTCCTAGCTTTAACAACGAACCAGGCCCTAATACCAAATATTGAAAATGCTAGAAGAATCACTACTATAGTTGCTACTATATTTTGAAGGAAATGGCACACAAAAAATAGTTCTAACAAAGATGAAGTAATAACAATCTCTCAAGATAAAATTTCATTACTCTGAAAATAGTATGAACTATATGTTAATACAGTAGCTAGGGGTATGCATCGGTCGGTAGTCGACCTATTTGGTCACAACCGAAGTCGAACCAAAGTTAATTATCATGTCCCAGAACCAGAATACTGGAGAGCGGGAGACAGACACAGCCAGCTACGTACATTGAAGTACAATCCACCTCGTAATACAGTCACGACTGTCTAGATGCATGAGGGTTTATCAACAAGCCATCAGTGTCTTATGGTCAAGAACAAGCCTAGTGTCTCAATCTCAAACAAGTAAATAATTGTTACAAGATGTTAGATCATCAGACATACAAGGTAAGGCGTCCCAAACATTACATATTCAGATGATCATAAAGATAGTCATACAAAATATGAAGACTAGAAAGAGTTAAGTCATACATGATCAACCCTAGGATTTGCCAATCATGTTACAGCCCTTAGGCAGACAGAAATTAAAGTTTCAACACGAACTAACACTTGCTCGGTGGCTAAATGCCTCAAAATAATAATTTACAATAGAGTAGGAGAGTAAAAATAAGAAACCCAATCGTTGCCACGATTACTCCTGGTGGTCACCATCTGGCTGGAAAGCAGTTAGATCCTCGGGTATCACTCCAAAATTTGGCCATACAAAACCAGCTGGATCAGACCCCAGAAGGAGCAAATACCACAAGGGAGGCTCCACTTATGAACTAAAACCAATATATGTAAAGAACAGAAGAACTGATAAAAGAACATAATTAAATGACATAAAGGATATGCTTTAAGGAACATTCTAGCTTGCATTAAGGAGACAAGTGGAGGAATATAATTCCCATGTTAATCACGAGACAATCATTCAGGCACGGCCAATCAAGCCCGACGGCTTGCTATCATTAGCTAACTAGGGTTATCACATGCCTAGTTACTAATAAGATGCAGTTGAGATATTTCCGCAATCACAAGTCTTGCAGACTATCCAGGTTATCCAGGCGGGGTTATAAGAGTTATCAAGTAACGAGAGTTACAAGAGTTATCAGGATTACTGGTGTACTTGAGTACTTATGATTCAAGAAGTGAAACACATGACAGTGTGCATGAAATATACCCTATTCGACGGTAGGCTACAAATCTACAGGTGTGGCCGGGATAATGGGATCGCCTGTAACTGAGAAATCTCTCTATATGGATTACTTGATCAATCTAGTCATTTAACCTAGTCAGATTCATTATGAATCCCTGACCGTAGTAACCAGGAATCTATGTCCTAGACATGATGCAAGATAAGACAAGCAGCTTGTAAATCACAATCGAAAAAATCAACCACAGAGCCAAGACAAGAGTTACACTAGCAAGACAGGAGTAGTTGTCGCAACAGCAATCAATATTATACATCTTATGCCAGGTTTGCTTGTCATATCAAGAATACTTGTCGGGAGTGCACCTTGACGGGCCACTATCAAGATTATCACGACAGGATCATGTTATCATGTTCAAGTCAAGTTCAAGCTTATTAAGTTTGCTCGTCTCAATTTAGGCCAAGTACATAAAAAAATACAAACAAGATCAAGTACATTCATGGGTGATTGGAACTATCAATCACATATAAACTCTAGTTAAAGTAAGACAAGAAGATTCTCGAAGCCAAGACGAAGATCTACAACTTTTATGTTTTGAGTTTTACAAGATTCTAGCTACAAAACAACTTAAACAGGCAAAAATAGTACAAATTCGTGCATGGGCAATTCTGGCGTTTGAAAAATTTCTATACTTCCGTGCATGGAAAATTCTTGCACATCCGCGCATGGGAAATTCCTGCACATCCGTGCACATCTGCGCATGGGAATTCCTGCACATCTGCGCATGAGAAATTCCTGTACTTTCGCTCGTGGGAAATTCCTGCACATCCGCGTATGGGAAATTCCTGCACTTTTGTGCATGGAAAATTCCTGCACATCCGTGCATGGGAATTCCTGCACATTCGTGCATGGGAATTCCTGCACTTCCGTGCATAGGAAATTCCTGTACATCTGCATATGGAAAATTCTTGCACATTCGCACATGGAAATTCCTGTACTTTTGCGCATGGGAAATTCCTGCAGATCCGCACATGGGAATTCCTACACATATGCTCATGGAAATTCCTGCACTTCCGCGCATGGAAAATCCATGCACATCCGTGCATGGAAAACTCACGTTGCGTCTATAGTACATGCGCATAGGGAACCTACGCGCATGACACGCTCAGAGTCAAAGGATGCATTGTCGGGACTTCACGGCACATGGCCTCCCGGGCGTATGGGGGTTGTCGTCCCCAAACAGCAAGTTCAGCCATGAAAGTTCCAAAAACTTGCCATGGCCATAACTTCCTCATCCGAAATCGAAATCAAGCAAAATAAAAGCCAAAACTACATGAAATTGAATTCTCTATAACATAGAACCATTAGTTTTTGATTTACCAAGTTTTTAGAAATCAAAACCTAGAAAAACTTAAAACATAGATCTACAAAAATATAATCATCAAAACCGAAAATTCTAAGTTCTAAAGATGCTTAGAATAATGCAGAGAAGAAGATAGAATAAATAAAAATTGAGATCCATCATGTTCTTCGTGGAACAAGTTGTACTTGCCTAGGGTTTGGTGAGAGGAGTAAATGAAGAAGAAGAAGAAGTAAATGGTAATAATGAAGGAGAGAGATGAGAAGTTGGTTTATATACCAACCCTTCTCATCTCAAACCAACCCAAACCAAGCCAAGCCAAGCCTAAATGAACCAAAACAAACTAAAGCAAGTCAAGATTAAACCAAGACAAAGTAAGACAAGTGAAAATACAGGTCACCTGACAATTGTCAAAAATTCGTACATGTATACTAAAAATACGTATAACGAAAAATGAGAGTGACAACTCTCCCCACCTTAGAAGAATTCCGTCCTCGAAATTAAATCAAGAGGCTAGAGGTGTCGGGACAAGCTATACTAAGTACATGCAATCTATTATAGTGCCCCGTCCCTACATCGTGCTTCTTTTCTGTCTACGGGGTGTGCGAGAAAGAAATACTGTCGCTACCGATTCAGTCAAAACTGATAGATCGAAATTGATTGAAGTGGTCGAACGGGAACGATTAAATTAAGATCCTTTTCTCGTTATGGAAAGGCTTCTTCGAAATCAAGTCCCATATTCAGCGGGTTGTGTCTCGAGGATAGACTCTGCGGCTGAGTCGGGAGAGACCTACCGTTGCTTTATTTTGTATGCCACACTTGCTTCTTTGGCTTTGGTTTTCTGAATGCATTTTCGTGAATATTTTTGATGGTTTACATGGCTTGCATTTCGAACTCGTATTTACATATCGAACTCCTTGAATAATACAATGTTCTAATCGATTGCTTGTGCGATTTCAGGTAGTCGCGTAGGCGACGACTAGCGCGACCAACAAGTCTCTCGCCTCGAACAAAAATCAAAGTGAGTAGCTGATCCTTCTCTTCTCGACCCCCTTCTTAGTTCAATCGAGAACATTATTGCTAATGAAACGATAGATGTAAGGGCACGAAAACTTCCACTCATCTTATAAAACCGTGTTGAAAAAAAGATTGACTCATTAAACAAATTGATGCCACGACATGGCAGGACACGATGAAATGACTAAGTTCTCAAAAATGTAGACCATGCCTTAGAAACTAAATTATTCTAACATGGTCATGGACAACTTGTCGACAAGGTAAACGTTTTTTCGAGTGGTATTCCGGGGCCACGGGACAGTTTCGGCCTAGGAGGAAACACGGTATAGCTGTGCTGGATTGTCACGACCCGTTACCCAAATTGTCGGGCCAGACCGAGTCATGTCCAGCCTACGCTTGAGATAAAACGTAGTAAGCTGTTCTAAAGATAACAGGATAAAACTAAATGTGCTAACAGTTCTATAAGTGAATAAAAGTTATAAATGCTCCAAACACAAAAGTCGTCTCATATAGTAAAATGTCCAAAGTACAAGTCTGAAATGTAAAACTGGATACATGTCCAGTTACAAAAATACGTAGTCTAATACGTGACTACTCTCAAAAGTCTAAAGAAAAAAGATAACTAGGCGAGGTTCCCCGCAGGAACATCCTCGTAAAGCAAAGCCGGGTCCTCGGCAGTATCACCATAATATGAGTCGCAGAGTAACTCCTCCTCAGTAAGGACACCTACAACGTTATCCTGTCAGGACGGGAGCAAGTACTGAATCTAACAAACATATAATACTGATCATGTGATGAAAAGAAATGACATATCATATTTGTTCAGTTTTAGGTACATTTTATCATGGCAATAGATATTTATTTTAAAGTTTAAAACTGTAGTAGGTGAGTGATCAGTCAATAGGTAATCAGGATGCACAGCGGTACATATCAATTTTCTGATGTGCACATACGTACACATAACGACATCGGTGTATATCCATACACAAACGCGGGACCAGACATACGACACAGATACATATAAAATGTAACGGTGCTCAGTAAATACATACGGAGAAGGGGGTCATGACCACGTACACTACTAGCAGTTTCCCCTTAACCCGTTTAAACATGTGAAAGATATGAAAAATATCCTAAACATGGCAGAGACTGAAAGTAATACAACATGCAAAGTTTTAACTTGCTACCCCAAGGATCAGCATTTAACATGGTTGGTGAATCACAGTTTATGGTTTATAGCAGTATGTAAAGTTTGTAGAAAGTACTTGCCTCTAGGAAAGCAAAGCAATGATAGAAATGCTATAGATGCCTGGCAACTCGTCACTGTAGAAATAAATGCATAAACTTAGTTTTTATACTAAGCTAAAACACTAAGACACTAATTGGTGCAATACGACTTGTGACTGGGCATCTAGCCAAATAGGTATTTTAGCATAGGAGACCAATGTGGGGTGACACAATACTTAAACTAACTTTCTAGGGTCTTTACACTAGGGTAGGGGGTGGTCCAATACGACTATAACTCAAAACAACACAAAAGATTACAAGTCATAATTATTCAATAAATAAATCAAACTGTACATTGTGTTCCAACAATTTTTGAGATAGACAAAAAGCTCAATTATACATAAAATAAAGTACCAAAATGATCTTTGTTAATTATAAACATTTATACAAATTTTTCTGGAATTTATAAACCCTCATAGATATTTATTAAAAATCAACAAACATATGTATCCTGAAAATGGGTTCTGTTTTCCTATTTTTATAGAATACCAAAAATACTTATTGAATGCTAAAAAATTATAATAAATTAGCTAAATTAACATAGTATTTAAATACAATTTTTTCAGAATTTTTACAGCACTTAAAATATATAAAAAAAATTCAAAACAGCCTAACCGGATTATCCGGCGGATTTCAGCGGATTACCGGCGGATTTTTCGTTCCGTCACAGCAAGTTTTGTGGTGAAAGTTCGGATTTTCCGACGGATTTCCGACGGATTTTTCGAACCGTCGTAGAAAGTTGATTTTTGAAATCAAAACTTGTTTCGGCCATAAAAACTTCGTTTTAAATCGAAATTCGGACTTTCAAAAGTCAAAATTGAATAGAATTGAATTTCCTACAACATGGAAGTATTAGTTTTCACAAATCAAAATATTTGATAGATCAAACCTCAAAATACTCGAAAATTATATCTAGAAACTCAGATCTACGCAATACTGTCGATCAAAACCAAAAGTGCTATATACTAAACATGTTAACAATTTAAAGAAGCAAATTATAGGCCAATAAAACTTTAGTTTCTATAGAAAAAAATAAAGTATGGTCATGTCACTTTTGAGCAAGATGCACTTGCCTAGGTTAAGCTCCAAGCCTAATCTTCTACTCCACCACCAAGAGGGGTACGAAACCACACTCTAGACCTCAAGGTCAAGCTCCTGGCAAGCTCCAAGGGAAGAGAAAGGAAAAAGAAATGAAAAGAGAGTGAAGAGAATGAAAAGAGAGAGGAGAGAGAAAGTGAAAGGGTATATAGAAGGGGGATTTAATCTTAGCCGTCGGATCGTGATCCATGTCAAAATCTAAGTCAATCATGGCCGTTCAAACAAAACCAAATACCCATTGGGTAATAGGGTGCATCTACACTATTCACAAAAATATCTAAACACTATTCATCAAAATATCTAAAACACTATTCATCAAAATATCGAAAACACTATTCATGAAAATATCTAATATCGAAAATATCTAAAATATAGAAAATCTGTCTGGACGGTATGCCGTCGGTATACTCCGGTATACTGGCGGTATGCCGGCCAAGGAAAAATCTTGTTAGGAAAAATTTCAAAGCATTACGAAAACCAAAAAAATACGAAATACGCTACAAAATACGTATTTAAATTAAATGCTATTGAAAATTATAAAAACTATTTTTCTTGAAATCTAGGGGCTTACATGGATGATAGCACAGGTTAGATGGAGACTTTCAGCGGGGCTCGCTACTTGCGTTGAAAGGGTCTCGACTAACAATGCTACAAGTCCAGGATGGCTTGTGGTGTCAGTGACTAAACACACATAAATTGTACATGCTATGCTAGCGATGACGATTGACAGGAAAGAACATGGTAAGTCTCATATTGTATGGCATGCTCTGTCGTGGGTAAGTTCTAGCGTAATTTATATTATGTATGTTATATGCTTGTCTAAAATTTATTAGAATGGTTAGAAAGATTCACAAACAAAGTCATATAAACTCTTCAACCAAATAAGAGCATGGAACTTAATTTGCCACACACCAGTACAAAGTGTAATGTACTGATCCTCGCTCTCCACAGCTACCCCGAACCAAGAAGGGCATGCCACTTAAGCTCAAGGTGATGCAAGAAAATTTGAAGCCTCGTCCGTGTGTTGAAGGCTTGTTTTGATCCTTTTGAAGACTCCACATTCAGTCCAGAAGAAATGACGTCTCGACTCCCAACAATTCCAGGTCTTTAGTAATATTTTGTTGTAAATGGAGATGTAATGTATGGAACGACTATCTCATCAGCGTTCATTTTGTAATCGAGTCATATTGTAGCCAGTGAGGCAAATAAATGTAACAGAGTCATGTAAATGATGTTTATTATAAGGTAAAACAAAGTTCTTTCTGTTTTCAAATGTGTTTGTTCAATTTCTTTGTGTACTCTACTTGATGTTCTGTTTCGGATAACCTTATGACTATGCCTTATGCGATCGCAACTTAGGTTCGTACGGCATCACGTCCGGGAAATGACTATCAATTCTATGAAATCAGGGTGTTACGTAATGGTATCAGAGCATGACTTTACATCCTTTGTCCTCCCGTCGAGAGTCTCAAACCTTTGACCTCGCGTCAATAAGATAAGTTGTTTCATACAATGAGTCCATAATATTTTGAGACTGATGTGTGTGTCTACGCATTGAAGAAGTGACGGAACCCGTGGCGGAAATCACGGCCGAGCAAGAACAAAGTTCTTTGAGCGGTTCGAGCAGCTCGCAGGCTGGACCTTCTAAAAATGCCATCAAGAGGATGCTGCGCGTGATGGAGGCACAGCAGAAATAGTTTGAGAACCGACATCAGCAGACGGAGGCACGATAGGCCCAACTCGAAGCTCGTTTCGATGCCCAAACCAAGATGCAGCAAAAGCAGATTGATACTCTGTAGCAGATCGTCCAGACAATTATGGCCAACAAAAACTCTACAACTGTGCCTACTATCACCGAGCCGACGGGTCAACCCATCGAAGTCCATCGAGAGGAGTCCGAGCGTCAACCTGCGGCACTAAGAAGTTACAACTTTGAAGGGTCAGAATTCAAGAAAGCGTGCCGTACCTCCTTCAGCGGCACCGAAGGCCCTTCTATGGAAATCGACTGGTTGGAAGAACTGGAAGATCACTTCAAGCTCCTCGACATTAAAGAATTCAAGCAAGTTGCCTGCGCACAACTTCAACTACGTTTGAACATGTACGACTAGTGTGCCGTGCACAAACGAGCGATCCGACGCGACAATAACCCAACACCGATCTCTTGGGCCAGGTTCCGCAAAGACTTTGAAGTCGAGTACCTTCTCTCAGCTATTCGTCAAAAGAAGAAAAATGAATTCACGCAGTTGAAGAAAAGGAACTAGACAGTACAATAATATGCCGCAGAGTTCAACAAATTGTCCAAATTTGCTGGTGCATTTCTTCATACAGAGAAGTGTCGTATGCGACGGTTCAAAGTGTGTCTGTGGCCCTCTATTACTGCTCATGTGGCAGTTTTGAAGTACAAGACCATGGGCGATGCTCTAAATCTTGCTCTCCGCCTTGAGATCCAGTACCTTCCCGTTGTTGCCGACGTTGTGTACCATTCCAACCATAAACGTCCTAGCTATACGGGAGGCAACAATCATGCGTCAAAGCGTCCAAACTATGGCGGCTATCAGGGACGGAACCCATTGCCTCGTTACACAAGGTGCAACCACGTTGGACACGATGCCAACAACTGCTTTATACTCGAGGGGGGATGCTTCTTTTATGAAAAAAGGGTCACCAATCACGAGACTACATAACCCGAAGAACAAATCGCAATACCCTGTCACATCAAAATCGTCAAGAAAACTGAGGACAGGCGCCCTACCCTCCTCCATCCACGTATCCCAATGGCCAAGACCGTCGTCCTAATGCGCAAGGGCGCATCCACGCCATGACTCAAGACGAGGCATTTTCCTCAGATACAGTAGTGACAGGTATACTGCTTTTTAATAATAAACATGCTCGTGTACTATTTGATTCAGGTGCCACGTATAGTTTTATATCGGCAAACTTTACCGTCGAGCACAAAATTCCCGTGACACCGTTAGGCCTTGACCTTAGCATTCACATACCGTCGGGCACGTCACTACTCACAAACTTAGCCTGCAAGGACAAAATAATCTATATAGGAGGGAAAAAGGTCTACCTCGATACGATAGTTCTAGACATAAGGACTACAACATCGTTATGGGAATCCTTGCAATGCCACCATTGACTGCGCAGAAAAGAAGGTCACCTTCTACATACTGGGAGTGCCTAAATTCTGCTACTCGTGTGGTAAAGAATCGTTGACCTGTATCGTGATCTCGATAATTTTTGCTCGAAGGATGCTGCATTCAGGATACGAAGGCTACTTGGCGTCCGTTCAAGACACGCAACAGGATGGTGCAAGGATCAGACCGATGTTATGGCAGAATTCCTCGACGTGTTCCTGGACGAGCTACCCAAAATGCCACCCGACCGAGAAATTGAGTTCAGCATTGACACATTCCCTGATACCCGACCGATTTCTAAGGACCCGTACAAAATGGGCCTGCAGAACTAAAAGAGATCAAGGTCCAATTGCAAGAGTTGCTCGACAGGGGATCATTCGTCCTAGCATCTTGCCATGGAGAGCACCAGTGTTGTTTGTGAAGAAAAAAGATGGGTCAATGCGTCTGTGCGTCGACTACTGAGAGCTGAACAAAGCCACCATCCAGAATAAGTACCATTGCCCCGCATAGACAATTTATTCGATCAGTTGCAAGGTGCCTTGGTATTTTTGAAGATCGACCTCCGCTCAGGCTATCATCAACTCAAGGTCAAGTCAGACGACGTGCCAATGTCAGCCTTCTGCACTCGTTACAGCTACTATGAGTTCTTGGTAATGCCATTCGGCCTAACAAATGCTCATGTCGCCTTCATGGATCTAATGAATCGAGTGTTTAATCCATTCCTCGACAAGTTCGTGGTAGTCTTCATAGACAATATCTTCGTTTACTCGAAGGATCGAGCACAACACGCAGAACATCTACAGACTGTACTCCAGACCCTCTAAGATAATTAGTATTTTACGAAAAGAAGCAAGTGCAAATTTTGGCTGAGCCGCGTATCCTTTCTTGGATACATCATTTCATTCGAAGGTATTGCAGTCGATCCGAAGAAAGTTGAAGCCGTTGTTGATTGGAGGCGGCCTGCGTCGGCTAGTGAGATTCAAAGTTTCTACGGTTTGGCGGGATACTAAAGATGCTTTGTAAAAGATTTTATGAAGATTACATCGCCATTGACTCGTCTCACTCAAAACGGAGTCGTGTATGAGTGGTCGGACGACTGTGAAGCTTCCTTTCAGGAGCTGAAGTAGCGGCTCATTTCGGCCCCTACACTCGCACTTATGGATGTGATAGAGGGTTTTCAAATATTCAGCGATGCTTCAAGACAGGGCTTGGGATATGTGCTTATGCAATGAGGCAAGGTGATCTCTTTCGCCTCCAGACAGTTGAAGCTGTACGAGAAGAACTATCCTATGCACGACTTGGAGTTAGCGACGATTGTGTTCGCATAAAATTATGGCATCACTATCATTATGGCGTGGCGTGCGCGATCTATATCGATCACGAGAGTCTTAAGTATCTCTTCACTCAGAAGGAGCTGAACTTACGACAGCGGCGTTGCTAGAACTGACCAAAGACTATGACTTGACGATCGACTATACGTCGGACAAGGAAAATTTTGTAGCAAAGGCTCTGAGTTACAAATATCTTGCCTCATTGCGCATCAACGGCGGGACCTTAAAGAGATGGGCATCAACCTTCAAGTTCGATTCAAAGATGTACAATTGGCGCAATTACAGTTAGAGCCGAGCTTGCGAGAAAAGACCAAGACCGCTCAGAAGGATGATCTGTACCTGAAGAAGATGTGAGAGCTAATTTCAACAGGGAAGGCGACCAACTTTACAGAAGATGACACCAGAGTGATAAGATTAAAAGGCCGACTATGCGTTCCAGACGACTTAGAACTTAGAAATGAGATATTGACGGAGGCGCATTATACGAAATATACCTTACATCCCGGCAATACTAAAATGTAAAAGGACCTCTGTATGACCTTCTGGTGGTACAGAATGAAGAAAGATGTGGCACGCTAGTGTCGCAATGCATGGCCTGTCAGCATGTGAAAGCTGAGCATCAGAGATCGGGCGGGGAGATACAGAACCTTGCCATTCTAGAATAAAAATGGGATCACAACACTATGGACTTTATTGTTGGCCTGTCGAAGATGCCATGGGAGAACGATGCCGTCTAGGTTATCGTCGATTGGTCAACCAAGTCAGCATACTTTATTGCTATTAAAGTCAATTGGAGCGTTGATCACTTTGCTCAGATCTATTTTGATGAAATAGTTCGACTGCACGGGATACTGGTATCCATCATCTCAGATCGGGATGGATGGTTTGTGTCACACTTTTTCAGATTGGGAAGGATGGTTTGTGTCACGCTTCTGGTGTAGTCTTCAGTCAGCAATGGAAACCAATTTGAAGTTTAGCTCAGCTTACCATCCTCAGACCGACGGCCAAACAGAACGGGTGAACCAGATTCTCTAAGACATGTTATACCACTGTGCAATCGACTTGAAGTCAAGCTAGGATGTTCATCTACCATTGGCCGAATTTGCATATAATAATAGCTATCAGTCCAGTATCCAAATAGCGCTGTATGAAGCCTTGTACGGTCGGAAGTGTAGATCGTCCATTTGCTGGAATAAAGTCAGGAAACGGCAGATACTCGGTCCAGAGCTGGTGGAACAGACCGTGGAGAAGGTCAAGCTCATTCGGGAAAGACTGAAGATTGCACAGAGTCGGTAAAAGAGCTATGTCGACACCTGTCACGCCCCGCTCCCGTAGGAGCGATCATCCTCACTAAGGCGTGATACCGCACGAGCCTAGATTACGCTCGTGCAAGGCGGGTTCCATAACGGCCGATTACAACAGCTGCGACGGGGTCGTCGTACAGAAGTCCCAAGCAGAGACATTGAATATGCCAACGGAAATTTAAAACAAAACACAAGCCATTCAAAAGATGCATTTTATTGATATTGAAATAAGGATAACAATGGGGTGCAAGGCCAAGATTATAAGTCACTTAAGCTCACTCTTGCTCACTCTTCTTATATTATAAGTCACTGAGCTCTCTCTTATCTCTCAATACAAGTCTTGAACCAGCAGATGCTTCGGAGAGGTGATGTCCATACATTATGTCCCGTATAAGTCTTAACTCCACGCGATCGTATGCCTCGAATCGCCAAGGAACTCCGTGCCTTCACGCATCCAAGCGAGCTCCGTGCCACGAGCTTCTACCTGTGCCTGCATATAAAAACTATGTGGGTGTCAGTACTCAACTGTAATGGTAGAATGAGCTCCTCACCCACCCATACAAAATCAATATGTTCATTTACTTTGTGCAATATAGTCCCTTTATGATTGTCTTTCTACTCTTGTCTTAGGATCAGTTTTAGGATAGACGCCTTGGCCTATTTTGTGTCTTTATACCATCCTGTGCTTGCAACAACAACGTTAACCCATCTTGTCATGCTTGTCTTTTGGCATATAATCAGAGACACGGCTACACGATAGTATCCAATTTCAACATGACCGTGCAATCAGAGACGCGACTACAAGTCCATTGTGCTGTGTCTCGTAACTCAGTGTGACTTAACCATATCGCCACCTCGCGGCCCTTGCTACTTTAATCACCAACTGACCCAATCAAGACTTATGGGCTAAGTGTTACTCGACCGACTTTGCCTTGCGATGTTTCCTGACTTAAACTCAAGATGACTCAAATCCAAATTATGCAACTTATATGCCGACAACTTAAGACTCGACGCCACGTCTCGTGCCAAAGTACGTCGCCTATGTTGCAGCCAAATCTTAGGCCCAATATTTTGTTCTAACTGGACACACATCTAACTTGACTCAATCCGAAGGCACACACGCGGGTTGCCGCCATGCCGACTCATCTATATGAACTAGTCACTAGCACCCAGCGCTATCATAGACTCTATAGATTGTTAGACGGACGCCCTTACCAACACGAGTAGTGAGCTCTTGTGAAACCCGTGAAATTTTAGACTGCATTTTAATTTTTTATGTGCTAGAATAATATCTAAATTGTAAATTTATGAAAAGTATTTTTAAAAAAAAAATATATATATAGTTCACATGGATTTTTTGTATGTCAACCAGACCCGAATCCGCTTCGAACCCGATTGGAGACTAAAATTATTTTTATATATTGAAATAGGATTTTAAAATGTTAATCATATTTTTAAAAGGAAATTATTGTTATAGTCCATATTTTAATTGCCTTATAATTTCCTAGCCAAAGCTTTTAATTATTTTTAGCCTGGCCTCAAACCCAAGCCAAACCATTTTTTCCTAACTCATTATTCTTAAGGCCCAATAGTCCCAAACCCATTAAGGATTTATTAAGCCATTTCTTATATCAAGTCCAGCCCATTCTTTTAGGCCTTAAGCCTTAAGTTTTATTTGAGCTTTAGCTCTAAAGCTTGCTGGAAACATTCATTGTTCTAATTAAATGGGTTTCCATTCTTTTGCTTCTGTGGAGGAACCGAAGCTTCTTCGGCTTCATCTTCTCCAAACCGATCAAAACCGATCGGCCCTTCCTCTTCCCTGGCCACCGGAGTTAATGTTGGAGAGACCTTTCTCCTTCCTCAAATGGTAACTTCCCCTCTCACTTCTCCTATAAAACCCCTTCACTCCACCCTTCTTCCCATCATTCCATTCTTTTCCCAAATTCCACTCAAATTCCTAGATCAACCCGACGTTTCCGGCGAGATCGACCCCGGCCGAGCACTCTCCGGCGAACCCGGCGCCCGACCTCCGACCCCCGGGCCGCACCCGACCGGCGCCGCTCCCCGCGCGGCCCTCCGCCGCCGCTGACGCCGACGCTCGCCCCGGCCAGGCCGCCCGCACGTCCCCGTGCGTGTTCTGTCGCCCGATCGCGAAGCTTCCCTTCGCTGTTCCATCCGCTTCCCGGTGCGGACCCGTTTCCGTTCCGCTTCGGTTTCGGTACACTCTGACCCGATAAATTCTTTTACTGTCTATGATGAATTGGTCCAACCCAATTCCAGTAGGAATTCGGGATTTCGGTTCGGTTCCGTTCCGTTTTCGGTTTCGTATTTTTCGTCTATTTTGGAAGTTATGTTCTGTGGATTTTTAGGAAAATATATGCTGTGGTTATATTCTGTGGAGTTTTCCGATACTGCGGGATTTCCGTTTCATTCTCGGGTTTCCGGGAAAATTTCGGGAATAATTCTGGGAATAGTTTTTATATATATAAAATTTGGTTTCTGTCTTTGGATTGGGTTCTCTGGAATGTGGGTTTGGAAAATAATGGTTCTGTATATATTTTCGGGTTGGGAATATTTTTTGCAGGAAAACCGGAACATTTTCCCAGTTTTTGGTTTGACCGAAAACAGAATGAATACTGCCGAAATTTTTGGGAAGTTTAATAAAATGATTTTTAAAATGATTTTCGGATTAAATATTATTTTAATAATATTTTTGGGCGACGACCTTAATGGTCAATGGGCCCCAGCGAAATGCAAACGCACCGGTACGACCGGACGTTGAGGCAGAGTAGCTGAACATGACGACTGGACCAGAGTCTGAGACTCATATATTTTATATAATTTAAATTGGCAATTGTTAGTTTTATTATTTAATTATAGGTAATTTTCAAGACTAACAAGTTTCTTCTTATTTCAATTTGTGTAATATTAAGATGTAAGGGCATAAGCCCAGTTATTTGTCATGCTGTGAAGATGTAATAAATTAGGAAATAATTTTATTATTTTTCTTCTGGTTGTGGTAGTGTAGTATAGATGTTAGAATAACTCTAGATAATATATATATTATCGATAAGTTATGATTTTCTCACTATTTAAATAAATAATAATTTTATGTACAAAATACAAGTTTTAACCAAATTAAGTGATAATTACAAGTTTTCTGAAAATACCAGAATAAAAGAATGAAATTTCTAAATTCAAACTCTTAAATGCTTTGACGTTGTGTTAGTTAGCTAATCTATCAAAACTAACTAGGAAAGACAACTAGACATTTTATGTTTGTTTCTGAGACGAGTTTCCCGGAAATGTAGGAGTACAAGGAAGAGAGTAATTTACCGAATACCGAAGTGCAAAACCTTGACAACCGGAAGTTTAAGGCAAGTACATTTTATGTAGATTTTACAATTATTTTCACAATTGTTTCATTGCAAGTTTAAACCACAATTATACACGAACTCCTTCGGGAGCATTGATCGTATTGTTGGGGACTGGGGGAATAGTGTACTGGATATGACCAAATCCAAACTTAGGATAATGATTGTGTTAGCTTACCCCTCTCTCACACGGGGATAAGCCATACCGTATCGCTAGGATACAAATGTACCCAAACCGGTCATATTCTTTACCTATTCATATCACTGTACTGTACTATTTCAAAATTGTTCATTTTCAAACTGTTTAAAAATGCATGTTATAAATTGTCATTTTAATTGTTAAAATTTGCATGAATTGTACTTTGCTCCCTCCTGACTGGAGACAACATTTTAGGTATTACTGAGGATCTGGAGATGTTGATCAATAGCTATTTTGATCCTGACTTGTACCCGGCGGTACTCCCAGCTGATGATGATGTTGTGGCGTCTCCATAGATGCTACATTAGTTGAGAGTTTAGTTGTTTCTTTATTTCCAGTTATGAACTTTGTATTGAAAGACAAGTTTTTTTTATTATCGTAAATTAAATGTTGTGGCAACTTTTAAATTCAAGTTTGTTGTTGAAATGACCTGCAATATGGATTACAGCTTACTGCCGCCGTCTCATCAACGGTGCAGGCTGGGCATGATCCGATTCGACCCAAGTATTTGGGGACCGGGTCGTGACATGTTTTTAGTGGTGGCCCATACAGGTCAACTAAATCAACAATTTAGGAAAACTAGAAACAATTAGGAACACTAGAACATCAAAATTGCCACAACATAGGACCGATTTATATATGATAAATATTTTTATTATAGACTGGTAGGTTACCTTGCTTATGCTTGCATCCTAAACCTTCCAGAGAATGAACACTGACAAAACCAACTCTGCTGGCAATGTGGTATCATCTCCGGATCGAACCCCGCCTCTTCAGTCAAGTCAGAGCTTTTCACCCAACCAGCTGATTGATCATCCTCACCAATCATCCAGTGAAGATTTCCCCACACTGGCAAATCCTACCTCTCCTCTAACTGGGTTACTTTTCTTTGAGGAAGAACCCACTCATGTTGCTTCACCAGTACCAGAGAACACCTCTCAGATGGTTGCTTTATTTCAAGAAATCCTAGAGTATCAGAAGATTCAAGCTGAACAGATGGATATCTCGAGAGAAGTCATGAAGAATATCAACGACGCAACCTTAGCCATTTTAAACCAAGTTGGAGCGGAACCTCGTCCTAGGAGGGATACCCATGAGAATAGAAGATATTTGGGCCCTGTCCGACAACCATATTGCAAGAAGCTTTTGGTTTGTGCCTACTGTAAGAGACCTGGTCACCAAGCCAACATTTGTCGCAAGAGATTAAGGCAATGTTTGGTGTGTGGATCTGCTGAACATCAAGTTAAGGACTGCCTCTTATCTTATCATCGTATCGGAGCGTCTATTATGCCACAACCTCAGGACTCTATCCAACAGACCGTAGGAAGGGATGAAGCAGAATCAAGGATCATAGAAGAGGAAGAAAATGGAGATGCCCAAGCAAGAACCAGAACCATGAAGAATAGTACTTAGGACTGCTGAGAGGTATTATCTATTAAGAAGCTGTAACAAGATGTCCCTAGATCAATTATGAAAGTTTTGTTGTAATTCTCTTATATGAATAAAAATCTTAGTTACATCTTCATGATAGAAGTTTTCCCTAATAGTTTCTGGATTACCCTATGCATAGAAATATTCCATTAACCTAGTACCTAGCTCTTTCCCTATGACTAAGTAATACTATAGAATCGACCTGAAGGAAGCCAAGGAAATGAAGGATTAGATCAATGGACTAAAGGTGTTGGGTTTCATATAAGACGGAGCTTCACTCTAAGAAGCATCAGTCTTGTTTGTATCCAAGAAGGATAAAACAATATGGATGACTATCAGGGCACTGAAGAATTACTTTTTCTCGACTGATGATCTATCCAAGTTGAGTGAACTTAAGGGTTTTCGGAGATTAACTTAAGAACTGACTACCATCAGATTAAGAAGGAGTACATTCTCAAGACGACATTCAACACCAAATACTGGTAGTTGAATTTTTGGATCATGTCTCTTGGAATGATGAATACTCTTGTTGTGTTCATGAATCTCATGAACAGAGTCTTTTATGAGTAATTGAATCAATTTGTTGTCTTTTCTTTAGATAACAAAAATCTGATATACTCAAGGACTGAAGAAGAACATGAAGAGCATCTGAGAAATTTCTAGGAACTTTGAAGAAGTTTTTGGTAAGCTATCAAGACATGAATTTTCTTAGACAATGTGGTTTTTGCCATAATGTCACAAGAGAAGAAAATTTGATAGACTCTAGATAGATAGCCGCTGTGGAGAAGTCGTATATCTAAGTTCAATGGTTTCTTGGACTTGATGGGATACTACTGGAATCTGTGTAGGAATTCGCCAAGATTGCTGAGTCAATGATGAAGCTGACTCGAAAGAATGAAGAGTTTGTCTGGACGCATTTAAGAAGCTGTAGAAGAGGCTTACCACTGCACCAATCCTTGCGCTACCCGCAGGATCCGGTGGTTTCACAATATACAGTGACGCCTCAGGCAAAGGATTGGGTTGCGTTCTTCAACAACATGGGAAAGTGATTGCTTATGCATCTAGGCAATTACGGACTCATGAGAAGAACTATCCCACTCATGATCTGGAGCTGGCTGCAGTCATCTTTGCATTGAAGCTTTGGAAGCATTATCTCTATGGAGAGAGAGTGGAAATATACACAGATCACAAAAGTCTGAAGTATGTTTTCACTCAGAAGGAGTTAAACATGAGGCAAAGGAGATGGCTGGAGTTAATGAAGGACTTTGACATCGACTTGCAATATCACCCGGGTAAGGCTAATGTGGTCGCTGATGCACTTAGTCGATACCCAGTGGCGATGTTCTTAACCAAGGAGAGGCACCTGCTGGAGGACAACGAGAAGCTCGGACTGGAGATTGTACTGCCTGGACGGAAGGAACTGGATGCTGATTCTGTGTTGATGAAGTTGCAAGTGAGCTCGTACCTGATGGACAAGATTAAGGAGACGCAGTTTCAAGACAAGGCACTTGTAAACTTAGAGATCAAGTGTTGGCAGGAACATTTGGGAGTTTCTTTATTGCCAACGATGGAGCTTTTGAAGAATGGTACGAGGTTGTATACCTTCTGGTGAACTAAGAAGCGCAGTATCCCACACACTCTAACCAGATGTATCGGGATGTGTGTACCATTAAATGGTGTTATGTAATGAAGAAGGACAAATTCCAAGAATGAGGTTAGGTATTCTGTCAACATGTGGAAATTAGCAAGATTCCTGCAGACGCTGGATAATTTGGAGTAGAAGTAGAAACACATAAATGGACCTTGTGTTAGGATTACTTTGTTCCTAAGGAGGGAAGATCACCAATTGGATTTTGTGGACTGACTGACCAAGTCAGTTCATTATGAAGTTGCTTTATTCACGAAAGAGTTGGCGGCAATGTGCAAGAGACACATCTACCGGATTCATGAAGTTCCAACTGACAGACAATCAAAGAAGATAATCCAGACGCTTGAAGACATGCCGAGGATCTTACGTCTTGGAATTTGTGGAGCCTTGGAGAAGACCATTTGTAAATGGTAGAGTTTCCTTACAACAACTACCAAGTTAGTATCGTCGACCAGTGGAGTTTGAAGAAGGAGATAGTGAAGATCTCTCCTACCAGAGGAATGATCATTGAGCCCCAGGTACATCGGCCCGTTTGAAGTGTTAAGCCGAGTCGGAGAAGTAGCGTACCGGTTAGCTCTACCAGCTAATCTTGAGGGTGTACAACGTCATCCAATTTAACAGTTAAGAAGTTGCATCTCGAATCTGAGTAATATTTTGGACAATTCAGAGCTGAAGAGTAAATCAAGCCTTACAGTGCCAGAGAAACCAGTAGCAAGCGTAGTCAAAGGAGAGAAGAAGATCAGAAGATTTGAGCCATCATAATTCCTATTTCCTTCAATCTTTATCTTTCGTTCTAAACTTGACTGATGCTGCTAAGTTAGCCTAGTTTTTGCAAGCTATTTTTTTTTCAAGCTTGATCATGACAGTATTTTATTGGGTGCACCCACTAATATATTGTCTAATCAGGACTGGTGCATGATGGTCTGATCAACCTCGTGTACTTTGGTTCGCTTTTGTATTTTTTGCATATCATAAATGAAGTTTGTCCCTAAAACGTCTCATCCATGACTACTTTGAAAATTTTTATTTTTTGAATCCTAGTTACGAGCACAATATCTGTACCTGCTTGACTTGAGGTAATTCCTACTCTACTCCTTAAATTTCGAGGACGAAATTTTCTAAGGAGGGAAGGTTGTGAAACCCGTGAAATTTTAGACTGCATTTTAATTTTTTATGTGCTAGAATAATATCTAAATTGTAAATTTATGAAAAGTATTTTTAAAAAAAAATATATATATAGTTCACATGGATTTTTTGTATGTCAACCAGACCCGAATCCGCTTCGAACCCGATTGGAGACTAAAATTATTTTTATATATTGAAATAGGATTTTAAAATGTTAATCATATTTTTAAAAGGAAATTATTGTTATAGTCCATATTTTAATTGCCTTATAATTTCCTAGCCAAAGCTTTTAATTATTTTTAGCCTGGCCTCAAACCCAAGCCAAACCATTTTTTCCTAACTCATTATTCTTAAGGCCCAATAGTCCCAAACCCATTAAGGATTTATTAAGCCATTTCTTATATCAAGTCCAGCCCATTCTTTTAGGCCTTAAGCCTTAAGTTTTATTTGAGCTTTAGCTCTAAAGCTTGCTGGAAACATTCATTGTTCTAATTAAATGGGTTTCCATTCTTTTGCTTCTGTGGAGGAACCGAAGCTTCTTCGGCTTCATCTTCTCCAAACCGATCAAAACCGATCGGCCCTTCCTCTTCCCTGGCCACCGGAGTTAATGTTGGAGAGACCTTTCTCCTTCCTCAAATGGTAACTTCCCCTCTCACTTCTCCTATAAAACCCCTTCACTCCACCCTTCTTCCCATCATTCCATTCTTTTCCCAAATTCCACTCAAATTCCTAGATCAACCCGACGTTTCCGGCGAGATCGACCCCGGCCGAGCACTCTCCGGCGAACCCGGCGCCCGACCTCCGACCCCCGGGCCGCACCCGACCGGCGCCGCTCCCCGCGCGGCCCTCCGCCGCCGCTGACGCCGACGCTCGCCCCGGCCAGGCCGCCCGCACGTCCCCGTGCGTGTTCTGTCGCCCGATCGCGAAGCTTCCCTTCGCTGTTCCATCCGCTTCCCGGTGCGGACCCGTTTCCGTTCCGCTTCGGTTTCGGTACACTCTGACCCGATAAATTCTTTTACTGTCTATGATGAATTGGTCCAACCCAATTCCAGTAGGAATTCGGGATTTCGGTTCGGTTCCGTTCCGTTTTCGGTTTCGTATTTTTCGTCTATTTTGGAAGTTATGTTCTGTGGATTTTTAGGAAAATATATGCTGTGGTTATATTCTGTGGAGTTTTCCGATACTGCGGGATTTCCGTTTCATTCTCGGGTTTCCGGGAAAATTTCGGGAATAATTCTGGGAATAGTTTTTATATATATAAAATTTGGTTTCTGTCTTTGGATTGGGTTCTCTGGAATGTGGGTTTGGAAAATAATGGTTCTGTATATATTTTCGGGTTGGGAATATTTTTTTGCAGGAAAACCGGAACATTTTCCCAGTTTTTGGTTTGACCGAAAACAGAAGGAATACTGCCGAAATTTTTGGGAAGTTTAATAAAATGATTTTTAAAATGATTTTCGGATTAAATATTATTTTAATAATATTTTTGGGCGACGACCTTAATGGTCAATGGGCCCCAGCGAAATGCAAACGCACCGGTACGACCGGACGTTGAGGCAGAGTAGCTGAACATGACGACTGGACCAGAGTCTGAGACTCATATATTTTATATAATTTAAATTGGCAATTGTTAGTTTTATTATTTAATTATAGGTAATTTTCAAGACTAACAAGTTTCTTCTTATTTCAATTTGTGTAATATTAAGATGTAAGGGCATAAGCCCAGTTATTTGTCATGCTGTGAAGATGTAATAAATTAGGAAATAATTTTATTATTTTTCTTCTGGTTGTGGTAGTGTAGTATAGATGTTAGAATAACTCTAGATAATATATATATTATCGATAAGTTATGATTTTCTCACTATTTAAATAAATAATAATTTTATGTACAAAATACAAGTTTTAACCAAATTAAGTGATAATTACAAGTTTTCTGAAAATACCAGAATAAAAGAATGAAATTTCTAAATTCAAACTCTTAAATGCTTTGACGTTGTGTTAGTTAGCTAATCTATCAAAACTAACTAGGAAAGACAACTAGACATTTTATGTTTGTTTCTGAGACGAGTTTCCCGGAAATGTAGGAGTACAAGGAAGAGAGTAATTTACCGAATACCGAAGTGCAAAACCTTGACAACCGGAAGTTTAAGGCAAGTACATTTTATGTAGATTTTACAATTATTTTCACAATTGTTTCATTGCAAGTTTAAACCACAATTATACACGAACTCCTTCGGGAGCATTGATCGTATTGTTGGGGACTGGGGGAATAGTGTACTGGATATGACCAAATCCAAACTTAGGATAATGAATGTGTTAGCTTACCCCTCTCTCACACGGGGATAAGCCATACCGTATCGCTAGGATACAAATGTACCCAAACCGGTCATATTCTTTACCTATTCATATCACTGTACTGTACTATTTCAAAATTGTTCATTTTCAAACTGTTTAAAAATGCATGTTATAAATTGTCATTTTAATTGTTAAAATTTGCATGAATTGTACTTTGCTCCCTCCTGACTGGAGACAACATTTTAGGTATTACTGAGGATCTGGAGATGTTGATCAATAGCTATTTTGATCCTGACTTGTACCCGGCGGTACTCCCAGCTGATGATGATGTTGTGGCGTCTCCATAGATGCTACATTAGTTGAGAGTTTAGTTGTTTCTTTATTTCCAGTTATGAACTTTGTATTGAAAGACAAGTTTTTTTTATTATCGTAAATTAAATGTTGTGGCAACTTTTAAATTCAAGTTTGTTGTTGAAATGACCTGCAATATGGATTACAGCTTACTGCCGCCGTCTCATCAACGGTGCAGGCTGGGCATGATCCGATTCGACCCAAGTATTTGGGGACCGGGTCGTGACAGCTCTGCTGCAAGTCCTCCGCCTAACCCGTGCGGTCATCCATCACTACTAATCATGTCTCCATGAAAATGGTCTCAGCCGTTCGAGAAACATCAACTCATCTTGTACAAGTTTTCCAATGACCATGCTAGACTCGACTCGAACTGATGTCTCACACAGTCATTCTACTTCTAGTATTACCATCTCTTCCAGGGCCAAGTTTAATACTTCTCACATCTGAGACCGCCTCGACGATCCATGGTCGCGAGCATTCTTCCTTCTTACCCTATCATTTCGTTCGACTCAGGAACGACTATTTGAAAGCCCTCCTTCCAACTCAATTAAATCAACCATGGCCCGTGCCTTAAAAACACTAAGTCCGTGACATCGTGCCTTAAACCAACTTGAACTCTATGCGACAACACCACCCAAGACATACTTTATATGATGGGCCTTGATACCGTAAGACTATGTGGTTATACCCAGCCATAGAACTCGTAGGACCATGCTTGCTACTACTCCGATAGCCTAACATAACTTTCCTAACTTAATCGTGCAATAACTTGACGAGCAAAGACTTCGTCAAGCCTTGCATCGTGGGAACGTGCCGTGCACGCAATCGACTTTGAACTACCAAGCTATTTGGGTGCCTAGACTTATGCCATAAGCCGTACAATGTAACTTTAATCCATGTGGAGAGCAAAGGCTATGCCAAGACTTGCATCAAGGAAGCGTACATGCTTTATCGAGCATTTACGCGGGCGACACCTATGACTTAGGCTAATTCACAACTTTTGCACCGAAGACCAACTTTTCTTCTCCCAAGCCACAGGATGAAGGACCGAGTATCATTTTCAAAGCACGTCGTGAACCAACTCTAAGCCGACCGTTGGACCTTTCCCTATTCTAACTAAATCTGACTCGACTTGGGATTATTCCCTTAGCTATGTAGATTTATCTCTTTTATTATCAAACCTACTTGTGCATTTGAAAACTTTTGATTTATTATATGAAGGCTAAGATGAGGCGAGTTCACCGAAACTACCCCACCTGAGCGAGGGGTCGCATCGACCGAGCGATGCCGTCGGCGTTCCGATTCCTTCGATTGACTGAGCGGGACGGGGCACTACAACACCCACCTATGGCCCCTTGAATTCCTGGATAGCGATGATGTATTTTGAAAGTCACACCGATACGTGGAGTCACGAGATTTGGAGCTAAAAGAAAGTTGAGTCCAAGATTTGTCGGTCCTTTCGAGATATTGAAGCGAGTCGCCCCAGTAGCTTACCAGATCGTATTGTCGCCAGTACTGTCGGATGTGTACAATGTCCTTCACGTCTCTCAGTTGCGAAAGTACATGTACGATCCGGGCCATATGGTAGATTTTGGTCAGTTGAATCTGCAGGCAGACTTGTCATATATAGAAGAGTCTGTGCAAATCTTAGAGGAAAAGAATAAACTGCTTCAAAATCATGCTATCCCTCTCATCTGCATTCTCTGGAGAAACGATTCGATCGAGGAATCGACCTGGGAGTGTGAATCGGAGATGAATGAGAAAGTTTCTTCACTATTCTCTTAGAGGTAGGTTCTATTCTTAAGTTTTGAAGACGAATTTTTTTCTTAGTTGGTTATGGTGTAGTGCCCCATCCATATATCGTATCCCGTTTCTGTCCATGGGGTGCGAAAAAGGAATATTGTCGCTACCGATTCAGTCAGAACCGATAGATCGGGATCGATTGAAATGATCGAACAGAAACGATTGAATTAAGATCCTTTTCTCATTATGGAAAGGTTTCTTCGGAATCAAGTCCTATATTCAGTGTGTTGCACCTCGAGGATAGACTCTGCGGCTGAGTTGGGAGAGACCTCCCGTTGCTCTGCTTTTCATGTCGCACTTGCTTCTTTGGCTTTGGTTTTCTGAATACATTTTTGTGAATGTTTTTGATGGTTTTCATGGCTTGTATTTCGAACTCGCATTTACATATCGAACTCCTTGAATAATACAGTGTTCTAATCGGTTGCTTGTGTAATTTCAGGTAATCGCGTAGGCGACGACTAGCGTGACCAACAAGTCGCTCACCTCGAACAAAAATCAAAGTGAGTTGCTGACCCTTCTCTTCTCGACCCCTTTCTTAGTTCAATCGATAACATTATTGTGAATGAAACGATAGATGCAAGGGCACGGACACGTCTACTTATCTTATAAAACTGTGTTGAATAAAAGATTGATTCATTGAACAAATTGATGCCACGACAAGGCGGGACACGATAAAATGACTAAGTTCTAAAAAATGTAGACCATGCCTTAGTAACCAAATTGTTTTAACATGGTCAAGGACAACTTATCGACAAGGTAAAAGTTTTCTCGAGCGGCATCCAGGGGCCACGGGACCGTTTCGGCCTAGAAGGAAATACAGTATAGCTGTGCTAGATGATAGAACGAGTTAGGCAAAAACTTTAAGTGGGGCTCGCTACTTGCGTTGAAAGGGTCTCGACTAACAAAGCTATAAGTCCAGGACGACTTGTGGTGTCAGTGACCAAACATACATAAACTGCACATGCTATGCTAGTGATAACGATTGACAGGGAAAATATGGCAAGTCTCACATTGCACGGCACGCTCTGCCGTGGGTAAGTTCTAGCGTAATTTATATTATGCATGTCATATGCTTGTTTAAAATTCATTATGATAGTTAGGAAGGTTCACAAACTGTCATATAAACTCTTAAACCAAATGAGAGCATGGAACTAATTTGCCACGCACCAGTACAAAGTGTAATATACTGATCCTCGCTCTCCACAAGTACCCCGAACCAAGAAAGGCGTGCCACTTAAGCTCAAGGCGATGAAAGAACATTTGAAGCCTCGTCCGTATGTTGAAGGCTTGTTTTGATCCTTTTGAAGACTCCATATTCAGTCCAGAAGAAATGATGTCTCGACTCCCTACGATTCCAGGTCTTTGGAAATATTTTGATGTAAATGGGGATGTATGGAACGACTATCTCATCAGCGTTCATTTTGTAATCGAGTTATGCTGTAGCCAGCAAGGCAAATGAATGTAACAGAGTCATGTAAATGATATTTATTATAAATGAAACAAAAGTTCCTTCTATTTTTAAATATGTTTGTTCAATTTCTCTGCTTACTCTACTTGATGTTGTGTTTTGGATAACCTTATGACTATTCCTTGTACGATGGCAACTTAGGTTCGCATGGCATCACGCCCGGGAGATGACTATCGATTCTACGGAATCAGAGTATAACATCTATGACTAGCAGTCAATCAAACAATCATTCATGCAAGCAACGAATTTAAAGCATAAGGAGTAAGGAAGACATTATACCTTATAAGTCAAACAGGTGGGGATATCATGATTGGATACCATCCTCACGTTCTCAAATTAACTAATCAAAAAAGTGATAACCCCAAGCAACACGGACTAAACTAATAGTCTTTTCTTGAGTACCTTCTCCCTTCGGTCCAATATGGATACGGGCCTTTCCTCATACGAAAGGTTGGTACCAACAATCATTCTAAATGATCAATAATATGGCTCGGATCCGGGATATATCGTCGCAATTGGGATACATAGAATACGTCATGTACCTCACGTAATGATGGCAAAAGAGCGAGACGATAGGACACATCACCTACTCGCTCGAGAATATCAAACGGCCCTATATACTTAGGACTAAGCTTTTTTTGTACGCCGAATCGAATGACGCCACGGGTAGGCGAGATCCTAAGGAATACGTGGTCGCTGATAGAAAACTCAAGAGGACGCCGATGAGAATCGGCACAATGGTGTGACGATCTTGTGCAACTCGAAGATGATCTCTAACTTGTCTGACCACCTTGATAGTCTGAGTAACAATTTTGGACCAAGAATATGTCTCTCGCCTACATCATCATCCCAGGCTAAAGGTGACCTACACTTTCTGCTATACAGTGCCTCAAATAGTGCTATATGGATATTGGTCTAAAAACTATTATTATAGGAGAACTCCATTAGATATAGGTGATCTTTCCACGATCCACCAAAATCAAGTGTACAGGATCATAACATATCTTCAAGAGTTTGAATTGTGCGCTCTGACTATCTGTCTGCGGATGATAAGCTGAACTGAACTTGAGACGAGTTTACAGACTCTCTTAAAGACTTCGCCAAATGTGCGACATAAATCTCGAATCTTTATCGGATACGAAACTGACTGGAACTCCATGCAATCTGACTATCTGCCTGAGGTACATCTCTGCTAGTTGATCTGTTAACTGACCAATTCTGAAGTAAAAAAAAGGGGCTACCTTGGGGAGTCGGTCAACTATAACCCATATAGTATCTCTTCCAGCTGGGGATTTAGGTAATCCAGTTACAAAATCCATGGTAATATGCTTCTATTTCCATTCTGGGCTCGATAAAGGTTGAAGAAGTCTAGCTGGTCTCTGATGTTCATCTTTTAACTTGTTGGTAAACTAAATAACGAGAGACAAACCAAACTATCTTCCTCTTTATGCCATTCCACCAGAAATGCTGACGAATATCACGATACATCTTCGTACTACCGGGATGAATTGAATACTGTGAACTGTGAGCCTCTGCCATAATCTTTTGCCTGATGTCGCCACTGGATACACAAAGACGTCTTCCTTGTCGAAGTGTACCGTCTTCGTGAATGCATAACTCTGCTCTCCATCATGCTTCACATTATGTCCTAAGCCGCTGATGTTTAGAATCCATTGATTGAGCTAACTTGATTTTCTCAACTATGCTGGACTAAACTTGCATACTGGCAATCAATGCCACACTGGTAGGGATTACTACCTCTATCTCTATCTTCTGAAGGTATGCTAATAATTTGGGTTGTATTGTTAGGAAATAAGCTCCTACTCTTCTACTCAATGCATCTGTAACTACGTTGGCCTTCCCAGGATGATATTGTAGGTTGATGTCATAATCCACTAGTAACTCTAGCTATCTTCTCTGACGCATGTTAAGATCCTTCTGGGTAAATACATACTTAAGACTCTTATGGTCGGTGAAAATCTCTACCCGATCTCCATACAAGTAATACCTCCAAAGCTTAAGTGCAAAAAACCACCGCTGCTAACTCCAAGTCATGGGTTGGATAATTCCTCTCATGATCATAAAGCTGACGTGATGCATAAGCTAATACCTTGCTATGCTGCATTAAGACGCATCCTAATCCTCTGCCTAAAGCATCACAATAAACTAAAAATCCTTCCATCTTATTTGGAAGCGTGAGAATGGCTGTCGTCATCAATCCTTGCTTCAACTTTTCGAAGGAACTCTGACACTCTGCTGTCCAAGCAAACTGCACATTCTTGTGGGTCAACTACGTCATTAGCGCTGAAATTCGAGCAAAATCTGATACAAATCGTCAGTAATAGCCCGCCAATTCTAGGAAATTACGAACCTCTGTGACGGTACTGGGTACTGGTGTCAACCCACTTTCTTCAAATATATGTTTTATGATTTTTCCAATTTCATAATTTTAATTCTAATAAGCATTAATGAATTGCTTTATTTTATCTTATTTAAACTTGGGCTGACTAAAGGTATATGAGTTTTTATTTTATTTTCCTGCCCATTTGTGTGTAATGGGCCAACAGCCCATTACCTATTCCCTCAGCTGATAAGAATCCCTTGTTCATTCTTTTTAACTTAGATTCAAAAAAATTCGATTTCTCAAAGACCATTCTTCCATTTCCCTAACGGCCATGGTGGTGGAGAGGATTGGCTTTTCCCGCCAATTCATTCTCAGATCTGAACCCTCCTCCAAGTATTCTAACGGCCAACCCCATCTATTTAATCCATTCTGTGATCTCCTTATTTTTATTGTAATGACCAGAGCTCAATCTCTTCTTCATTCCATCTTCCTTTCTATAACTCAAATTCCAATTTAAGCAACCAGCTGGCTATGGCGGATCGGTGCTGGTGATTGAAGTCTGATAGGCATTCTCGAACGAAGCATCGTTCTCTCCGACGATCGGGATGCAACAGCGGACGTGCCACATCAAGACCAGTTCATCACCAGTTGCGACGACATCAACGACGATGGATCATTTCCCCTGACGACTCCTCCACAGCTTGGCCGATCGAGATTCAAATTGTTAGAGTGTGAGTAGTTAATTCCTGAGATCGATCTCTTTCCCTATTAATTTCTCTTGATCCGAAATTGAATATACATGGTATTGATTTGAGAACAGTCGATCCCCTCTCGAGCTTTCTCACGAATTCCTGAACTATTTCATAGGGATAAATCTAATCAATCAAACGAAGTAAAGAAATTGTTTCTCACTTTATTGAATTTGTCTTCATATGTTTTTAAGATTCTGTCCTCAATTTTGTTGTTCTGGGAATGTAGATCGAGATCGAAAATGATCGACTGAGTTCGTTCGAATGATTGTCCCAATCTAGCATCGAACATTGGTGAGTTGAATTCCAAATCTGAGTAGTAATCTCCTTTGATTCGAGTCCTTGATGATTCGATTATTGATCTTATTTAAGGAGATCTCGAGCAGATCATCACGATCCGAAGATACAAGATCTGTGTTTTAGGAGTGGACGAGAAACTGGGATACGTATGTATCCGTTTATTTTTGATCCACATCAATTGGACACTTATTATAATATTAGAGTATTCTCAAACCATTTCTTTTGGAATTGTTTCAATGATTAGAACAGGACAACACAGGGTTATTTCTCATATCTTTTGGACTTGATCTATTGGGAAGAAATTGCTGATAAGGTAATTCTTTGACCTATTCAATATTTTCAGTTTTGGTAAATTTCTTTAATTGATGCGTGCCAATGGTAGGGGTCGGGTGACACTAATAGATTGGGTAAATATCAGAGTTAATCTGATATGTGAAATCCTTGGGTTAGATTGGAACCTGGTATATATAGAGTTGATGTTAGTTGGGAATGTTTCATTAAAGAAGATGGTTAGGATAATGAGTTTAAATTCAAGGCTATAGGACTGAGTTACCTTAGTCTTAACTAGGACTGATTCATATCAGTACCTATATTGGACTGATTTGAACCAAGTCTTAATTAAGACTAAATCTACATCAGTCCTGATTTCATTAGGAGTTGAGCAATCAGGTTCGGGTTTACATCCCATTTCTGGGTGATGATTCAGAGCTGTGGCTGTCAATTTATGAAATCAGTTTTTCCCTTACCATGTTTAAACTGTAATCCAAGGGAGCATACTCGGCCAACCTGCACCTGAGAACAAGATTCTCATAGTCCCTGTTAAGAATGGGAGAAATGTTAGAATATTAGAAATGCTCTCAGAGAAGGTTAAGATATTTCATTCAGGTTGTAGACTACTATACTGTACCTGTGTAAATCCTTATTTTCATTCAGTTGTATACTGTATCAGCCATGAATGGAACTGGTTGTGTAAGTCCTTATTTTCATTCAGGTTGTAGACTACTAAACTGAATGCAAGGTTAGTTTGATTGATTCATAATGCAATAAGACCACTGTTATGGACTTAGACAATTTCCTAATTGACAGGAATTGATTTGGGTTTGTTCCACATGACTGATTTGACTTCTTCTAGGGATACTCTAGATAGGTAGTGAATTCTTGGAAGCAAAACCTGGGATTTAGGATCAGAAATCCAGTTCAGGAATAAGGTTGAACCAATGAAGACTGATTCACCTCAGCCTTAGCTAGGAGTGATTCTATTCAATATCTTCACTGAACTGACATTGAATCAGTCTTTAGTTTAGGTTGATATGCATCAGCCTAGGAGGGAGAACTGGACTGTTAGTATCAGTACTTAAGATTGATAGGTAAGTCCTGTGTGGGATGTCATGAGTTATTAGAGATTGCTAAATCAGTAACCTGGAATGTCCAGGACTTGATTTAGTTCAGCACTGTTATGGGCTGAATTGAATCAGTCTTAGATTTAGACTGATATGCATCAGCCTGGGTACTGGATGTTGTATCAGTCCTACCAGACTGGTATTGTTCAAGTGACCAGGATGATAGTGTTCAGTGATTTGAGGTTATAGTCAGTAATCCATTTTAGGAGTAGGTTTGGAAGAACTGAATTGTGGTATTACCTGAGAACTGAACTGAGATATCAGTCCCATCTGTGGAACTGAACTATGGTATCATTAGATGATGACCATTTTAATGTCATATTTGGTTTTAATAGGAAGGGTTATCTGGACTTGTTGGGAAATCTGTGACTTTGTCACTGGAACAGGACCAGTTATTTGTAAAACAAAGCTTTACCAGTTTTCAAATAAAACCAATGTGGTACATAAGGGTTTAGATGCTTCTCATGGGTAATGAAAAGGACTGTTGAGTGTTCCTGTGCAATGCACATTTGAGAAGATTTATGAATAACAGCCCTGTGCAGGATTAAAATCATTGTAGACTGATTAACTCCCTGTTAGCTAGGCTATGGGTATAATGTTTGATACAGGATTGATATTAAAGACTGGGACTTGGTTTAATATAGCAGTGGTTAAATTCTGTTTTGGACAATTTCCCTATTGGATAAGTATTGGAAAATACCTATTGATCACTATTTTAAGGGAACCTAGGACTGGGTAGCTGTTAGGCTCTCTTATTACTGTAATCCTTTTAAGCCTAAGACTAGGAATTAGAGACTAAGATTTCCTCATGGTTAAACCTTGATTAATGATTAGGATATTAAATATGTTTCTTGTAATCAAAATAGACTTTAGGGAAATAAGGTTCCACTAGGAGAGCTTGGTGTTCAATTTCAAAACTTTATTTTAAATAAGCTAGTTTAGAATGGAGTACTTAATAAATATTACAAATCATTTGATAAGAGGATATCCAGCATCACTACCCACACTTGATCACCCTGAGCAAGGCAAGTGTACTCCTCGGACTTGTCTATTTTCTCATGTCTTGTATATTCATTCCTGTATCTCATTGTTGACACGATGTATCACAGGATTGTCTTGCATCATGTTTCTTGAGTTTACTTGTGTCTGGGAGGGGAAATACTACAGATGTGTGATCAAATCCGTGTTACTATTCATGTGAATAGCTTTGGCCCCGTATCGTGAACGCGGGACCAAAGCTGTACCATTTCATGTTCATTGAATCTACCTAAGCCAGTCACACACTCTGGATGTATTTCGATATGTTGCATATTTCAGGTTCAGGTTGTATTTCATGTTCAGGACTCATATCATGTTCCCTGTATTTACTTTCAGTATTCATGTTCAGTTTCATGTCTTGTTCTCATACTGTATATATATTTCCTGTTTTTTGTTCATACCATGATGTTCATGTTCATTTTCTTGGATATACTTAGCTCCGCTCCTGACTAGGATATGTTGTAGGTGAGTTGGAGGCTATCTGTGACACTTACTAGGGGCAGGAGCCTGGAGGCACCTATGAGCCAGTTGATGTTGCCCAGGATCTAGAGGCTGAGAAGGCCTAGTATTTTCTACTTTAGCTTTATCTGGACTTGTATTAGAGACATCAGTATAGTTTACATTTGCTGGAATGTAATAACATTTAGACTTGTATCTGAGATTCTGGGATTCGATATATTATATGCTGTGATTTACTTTCATTCTTATCTTGATTCATAGTTCTCCCTAGATATTGGTACAGCTTACTTCATCGTGTCTAACGACGAAGGATGGGCGTGTCTGACTCGTGTCCGATTATTCGGGAGCGTGTCGTGACAACTAGCAATGTCTTTATAGCCACTATCTTTTGGGGGTCTACTTCCACTCCTCCTCTGGTGATGATGTGACCCAAGTACAAAATACGATCAAGCTAAAATTTGCACTTACTGAACTTTGCGTATAACTGGTGCTCTCTAAGAATCTGAAGGACTACACGGAGATGCTGCTCATGCTCTGTTTTACTCTTGCTATAGATTAAGATGTCGTCTATAAACACTATCACAAGCTGATCCAAGTAGGGCATGGATATGCGATTCATGAGTTCCATGAATATTGCTGGCGTATTGGTCGCTCCAAATAGCATAACGAGAAACTCCTAATGTCCATATCTAGATCTGAATGCCATCTTCGAGATGTCTTGCTCTTTGACTCTGATCTGATGGTGCCCTGATCGTAAGTCAATATTCGAGAACACTTTCGCTCCACTGAGTCGGTTGAATAAGTCATCTATCCTTGGTAGGAGATATCTGTTCTTGATTGTTATGGAATTCAAGGTACGATAATCAACACACAATCTTGATGTACCATCCTTCGTCTTCATAAGAAGCAACGGGGCTCCCCAAGGTGATCCACTAGCATGAATGAATCCATTGGTTCTGAGTTCTTTAATCATCTTGTACAGGATCTCCAATTCTGATGGTGCCATTCTGTAGACTCTCTTTGACACTGGTGTTATCTCTGGAAGCAAATCAATGGTGAACTCGATCTCTCTCTCTGGCGGCATGCTTGAAAGCTCTTTGGAAAATACGTCAGGAAATTCTTCTACTACTCTGGGAAACTGAACGACTTCTGCTGTAATGCCCCAGTCCCAAAATACGTAGGACTAGGATACGTATACATGCCAGCTACGCATCGAGATGACTCCAGCCCATCTCGAATACGTTTAAGCTGTCTGGTTTTCTAAAGCAATCTATCCATTCTACTACAAATATCTCAATCCACTGAAGATAAACTCTTGTATAAACCAAGTAAACTAATGCTGGTCAGACATTAGCAAACCAGTTACTATAAGTAACAAGAAAAGATAATATACAATAAAGTGGACCAGACTCTAATGCAATTATCTTGAACAAGCTTCTAATGAAAGATAAAGCTTGTAAACTAGGCTATACAGCAGCAATGTCAAAGTAATATAATATAGGACAAAATCTAATTACGGAAGAGATCGATAAAATATCAACTAAATATACCTACAGTCTTGGTGTAGCAACGTCATCCATCAATGTATCATATCTTCAACTAATACCTGGAGAGATCACCAGGTCCTCAGAGGACTAGGAAGACACATAATATACATGCCTACTGTACAATAAATAACATGCGAGAAAATAGAAAATGGTACAAGGAACAATATGAGACTAAAGAATAAGTATAAACAGAATACGGTCAAAGATGGTGCTATCAAGCGTGACTAATAGTAAGTCGGGGTAACCGCAGCCCGATGGGAGCTCACAGTCCTATAGTCAGTAGCCGATGGGGAATCTCTAACTATAGTAAGGCTCATTCGCACTCGATGGGAGCTCACGAACGAGGTGTTTAGGTATAGTCACGTCTAATAACAGGTCAGGGTCAAATCAAACGATCATGACCGGGTCAAGTCAATCAGGTACCAGAATTTAGACTAAGGTCAAGTCCAAGTCAAATAGGTCAGGAGATCATGGCATGGACAAAATAATACTATCACTAGACATGAAAAAGATAAGAAAGATAAAACAAGTAACATGGAAAGAAAAAGTAACAATCTACGTGCACGTAAAACTAGAAAATAACCATGACAGGAAGCAAGATAAACATGGAATCAGTATGAAAGAAAAGAATATCAATCTAGAAATTCATGTAAATACTATAGAGTTTGGCAAGGTGTACTTGCCTGATGTCGCATCGTGAATCTGAAACGTCGCTCCCGCGTCAGCGCCGTCGGAACCCGACGCTCCTAGATAATTAATTAACTAAATTAACCCACTACTCATGAACTTACAATATGACTTAATTAGTCAAGATAATTTTTTAAGATTATATTCAATTTCTCGTGGAACCCTTTAGACCCATACAATCACACACAGGCTCCACGAGACACCGAACACAGTTTTTTTGGGTTTCTAACTCCCAATTAGTCAGTTATGTTGCTACTTCAATCATATACTTAAAAATCATATAAAAATAATAATAATATTATTTAAACTAATTTTCTATAGATTTATCTCAAAATTTTTAGAATTTATATTTCTAAAGAATTATACTACTAGTTGTCTATCAGGTCGACTAGTCTACCCAAAATTTGTCTAGAACTTCATTAATTATCTAAAATTATGAAAATTCTCAAAAATATAATTTAAATAGAATTAAAATGCCCTAAATATTAGAATATGAAATTTTGATGCAAGGGTTTCATGGTACTAATGGTTTGGAATCTTCTAGGTCAACAAGTCACCCGAAAATGACTAATTTTGACCTATAATTTTCTCGACCAGAATTGAATTGATAAATTCGTAAAAAAAGCTTAAAAAATCCTAATTTAAATATATTAAACTACATAAAATTCAGTTTTGAAAAATTCTTACAGAAACTTATAGTTCCTTCACAACGTGGTAAGTTTTGGCTCTACCGAAATATGAAAATAGCTATCATAATTCATGAAACTTTTATGGATGAAAATACTACCCAAGAGACATCAAAAAACTATTTCTACAGAACTAATACCATAACTTCTACAGATTTATAGCATAGGTTTGAGATGGAAAAATTAGGATTTCTTACCAAAAGTCATTGCTAGTTGGGTTGTGGAGGCTTCTCCTTGCTATAGCTCCCACCTTTATTGCTATCCTTGCTTGCTAATCCTCTCTTGATGAGTTTGGAGGGGTTGGCAATTGTTCTAGATGGTTGGATGGAGAAGATAGAGTTTTTATGGTTGGTTTGGTGGAGTTTGGATGGAAGAAGGATGAAAGAAGGAGTCTTTATGGAGGAGGATGAGTTATGTGATGGAGGGGATGATGTAGTAGAGGGGAGGGGATGCTATTTTCGAAATTAATGGTAAAGGAGCTGCTCTTGGGTGATAAATAAGAGTTTTTGGTGTTAGGGTTAGGGTTTTGATAAGGGTTGATATATATATGGGCCTATGGGTTGAGTTTATATATGTAGGAGGGTGTTTCCATGCATGGCATGGCCTGCCAATGTATGGGTTTATTTTTGGACGAAAATGGCATAAAAATAATCTTTGGTTGGTCATATGTGGGGTCCACATGGATTGATTTGGTTATTTGATGAGTTGGCTAATTGATTGATTGAGGATTTAAGTAAAAGGTTTCCTAATATAGAACTAGTTAGATTTCTAAATATAAATGCAATCTAAATCAAAAAAAAAAATAAAATAAAATAAAAAATAAAAATAAAAAATATATATATATATATATATATATATATATATATATATATATATATATATATATATATATATATATTAATATATATTAATGCCCAACATGCCTACATAGGTTTGGGTTGGACTTTGGGTCAAATATAAACTAATGCCAACTAGGGTTATAATAGGATTACACGTAGACACTTTCTATAAATAGAAACTTTTCAAAATTGAAAACATATTAATATTAATAAAATATATATACAAAATATATATATCAATATGAAGGTATTTGAGAGTACTACATGTGTATTTAGATTGGGATTTGGTTCGGGTCAAGTCGGGGCTAAATTGGTACAACCGGGTCTCCTAGAAGGTCAATAATCTAATAATTAAATAAATAAATCATCGGTGGAGGTTAATTCGTAACTTGGCCTAGTTTTTCTAGTTAGAACACACCTATGGCTCGGCCTTCCCTACCATGGATAATAGACAAGTCAATGTACACGACTACACTATCCGTGCTAAAATTTCTAGTCGATATGTATCTCAAACTTAACCATAACTAAGGCCATATATATATAATATTAGACTATTATAAATATAATCATATACATAAAATTGTATTTAAATCTAATTGACAGTATAACATCCAAAATAAATCTATAATAATTATACTATCATGGCAACCTAACATGGCTTCCTACTAGGTGGGGTTGGCTAGGTTAGGGTCCAAATATATTTTCTAATTTAATCGAACTCTAAGAGTCAACCAATAAGTCTCTTGGGCCATTCGCAATTAAATTGCACATGGAGGCTCGATCGAGTGGCACACTCTTAGCATGTGCGTCGTAGGCTCAAAATGAGTCAAAACCATAATTGGGTCGAATAGTTTTGATTTATGTCGAGTCCCAAACTCACGTGGAAAGTTAGGTCTGAAATTATGGTAAATAATCTAATTGCCTAAATTTGACCCAAAGTTGCGCAAAGTCAAAAGAATGCTAGGGGACAAGTTTAGATGGGACATAATATATCAAGTTGAAGGTCATCATGTTTACTACAAAACTCATGAAGGACGTTTCAAGAGATGGGCATGTCTTGTGCTCCAAAAATCAAAGACACGGAAGAGTACGTATATAATCATAATTAAATATACAATATAATCTAATAATTAGAAATACTAAAAAAATAATTCCCAAAAATCAGGGTCCTCACATCTGCTACTGCCATCTGCAAAACTAGTAGAGAAGGTTCTACTTCGCCTTTAAAAAACAAAAATTCTTCTTCGTCGGGAATACCAAAAATAATCCTGCCAATATGACAGTCTATTCTTGCGTATTGATCCTTCAATCAATCCATTCCTATGACCACATCATAGTCAGCCATCGGAAATTCTATCAAACTAGCAGAAAACTCTCTACCGCTAACTACGATTCAACACGAGGAAAAGACTCTATCTACTTCCACAAGACCGTTACCAGTAAGTATATTGAGCCTTACTATAATGACTCGGGCTCCAATCCTATCCGTGTTACGAATCGTGCAGACATAAATAAATGCGATATACCCGAATCAAATAATACTGATGCTGGAAAAGAGTTGACAAGAATGGTACCTTCCACCACCTCACCTGATGCTAATTCTTCTACCACGGTTAGAGCCATAACTTGACCCTGTTTTCTTGGTGCTGGTCCCCTCTGCTGGTGACCTCTCTGCATGTTCTGAACTTGGGCTTGGGCTTGAGCATACTGCTGCGGCCTCTACTGTTGGAATGCTTGAGCCTGAGGCAGCAACGACCTCGGAGGCTGATAATGCTGTTGTTGCACTGGTGCTGGTGCTGGTGCCGTAACCGATGGACTGGTTAGGGTTGATGAAGATGAACTAACTCTATACGGACAGAACCCAATCATGTGGTCCGATGCCCCATAGGCCAAGCACAACCCCTGTGCTCTGCGACACTCTGAAATTATGTGTCCAGGCTTCCCACAATGAGGGCAGTCCATTGCTGAAGATTGCTTCTGCTTCTGTTTCTGTTGTTGAGGGTACGTCGGAGTTGAGTGCTGATCCGACGAAACTGTGGTCACCCTCCTAGGAGATCCAATAGTCAAATATATAGCTGTCGGGGCTGGTGCTGACGATTGAGATAAATGTCCATGAGGCCTCTTCTGTCCTCCAGCTCGATCTACTATTTTTTGTGAAGTATATTCGTGCCTCCTAGTTGTTTGCAAAACTACATCAAATATCTGGTGCTCAAACTGCTCTACTGCTAGAATAATCTCTAGGTGGATTCCATGCTGGAACCGCTGTGCTCGGTCCAATCCAATTGCTACCAAGGTAGAAGCAAACCGACTAAGTCTTGAAAACTCGACCGCATAACCATCGACCGTCCTTTCCATCTGCTTGAGATCGCTGAATCTTATCTACAGATCATAGCAAGCTACTACATCAAAGTACTTCGTCTGAAACTTGTCACTGAATACTACCCATGTGATAGGCGTCACCAAACTAACAGCTTGCATCGCCCACCAGCTGCGGGCCAAGTCCAACAATTATAGCCGTACATTGACCACCTTCTCTTCAGCTGGAATTCTAGATGCCTCCAGAATAACCTCTATGTCTTGAAGCCAAGCATCAGCAGCAATAGCAACTTGCTGCCATCAAAGAAAGGAGGGTTCAGGGGCTTGAAGTTATTGGCTGTATTATTCTCCTGATAACCAACTCTGCCCATGGCTGCTTGTACTATCTGTTGTAGAGCATCACCTCGACGATCTTGTGATGCAAGAAAGTCTCGAATGAGTCCGACCAGGGTTCTTTTGTCAGGCTCTGCAGGCTGAGCTGGCTGAACTGGTGGCTCTTGATCCCCGGAAGGCATGACTCAGGATGCTGCTCCTGAGTGTTAGGTTTGGTCCCCAGGTTGCGGCTGGATCACTTGTTGTTGCTGGTTCTCTGGAGGTGCTCCACCCGGCTGATCGGTAGGACCAGGAACAAGGCCAATGAATAAATGACATGGGGAACAATAAGGAAGGACCAAGATAGATCAAGGATATAATCAAGTCATCAGGTCAAGATTTAGGAAGATTAGAAGGCACGAGTAGAGATCGAGGGCGAATGCTGATTGAGACATCTATCTAGTAAAACTCTCACACATCTTGATCAACAAGACCTGTATGGGCCACCACTTAAACCGTGTCACGTCCCAGAACCAGAATACTGGAGAGCTGGGGACAGACACAGGTAGCTATGTACATTGAAGTACAATCCACCTTATAATACGGTCATGGCTGTCTAGATACAAGATAGTTTATCTACAAGCCATCAGTCTCTTATGGTCAAGAATAAGCCTAATGTCTCAATCTCAAGCAAGCAAATAATTGTTACAAGATGTTAGATCATCAGACATACAAGGTAAGGCGTCCCGAACATTACATATTCAGATGATCATGAAGCTAGTCATACAAAATGCGAAGACTAGCAAGAGTTAAAGTCATACATGATCAACCCTAGGATTTTCTAATCATGTTACAGCCCTTAGGCAGACAGAAATTAAAGTTTCAACACGAGCTAACACTTGCTCGACGGCTAAATGCCTCAAAGGAATAATTTATAATAGAGTGGGAGAGTAAAAATAACAAACCTACTCGTTGCCACGGTTACTCCTGGTGGTCACCATCTGGCTGGAAAGCAGTTAGATCCGCGGGTATCACTCCAAAATCTGGCCATACAAAACTAGCTGGGTCAGACCCCAGAAGGAACAAGTACCACAAGGGAGGCTCCACTTATGAACTAAAACTAGCATATATAAAGAACAGAATAACTGATAAAAGAACATAATTAAATGACATAAAGGACATGCTTTAAGGAACATACTAGCTTGTATTAAGGAGACAAGTGGGGGAATATAATTCCCATGTTAATCATGAGACAATCATTCAGGCACGGCCAATCAAGTCCTACAACTTGCTATCATTAGCTAATTAGGGTTATCACATGCCTAGTTACTAACAAGATGTAGTTGAAATATTCTCGCAGTAACAAGCCATGTAGACTATCCAGGTTATCCAGGCGGGGTTATAAGAGTTATCAAGTTACAAGAGTTACAAGAGATATCAGGATTACTGGTGTACTTGAGTACTTATGATTCAAAAAGTGCAACACATGACAGTGAGCTGAAAATGTGCCTTACTCGATGGTAGGCTACAAGTCCACAGGTGTGACAGGGATAACGGGATCGCCTGTAACTGGTAAATCTTCCTATATGAACTACTTGATCAATCTAGTCGTTTAACCTAGTCAGATTCATTATGAATCCCTGACCATGGTAACCAAGAATCCATGTCCTAGACATGATGCAAGACAAGACAAGTAGCTTGTACAATCATAATCGAGAAAATCAACCACGGAGTCAAGACAAGAGTTACACTAGCAAGACAGAAGTAGTTGTCGCAACAGTAATCAAGATTATACATGTCATGTCAGGTTTACTTGTCATATCAAGAATACTTGTCAGGAGTGCACCTCGATGGGTCACTATCAAGTTTATTAAGACGGGATCATGTAATCATGTTCAAGTCAAGTTCAAGCTTATCAAGTCGGGTCGTTGCAATTTAGGCCAAGTACATAAAAATATGCAAAGAAGATCTACATATAAACTCCAGTTAAAGTGAGACAAGAAGATTCTCGAAACCAAGATGAAGATCTACAACTTTTATGTTTTGAGTTTTACAAAATTTTAGCTACAAAACAACTTAAACAGGCAAAAATAGTACAAATTCGCGCATGGACAATTCTGGACAATTCCGGCACGTAGAAAATTCTTGCACTTTCGCGCATGGAAATTCCTGCACATCCATTTATGGGAAATTTCTGCACATCTGCGCATGGTAAATTCCTGCACATTCGTGCATGGGAATTCTTGCACTTTCGCACATGGAAAATTTCTGCACATCCGCTCATAGGTAATTCTTGCGCTTCTGTGCATGGAGAATTCCTGCACATCTGCGCAAGGGAATTCCTGTACTTCCATGCATGGGAAATTCTTGTACATCCGCGCATGGGAAATTTTTGCACATCCGTGCATAAAAATTCTTGCACTTCCGTGCATGGAAAATTTCTGCACATCTGCGAATGGAAAACTCACGTTGCGTCTACAGTACATGCGCATAGGGAACGTACACGTATGACATGCTCGGAGTCAAAGGATGCGTTGCCGGGACTTTACGGCGTATGGTCTCTTTCGACGCAAGGCCTCCCGGGCGCATGGGGGTCGTCGTCCCCAAACAGCTAGTTCAGCCATAAAAGTTCCAAAAACTTACCATGGCAAACTTCCTCATCCAAAGTCGAAATCAAGGAAAATAAAAGCCAAAACTGTATGAAATTGAATTCTCTACAAAATAGAACCATTAGTTTCTGGAAATACCAAGTTTTTAGAGATCAAAATCCAGAAAAACTTAAAACATAGATCTACAAAAATATAACCATCAAAACCGAAAATTCTAAGTTCTAAAGATGCTTAGAATCATGTAGAGAAGAAGATAGAACAAATAAAAATTGAGATCCATCATGTTCTCCATGGAGCAAGTTGTACTTTCCTAAGGTTTGGTGAGAGGAGTAAATGAAGAAGAAGAAGTAAATGGTAATAATGGAGGAATGAAAAGTTGGTTTATATACCAAGTCTTCTCTTCTCAAACTAACCTAATCCAAACCAACCAAGCCCAAGGTGAACAAAACAAAACTAAACCAAGTCAAGATTAAACTAAGACAAAGCAGGACAAGGCAAAATACAGGTTACTTGATAATTATCAGAAATCCGTACACGTATACTGAAAATACGTATAAAGGAAAACGGGAGTGACATTAATCGTTTTGAAAATAATAACAACCAAACCAAACCAACCAATTGGTCGATTCAGTTTGAAACCGACCGACTTGGTTCGGTTTGGATTGGTTCGACTGATCGATTTTGATCAGACAAAAATTTCAAATATATAAAAGTGTTTTACAAAGTATATTCACACAAAAAATAAACCCTAACCATCTCGTCCTAAATATGCTTGTATAATGGATAGTAATCTAAGTAAATCATTTGCATTATAAATTTCTTCCACAAATCCAAAATTATTCTTGAAAATAGACCATAATTTTAATAGATCTATGAATTGAAGATGAAAAATAAACATATGCCTGGAGTTATCGGCAGCGACCTGGACGGTCACTCTAGGTAATATATGTTTACACTATTTTAGAGAGAGAGAGTCTGAGATTTTAGAATATGAGCAGTCGCCTCCATATTCCAAAGTCCAAGGACTCCAAACTTTGAGATGGATAAGTTGGACCGTATTTAAATCCAATTTTATATTGTTAATAACTGGGTTCGATTTGGTATAATTTAAGCAGTTTTTGGAATGACCAAACCGTGAACCAAACCAAATCGGTCAGTTTTTTAAAATATCCAGTCGAACCAATCCGATCGGACCATCGGTTCAGTTAAAAACCGACCGATTCGCTTTGGTTTGTTTCAATTTGGTCAGTTTTGTCCAAATATGCACACCCCAACGTGAGACCCGTCTCACTGTATCGGTATTTTATATGGATACGTGTTTATTTGATCCGTATTTCATATTTATCGATTTGCGTAATATTTTAAAATTTTCCTAGGTGTAGGATTTTCATGACTTGGTTTAACTTGGATTTGGTTTTATTTGGTTCGGTTCCACTTTGACTTGGTTTGATTTGGTTTAGTTTGGTTCTTTATGGGATGAGGTGTATGGTTTAGATTGAGTAGAGAGAAATGAATGGTGGAGATCACTTGAGCTTGTTATATAAGCCACTTTTTCTCTCTCCCTCCTCATTCACCCTCATTCATTTCTTTTCCACCAAACCCTAGCCATTAGAGAGAGAGGCAAGTACACCTTGCCGAATGTTGAACGATTTTAATTTCGTTTGTTCCATTCTCTTTATTGTTAAATTCTAAGCATGTTTAGAACTTGGAGTTTTTGATTTTATCGGATGGATTGTGGTAGATCTAGCTTTGTTGTATTTTCGGTTTTTATGGGTTTTGATCTATCAAACTTGTATATTTTTGTCAACTAATGGTTCCATGTTGTAGAGAATTTTGTTCTACCCTATTTTGACCTATAAAAGTTCGGATTTGGACTTATAATGAAGGTTTTATGGAGCTTGGAAGCTATGGGTTCCATGGCCATCCTTCTCAGATTTTTGGAGAAGATGGGTACCCACTTACTCAGCCGCATAGATGGGTACCCACTTATCCAGCCGCATGAGATTAATTCACCCAGCCGCATGAGATTCATCTACCCAGCCGCATAGATGGGTACCCACTTACTCAGCCGCATAGATGGGTACCCACTTACCCAGCCGCATGAGATTAATTCACCCAGCCGCATGAGATTCATCCACCCAGCCGCATAGATGGGTACCCACTTACTCAGCCGCATAGATGGGTACCCATCTACTGCCACATGAGCCCCCATCCACCCTTGGCCCCTTTCACTTGCGTGGCTTATTATATACATGTAATCATTGCTTCACGTAGATCATTAATTAAATGGTTCACGTGAACTTTTCTTCCTTGATGTATTAATTTTTGGGTCCCACTTGGCTAGAATATATATAATTTAGGCCACAAGGCCTCTGTACTTGAGTGGCCACGTGCCATTTTCTTTTTGCTTGAATGTAAGTTTACATTTAATGAGGGTCCCACTATTTTTTGTCTTATTTGCTTGCATGCATTCTTGGCCGCATGACCCCTTCAGTTATTTTCTGGCCGCATGAGCTTTGGTTGGCCGCATGGGACCCCACCCACTCTTGGCCGCATGGAGTCCACTTTGATTGTTTATTATTTTATTTGCTTATCCACTTTAATTGTTTAATATTTTATTGCTTGATTTGTGGTCGAAATTTCTTCCCACTCCCAACATGAAAGATGTAAATCTTTTCATTGGCTTCAAGGATATGTTATTTAATTATTTTATTGCAAGTTCTCTCATCTTAATATGGAGTTTATAATCACAGTGTACATTTTCTATTCTGACCTGAATTGCGATGACCCACTTAATAGCTTGTTATTTATTTATTAATGAATTGCTTAACACGATAGTGATCCGCCGTGGTGCACTCCTGATAAGATAACTTGACCTGACAAGTTTTAACATGATAACTTGGCATGATAATTCTTGATAGTGGATCTCCGTGGCGCACTCTTGACATGATAAACCTGACATGATATTTCTTGAATTGCTGTTGCGACGGCCAACACGGCGTGACAAGAATGAATGACCTGGACACCGTGGATGATTGTGCTTGTATAAATGAGCCCGTCTTGTCTTGCATCATGTCTAGGACGGGGACCCCTGAGTACCACGGTCAGGGGTACCTACTGAAATCGACTAAGGTTAACAACTAGAATAATCCAGTAGTCATGAAGAGATTTTCCAGCTACAGGCAATCCCGTCATCTAGGCGCGCTAGTAGATTTGTAGCCTGCCGACGAGTATGGCACATTTCCAGCACACTGTCATGTGTTGCACCCTTCATGAACAAGATATTCGACCTAGATAACCTGGATGGTCTGCAGGGCTTGTGGCTGTGGAACAATCTCGCTGCATCTTGTTAGTAACTAGGCTTGTGATAACCCTAGCTAGTTAAAGTATCAAGCCGTACTTATTGCTTGGCCGTGAATGTTGGATGGAGTTCAGTCTGTCTAGTCTTGTCTTGATCTTGTACATGATTTTGACCAGCCGGAGCACCAGAGTGCCTCAGTGGGTTTTCTTCTTCACCCTTCCACTGATATGTAAATTCTCCTCTTGTAACGTTTAGCCCCGAGCACGTGTTTAGCTCGTGTTTTGGTATTTTCCTTGATATTGTAGCCTACGGGCATAAACATGATATGTGTAGTCTAGACTATAGCTAGTCCTTATCATGTACGACTAATACTCTAGCTAGTCACCAGTTCTGTGGTACTGGCTTCATGATCAGTCATGTATATATGGTTCGGGACGCTTTACTATTGTATGTATGATGATCGTGCTTTTTGCTCTTGTATAATTGCCTGTGAGTGAGATACCTAGGATTGTTAAACCATAGGATTGACTGATGGCATATAGAGTAACCCCCATATCTTGACAGCTTATACGTGATTTCAGAGTATTAACGTACTTTGGGATTGCGTAGCTGGCTATGTCTGTCCCCGCTCTCCGGTATTCTGGTTCTGGGGCGTGACACCCGAACAGTAGCTTTATATAGGCTCTACAACCAAATACACCACTACTTCAACAACATCTAAAGAATAACTCAACCTCCAAATATTTAGCAACTACCTATAGACTAATTCAAAATAAAACAGTAAACATGAAACATAAAGCTTATGGTACTAAAGACATGTATCTTGGACATCACCTCCTTCTCTCTAATAACAGATTATCTACATATATTATACTTCTGGAGTCTAGCATTTCAAAGCTTGGAGGTTGGAAAAGTAAATGCCTTTCACACTCAGAAAAAACTATTTTGATCAAATCCTCCCTTTCTTCTCTTCCTATATACTATCTCTCAACCTACCTATTTCCTAAATAATTTACCAACAAACTATCAAAACATAAAGTTCAATTCTGGTAGGGTAATCTAGAAGGTAACATGAAATGCATTCTATAGCTTGATCCAAGTTTACTACACCCAAAGGTCAAGGGGATTTAGGCATTCGAGATCCTGAGATATCTAACATGGCTTTGGTTACTAAGTTGGCATGGAAATTCCTTACAAATCCTGGAGCTGAAAGGGTTAAATTACTTAAAAGGAATATCTGAAACAAGAAGATTTTTGGATAGTTAGTATAATCCAGCATCCTCATCTTGTATTTGGTTAAGTATCCTTCGGAGCAGAGCTCATCTCCTCAATAATGTCATCTGGTCAGTTGGTGATGGGACTAATATCAGTATATAGATTAATCCCTGGGTTTCTACTCTGCCTTTTTATAAAGTATTTGGTAACTATGGTGCAAACAATTTTGTACAGAAGGTTAGTGAACTCATCATGGAGGATGATATGAACTGGAACATACCTTTTATACATCATTTATTCTCTGTTAATAAAGCTTCTCCCATCATTCAAATCCCACTTGGTAGTTCCAGTCGCAATGACAAGCTCGTGTGGATTCACACTTCCAATGGAGAGTTCAATAATAAATATGCATATAGAATGATTTATAAGAAGACTATGCCCTTACCTACTACTAACAGACATACTCATACTAAATTCAAGAACTAGAGGTAGCTTTGGCGACTTCATCACATATTTCCAAGGGTCCTCATGTTCAATTGGAGATGTCTTACTGATTCTGTGCTAACGAAAGAAAATATCCACAAAAGTCTATCATACTTCAACCCAATGTGCTCCATATGCCAAGTACAAATCGAAACAACAGATCATCTACTATTTTATTACTCTGTTTCAGGTCAAGTTTGGCAAATGCTACCATTTCACAACGAATGCAACCAAGAAGATATCTCTGTCAAGATCTTCGTCCAAACTATTCTAACTGTTGAAGATTGTGATCGTGATCTCTATCTCTACCCATTTTGGTCCATCTGGAAGGCGAGAAATGAAGCCATTTTTTCCTAAATAAACCAATCTCAATAGATAATATCACCAGATCTTCTATATGCTTGCGGGACAAATTTTAGATCAATAATTCCATTTAGAGCAAGGTATCTACTATGCCACTAAACAACCTTCTTGATCACAACTGGCATGCTCCTCCTGCAAACTCCTGGAAAGTGAAGTTTGATGGAGCCTATATAAATAACAAAATGGCTGGAGATGCCATTTTAAGAGACCGGAATGACAATTTTAGAGGTGCTATATCGACTTGTCAAGAGGGAGAATATGCCCTACAGGCTGAGGCTCTAGCCCTAAATCTATCACTGGATCGTTGTAGACAAAAAAACATTATCAATGCACTCATTGAAGGCGACTGCAAAGTACTACTAGATGTTGTTCGATACAAGGGACTTGATATTCCATGGCAAGTTTGATATGCTATTGAAGAGGGCTGGGATATTCTAAGCTCATCCAGAGATATCTCCGTTGCTTATGCTCCAAAGGAAGCTAATAGGGTGGCACATGCTTTGGCTGCCTAATCATTGATTTCGAATCAAATGTCTTGCATCAATTTCTTTGAAGACCAACCATCTTGTTTAATCTATCGTATCAGAATAAGAAACACATTCTTTTATTTTAGGATATTTCAGCCTCGATTCTTTTGGCGATTCTCAATCCCGTTCTTAATGGAAATTCTCAACTACCCATCCAATGGCGATATTCCCCTCTTCTAAATGGAAAATCTCTGAGCCTTTGATGAGGAATTCTTCTACTTTATTCTACTCCCCCTAATTCCTTTCTTATTCCCAATATTTCAACATTGATTCTTCAATTTCTAGTTCTTCTTCTTATAAGGAAGTTCTTGAAAACTTGGCTCTTTATTATCATCTTCCACCCCTGATGACAGAAATGTAGACACATTGTCGTCTTCCAATCCACAAGCAGACTGGAGGAAATTCATTTTCTCCAAACCTCTCACCCAAAAATCCTACCCCTCCCACATTATTATATCCATAGTTCAGAAGATTTTGAGAACTAAAGGCAACATCAAAATTGCAGAGTACACAATAGACCTTACTCAAAAAAAATTTAAATATCTGGAGCATATAGAGTTCATCATGAGTAATGGTCCATGGAAATTCAACAAACATCTACTTCTTCTGGAACGATGTATTCCTAATAAACTGCCTAGTGAATATACCTTCTCTGCATCTGAATTTTGGATCCAATTTCATGGTCTACCGATTAATCTCTTAACTGTGGAGTTCATCACTAACCTTGCGGAAAGGGTTGGAACAACAAGACCTTTATCTTCTCAAGATGCCTATAAATGGTCCCTCTTCGCACGGGTCAAATTGAAGATTGATATTACAAAGCCTCTTATCAGAAAGCTCCAGGTACCCATGGAAAAGGAAATGCATTGCTGTGTGTTTTTGAAATATGAAAGATTAACAAAATTCTGCCTCTTCTGTGGTATCTTGGGCCATGTTGTTCGTAGATGCCCATCCCGACAGTCTTACATTGCCATGATCAAGTAGGATTGGAGTCAAGAACAAAAAGATCATATCTATTCTCTTCTTGGCACAAGGCTGGATTATTCTATTTGTGTTAATCATGCATTGAAGTTCAAACAGAAGATGAACACTAAAAGATCTACTGCTACTCCTAATATCCTTTCTAAGACTGCTACTACAATTAATCAACCTTCTATTGCTAATGTCGTATCTGATATTGATAAAGAAAGGTACATTCAACTTCTCCACCACTACAATGGCAGTAGATTCTTCTTCCCGAATGGATGGTCTATCAAATGAATGTATTGTTCCTCCCCTGGCTGCATCTTCTGGTCTGCCGGCGATCACTGGAGAATCTGTGGCTGCACTCCCCAATTTCTTGGCTATGGTTACAGTAACTACCCCTACTCCCACACCTAATCCAGTTAAGCAACCACCCAGTGTTCACTCAGTTACAACTGACAAAACACAGTGCTCTACGTTGTCTATTCCTATCAACATGTCACACCAGGATATTCCTGCTTATCATACCCATATTCCCACATCATCTGAGCCTTCATCCCTTACCACTGAACCAATTCCTGACATAATACTACCACATCTACAATCCCTACCCTAACCCACACTATCCCTTGTTACATTATTACCCACTAACCTGAATCTGGTCACTTGTAACATTGCCCCTACAACCATTCTGATACCTTATGAACATCACACGCCCACATTTCCAATTAATTCTGTTATTCCTGTTAACTCATCTCCATCTCCCCAACCCAACACTTTCACATCTCTCCTCACATCCATTGCAAATCATACTTCTATCCCTAACATCCTCGTCCCCAATCATCAAAACACATATTCTACTAGCAAATTTATATTCCAATCACTCTACTCACAAAGAGATCCAGAAAGATCAATTATAATATCTCTGAAGAGGAATCTTCCAACTTCTATAATGGTGATGATGGAAACTGTAGTGCCCTAACCCGCAAGATGCCTTATGATGGATGGTTGGTTCGATGAAGCCTTGTTGGACTTTGGAATATGCGAAGGATCACTTGGAAGGCTATGCGATCGTGGCAAAAATCGTCCTATGAATGTGAGTAGTGTTGAACCCTTCGAATATCCTTTAGCTTCACGCTTAAAATAAAGGATAGTATGCTATATTTCTTACTGAGTTGCTCAATAACACCTTGTATGGAATTCGGAAAGATAATAAAAGATAAATAATCACCTGAACGTAAACTGTTATTGCTAGATGAATTGTATGCTTGTACGATGTTGCGATTAAATACATGACAGGTGAAGTAAAGTCCCAAATACTTGGGCGGTGAGTATATCGAGCCTTAGCTCGACGAATAGATGGTAACACAGATGTTAAGACCTAAGAATTGGGCAGTGAGTATGCTTGAATTACGTTCGAATGAAGGTATACTAAACAGATGCTAAGTCCCAAGAATTGGACGGTGAGTATATTGAGTTTGGTTGGAAAGATGTATGGTATCAAAGATGTGAAAAAGGGCTTAGGTAATCACATTCTATTATCATGTGCTGATGTAGAATGTAGATTTCACTAAGACCCTGGATTGGGCGATGATAATGTGAGTGTTGGCTCAAGGCAAGATGACAAGATGACAAGATGGAAATACGAATGAGAATGATGGGTTATTACTTAGTTTTGCTCATCATGTATTATATGTTTTCTTCTTAGATAAGTTGTATATAATTGCATGGTCATGGACAACTTGTCGACAAGGTGGTTCCTCGAACGGTATTCCTGGGCCTTGGAAACCAATTCATCTTGGAGGGAACCAGTGCTGAAGTAGTAGCACAGTGCTGAAGTAGTATCATGGTATATAGGACCTTCAGTGGGGCTAGCTACCCGCACTGTAAGGGACGCCGTATACCTGTAAGATGATCCAAGATGGCGTGTCACCAGTGTCCTTCATATAGATAGGTCCAGTGCTAATGATGTCTTATGCAGACAGAGTAAGTTATTACTCAAATACAGAAAAGGATGCCGGCTGTTAGTAAGAATCACCTAAACGGTGATATTTATATTGAATCATGATATTGTTCTAACAATGTCTTGTGCCGGCTGAGTAAGTATTATAAATTTACAGGAATGGCTACACGACCGTGGGTAAGAATACCAAAGGGTGATATCTATATACTTTCAATTATGTTGGCTATGAGATTTGCATGCTTTACTTCTTATCGGATACAAACATGAAATTGACCCTAAGGCAACGAGAAAGACCACTATTAATAATGTTCTATAATATGATTACTTAGTATTATCTTCTTAGGTGAGTTGGGCCAGCACCGCTCGCCAGTACATTGATGATGTACTGACCCACGTTGTGGGCAATATTACAGGTGCTTTCGTATGAAGGAAATCGTTTGATTAGTGCTTGGCATCGATGATTCGGATGGGTGTGCAGAAGCTCTTCTTTCAAGATGATGTCTTCTGCTATATAGGACATAATGTATGGAACAGTGTAACTCAGTTGTACCAGTGAGATTGTAGCCAAATTGGCAAGTTTATTGTAAAGAAGTCGGTATATTCAGTTGTAGCCTAAAGGGCAAGTGTATACATTCAGTTGGCTATTCAAGAGTCTTGTAATTAGTTGTAAACTCTGTGTTCTGCTGCAAGTCTTGTAATCTATTGCAATTATCAATAAAGAGATACATTTCTTCATATCTTGTGTGTGGCTTCAATTTATCTGCTTGGTTTTACTGTGCTGTCGATATTTTCTGAGAAATACCAGGAACTGTATTGGTTTTGCCTTGTACAAGTACAATCTAGACTTGTACGGCATCACGTCCAGTGGCTAGTTTTTGATCATCCGAGATCGGGGCATGACATAATGGTATCAGAGCACGGCTTTACGTCCTTGGATTCTTATCTGATTTGTTTTAAATCAATGTTGCTACTAAGATGATTCAAAGCTGCTTTCGCGATGATTCAAAGACTGCTTCCGTGATTATTCAAAAGTTGCTTCCGCAGTGAATCAAAGTTACTTCCGCGAATACTCAAAGTTGCTTCCACGATAAAATCAAAGTTGTCACTATGATGACTCATAGTGCTTCTACGATTATTCCGTGTTGCTTCCAAACTATTCTAAGTTGTTTCCTTGACTGAAAGCCCATTGATCCTTCTAGCCGCTCACTTGGTATTCCATACAATAAGTCTAAATATGTAGGTTGTGGTATATGTGTTTATTAAATTTTTAAAAGCTACCAAAGCGAATAACTATGATGTGATGCGTTAATAAGTTTGTGATGTATGCTGGATGTCTTATGTGTGGGATTCATTGAAGTTGATTGTTATGCAGCAATCGACCGTAGGCGATGGCATGGTAGGCTGGAACAGAATGTGCATAGATTTCAGTGAATGGGAATCGACATAATCTTAAGTCGATATTTGTGGTCAGCATAACCACTGTAGGATGTATAGTCCATATTAGACGTTGGTTTGATACAAGGGAATATTATGTCGAGAATGGCTTGAGCTCTGAGTGGTATATGGTTTTACCCTCTTAGCGATAAGATGACCCTTGACGCGTTCATAATTTAGTGATTGCTTTACCTATAAGGTATTGGGTAGTATCGAGTCGTAGCTGAGATTACGATTGATACATGACGGCTAGGCTTGTCCTTTGATGATTATGTTCGGATAAATCATTGTGAGATTTTGATGTGTTCGGATGAACCATCGCTAGACTTTGACGGTTAGCATTATATTGGGTAAAAGGATTGTAGGCTTGGTAACGATGGTGTGGTGTTGTTGTCGAAAGATTTTGCGAGAACAACTATAGACCGAATATTGAATGATATTAGAATTGAGTAGATAAAATTTGCATGTTGGACATCGACATAATTGATGGTTATGTTAGGCGCTTATCGGGATATTGTGAATGATGTAGAAGATGCAGAGAGTTGCATCAACGACCGAAAAGTTAGAGAATAGATTTGAGAAAATAGATAGCCATGCACGTTGTGCATTTGTGCTTGAGATAATTAGACGTGTCCCGAATTAACAAGTTATGACCCTTGACTATTTTGAGGCATAGAGAATAAGTACTTGTCCCTTGATGCATGAAAGAGTAGATGTTCCTTATAAGAGTCGAATGGCTGGAATACAAATAAGTATCGAGGTGCAGCGATATGTAATAGACCCTATCGGTAGATAATGTTGTCGCATGAATAATAAGTTTGGTAGAATATAGAATTATTGGATTATGACTTAACTAATAAGTTATGTCATATCTACTAAGATGACCGATACGAATGCTTGATGATCGGTGCCATAGAAATTGGATCGGTGCATGAATAGTAAATCTTCTTATGGGATCACAAGGAGATGATGCAAAATAAATATTGATGGTTAACGTGAATTGCTAGGAGATGTCCGTGTTTGTTGCTAGGGAAAATTTATGAAGGATGCTCTCGAAAGAAATATGATTATGTAGTTGCCTTATTTTGTTAGTTAAAAGAGTACAGACCATATTGATGATCTGAAAAGGTAGAAAATGAATAGGTCGTGAAGAGACCATAGAAAAGATGCTAAGTAGTAGACTATTGAGGTAACAATGTTGGATTATGACTCAGAATAGTTGACCCGATTGAATAGACAATTTGAGTACGATATGAGGATGCAAGTTGGATCGAGCAGATGCCATGTCTATGCAAGTGAAAATTGAAAGTTTGGATATTCGATTGAGGAGTTTTATATGATAGCTTCGGGAGTGACCCTTAAGAATTGTCGGATAGATTTCGTCGGTTGCGGGTAAGTCTAGAAGGAGACTTCGTTGGGTATGGCCCGAGTATGAGTACGGGTAGAATGACTTGACCCTAGAATGTCGGTTGGTTGCCTAGAATGTCGGTTGGTTGCCTAAGTTTCAGTTTGGTTGGCTATGTTATTTCAGTTGTCCGTGTTGGAAATAAGTTCATAAGATTGGGGTGGTGTTCCATGTCCCTAAGTTGTTCAGACCATAGAGTTGCCCCTATGATAAGAATTGGTTGCCTCTAAGATAAGAGATAAGTATGTCCCTGATAGCTATCCATCTCATACGAGTTAGCTGAATGTCTGGTTTAGCTTAGATTAGCTGACCGTAGAGACTTGACTGAATGCTGAGTTGACTGTTGGAAAACCGTAGGATGTCCCTATTGATGTTGCATGAGTATAGTCGGAATAAGTAAGATGTGTCGGAAGGTAAACTTCGGAATGGAATGGAGATTAAAAAATTTGATGTTATAAATTGATGGCAAGATGGCAATACGAATGAGAATGATGAGTTATTACTTAGTTTTCCTCATCATGCATTATATGTTTTCTTCTTAGATAAGTTGTATATAACTGCATGGTCATGGACAACTTTTCGACAAGGTGGTTCCTCGAACGGTATTCCTGGGCCTTGGAAACCGATTCGTCCTGGGGGGAACCAGTGCTGAAGTAGTAGCACAGTGCTGAAGTAGTAGTACGGTATACGGGACCTTCAGTGGGGCTAGCCACCCGCACTGTAAGGGGCATCATATACCTGTAATATGGTCCAAGATGGCGTATCCCCAGTGACCTTCATATAAATAGGTCCAGTGCTAATGATGTCTTATGCATGCAGAGTAAGTTATTACTCAAATACAGGAAAGGATGTCGACTGTTGGTAAGAATCACCTGAACGGTAATATTTATATTGAATCATGATATTGTTCTAACAATGTCTTGTGCCGGCTGAGTAAGTATTATAAATGTACAAGGATGACTACACGACCGTGGGTAAGAATCACCAAAGGGTGTTATCTATATACTTTAAATTATGTTGGCTATGAGATTTGCATGCTTTACTTATTATCGGATACAAACATGAAATTGACCCTAACGCAACGAGAAAGACCACTATTAATAATGTTCTATAACATGATTACTTAGTGTTGTCTTCTTAGGTGAGTTGGGCCAGCACCGCTCGCCAGTACATTGATGATGTACTGACCCACGTTGTGGGCAATATTATAGGTGCTTGCGTATGGGAGAAATCGTTTGATCAGTGCTTGGCATCGATGATTCGGATGGGTGTGCATAAGCTCTTCTTTCAAAACGATGTCTTCTGCTATATGGGACATAATGTATGGAACAGTGTAACTCAGTTGTACTAGTGAGATTGTAGCCAAATTGACAAGTTCATTGTAAAGAAGTCGGTATATTCAGTTGTAGCCTAAAGGACAAGTGTATACATTCAGTTGGCTATTCAAGAGTCTTATAATCAGTTGTAAACTCTGTTTTCCGCTGCAAGTCTTGTAATCCATTGCAATTATCAATAAATAGATACATTTCTTTATATCTTATGTGTGACTTCAATTTATCTGCTTGGTTTTACTGTGTTATCGATGTTTTCTGAGAAATACCAGAAACTGTAATGGTTTTTTCTTGTACAAATGCAATCTAGACTTGTACGGCATCACGCCCAGTGGCTAGTTTTTGATTCTTCGGGATCGGGGCATGACAGAAACTCTACTCATCGACATTCTAAAAAATTTTAGAAGATCCAAAATGGCAACAAGGTAGCGGCTGGCCTTCAACAGCCGCCATCTAAATGATTTTTTTTCTGAAATTGTCGGAGTTTGAGAAATGACCCGACAATTCGATCCTTAAAGTCATTTCTCCGGTTGACGAGTCCTCTCATCACCTTTCTATTTGAAATACGGTGCGCGTCCACTGCTGCTAATTCTCTTACATATCTTCTTGGTTATAATAACAGTGTGGCACATTCCTCTGATGTAAGATCTGGTGGGCTTATTATAATGTGGAAATCGAAAGATCAGATTATTGTGATATCTACTTCAAGTAACTGTATCTATCTGCTCATTCAGCAATTCCCTACTACTCAAGTCTGGCACTTATTTTGTATCTATGGGCCTCCTAATGTTGCTGATCGACATGATTTATGGGAATACATGGAGCAACAAATCTATGCTATCTCTGAACCTTGGGTGTGTATAGGAGATTGTAATTCCATCCTTAAAGCTGTCGAGAAATATGGGGGTAACAATTTCAACATTAATCACCATAAAGCTTTTATTAATTGGACAAATCGAGCTGGTGATATGGATTTGGGATACACTGGTCCAGCTTTCACTTGGTCCAATCGTCGGATAGCACATTTGAAAATAACAGAAAGTCTAGACAGGGCGTTGGCTGGAATATCTTGGAGATCCTTATTCCCAAAGGCAGGCATCCTTCATCTTCCTTGTTTAAACAGTGACCACAATCATATTCTACTTAAACTCCATATTTCCACCAAAAGAAGATTTTACCCACATCGGTTTGAAGCGGGGTGGCTCCAAGAACTAGACTTCAAAGATATTCTGACTAGTTTATGGCATAGACAACATCGAAGCCCTGATATCCAATCCAAATTAAAGATACTACTTCCAGCTCTAAAATCTTGGGGGTCAAAGAGAGTAGGAAATCTTACTAAAGACATTAAGATTTGTCAGAACAAACCCTTACTTCTACAAAATGGTCCTGTGACTGATACTCGAATCAATCAGGAGAAGGTACTGAATATTAAACTCAATAAACTCCATCTTCAACAAGAACTTTTCTGGAAACAGAGAGTGTCTATATCATGGCTGAAAGAGGGAGACAAAAACACAAAAAAATATCACATGATGACGCTCAATAGACGAAGGAAAAATACTATTTCTAGTCTGCTATTGGGAAATGGAGAGACAACTTTTGATCATTACAGGATTTCCAATGCTATGGTGGAATACTTCTCCAACTTATTCCTAGAGACTCAAACGGCTTTGATCCCTACAAGTTTGCTGGACGAACTTCAAAAAATTGAGGACTATGAGAATGATTCTATCTGCAGTGTCCCATCTCCTCAGGAAATCAAACAGGTGATCAACAATATGGGTGCAACCAAATCCCCTGGCGGCTTCCCTGCCTTACTCTTTCAAACTTGTTGGGACACTATCGGACTTGAGGTAATTGATTTAATCCAAAACTTCTTCACTACTTGTTCAATGCCACCATATTTGAATCATACCTTCATTGTGTTAATTCTAAAAATACCCCATGCTACATGTCCTTCAGATTACCGTCCTATAGCTCTTTGTAATGTTCTTTAAAAAGTCATTTCTAAACTGATAGCTAACATGATTCGTCCCATACTCCACAAAATGATCTCTCCTTTCTAAAATGCATTCGTTCCTGGGAGACAAATTAATGATAATGTCATCATTGCCCAGGAACTTATTCACTATGTGGCTAATTTCACCCCGAATAGCAATTCTTTTGCCCTAAAAATAGACATGTCGAAAGCCTACGACAAGTTGAGTTGGGCCTTTATCAATCAAGTCTTGGGTGGCTTTGGAATTACTGGCAAGTCCCATAGTCTTGTTATGGAATCTATCTAATCTGTTTCATTTGGCATATTAATCAATGGCTCCCTATCACACAATTTTTTTCTCTAAACGTGGTATTCGACAAGGTTGCCCCTTATCACCATACCTCTTCATCTTGTGTGGTAAAATTCTCTCTAAATATATTTTAATGATGGAAAGAATTGGTCTTTTTGAAGGTGTACGACTAAACCGATAATCACAGTCTTACACCCACATGTTCTTTGCGGATAGTATCATACTCTTCGGTAAATGTTCTATCATCAACACCATTCATATTCAATCAATCCTCAAATCCTATGAATCCTGGTCAGGTGAACAAGTGAATTTCACTAAATCCTCCATCTTCTTCTCCCGTAAGTTGCATCACGATATGCGTCAAATTTTCTTGGATATCCTTAATGTTAAACTCATGCTTGCCAACGACAAATATCTTGGTCATTATCTTCTCCTACCAAAAAAATACAGCTCTACTTATTCCAAAATCATAAAGGCTACTGAATTTAAACTTGCAGGGTGGAAGGGTAAATGTCTTAGCCATGCTGGATGAAATACTCCAATTAAATCCACCCTATCATCGATTCCCACTTATTACCTTTCTTCCTATCTCCTCCCAAAAGTTATCCTAAAAAAATCACTCAATAGCAATGCCTCTTCTGGTGGGGAGGGACTGACAGTGCTAAGAAGATTAATTTTACTGCTTGGTTGACATTCACAACACATAAATATCAAGAAAGACTAGGTATTCGTGATCTAGGAATTACAAATTGAGCATTGGTGACTAAACTAGCTTGGAGATTTCTGAACAATCCTAATGCAGAATGGGTTAAGTTGCTGAAAGCTAAATATCTTCTTAAACACGATTTCTGGAATGTCTCAAGAACAACCTCCTCTTCCTGTAATTAGTCAGGAATTCTGAATTGTAGAGAGTATCTTCATCAAAGTGTTTACTGGTCTGTGGGAAATGGCTCTTGTATTAATATATGGACGAATCCATGGGTGCCATGCATCTAGACCACACTATAGGGTTCAGGGTTATCCAGGATCTGCAACATTAATTACCTGGGTTAGTGATCTTATTGATCACACTACCTACTCCTGGAAACATGTTCTTATTTTCAGTTTATTTCCACAGTGTGAAGCTGAAGTTATCATTAAAATTCTATTGAATCTTTGCTGCCAGAAAATAAATTGATATAGATTTGGACTAATAATGGAAGTCTTAATTCTAAATCAGTGTATCGTTTCATTCATGACAAACTTCATCGAAATCTCACGCCCCGGTCTATCACTACATTTGACAAATAGAAGAAACTTTGGAAGCTTCATCAGATCAGTCCCAGAGTTCTCTGATTTATCTGGCGAGCCATCACTAATTCTATCCCAACTGCGATGAACATCCATAGAAGAATTCCTGGATTCAACCCAATGTATTCCATATGCCAGGTATATAATGAATCTTTGGATCACCTTCTTCTACATTGTTCTTATGCAGGTCAAGCTTGGAGACAAATGGGTCGAGTAAGCAGCCTTCTAAATCTTCAGTCTACTGTCCAAAGCTTTGCTCAATCACTACTTGATGAGGATGACCAACATTTAGCAACTGAAAGCTTCTATCTTATGTGGATGATATGGAAGAAGAGAAATAATGCAATTTTCAGAAAAGAACCTATTAATGTTGAAGATATGCTGGAAAGCTCGAGAAGACTAAGGGAGAAGTATGTTTCGAGCTACTCTATCATTCAACAATCATCTTCTGTTCAACCATCTTCTCAACTTCAAGGAGTATGGATACCTCCACCCTACAATGTATGGAAGATCAATGTTGATGGCACATTTTATGATGGCAAGATGGCAGGTGCAGCTGTAGTTCGAGACACAAATGGGGTGTTCAACGGGGAGATGACTCTATGCAAAATGAGAGGCTCTCTATTGGAATCAGAAGGACTAGCTATTCAACTAGCTCTCCTGCTCTGATTTATCCGGAGGCCGTGGCCACTGCCACCCAGCCACCTCCGTGGGAGGGAGGGCTCGAACTCGGCCCTCACCTCCGGTGCACGGTGGTGTTACCAGTACACCACAACTCGATGTGCTATATATATTGATGATCATATCTAAAGGATTCTATAGCACAGTCAGTTAAAAGCTATTAGTTGAGGTATTGGTACTCAACTCGAAGATTTAACTTATATCATGTCAAGGTCCCATACTATTTATTGTCAGCGTTTTTTGGGTCTGACATTTTATACAAATTCTCTAAGATCTATACCTATACCTGACAGTTTCTTAACTAATTAATGTCAATATATCATCTGCCTTGTGTGCGTATATATAATTGCTTTAGTCTTGTGTGCTCTGAATTGTTGGACGTCGTTGTATAAATGTTATCATGCCCTTTATCATTATGTTGATTAAAATATATGATCATCATGCCCCTTAAGAAGCACAAGCACCATAATTGCAAAAAAAAATATTCATAATATTTTATCAATTTTTTTTTTAATTTTGTTATTCTTGTCGAAGTCACATAATTGAGTCCAAGTATGAAAATAGTGTTGATTAAATTTCTCTTCACGTTTATGGCTCTTACATCTTTCTTTGTGGATCTTTTGCAATATGGACCAAATGATTTCTCATACTCTATATTCTTTGGTCCTACTGATTCTACTAGAACTCATGATGACGTGAATCCAGAATGAAAATCTTATTAATCATGGGGCCAAAACATGGTTATAGACAAATTGAGCTGCATTGAGAAGGAAATGAATGTCTGCTTGAGTTAAGGTAGTATAGGACACATAGCATATAACCAAAACACATAGTTATGTGACAAGCCACACATCTATGTCACATAGCTAACACCCAAAACTAATGTACATCATACACAAGCACATAAACACAATCTGCATATAAATATATATAAATGATAGCTATATATAAATAGACATATATATATATATATATATATATATATATATATATATATATATATATATATATAGGGAAAGATGGAACAAATGTGGGTGAAAGAGTGAAGGGGGAAGCCCCCGCCACCCATAACCCCTCGCCGGCAGCCCCCGCCACCCACAATCCCCCCACCGCCCCTCGCAGCCCCCGCCACCCACAATCCCCCCGCCGCCCCTCGCAGCCGCCGCCACCAACAATCCCTCCGCCGCCCCTCGCAGCCCCGCCACCCCTTGTAGCCCCCCCCCCACACTCCCTGCCCCGACCAGCTGCCCCCCACGCCACCCACAACCCCGCAGCCCCCGCCACCCATAACCCCCCGCAGCCCCGCGCGCGCCACCACAACACCTCGCCGCCCCCTCACCCCCCTCGCCCCCGCAGTCTCCGCCCCCCGCAGCCCCCCCGACCACCGCGAGAGAGAGAGAGAGAGAAAAAGAGAGAGAGAGAGGGGATTACCTTTGGGAGAGAGAGAGGAGAGGTCGCCGATCACCGAGAGCCGCGGGAGAGAGAGAGAGAGGAGAGAGAGTGAAATTTGGGAGGAATGAAAAGTTTTCCCCGTCGTTTCAATTTAAGTCTGGGGCGTACATTTAGCGACGGACTAGCGACGGATATTATCCGTCGCTACGCCGACGCTATATTGGAAAACTACCGACGGCCTCTCCGTCGCTACGTAGTCGGCAATTTGTCCTGCCACTTCTTCCAATATTTCCCGCCAAATAGTCGACAGCATAGCGACGGATATGAATCCGTCGCCATATCGCCGACATCGTGGCGACGGACTGGCGACCTTTTCTCACCCTTAAAATAAACATAAAATAATATCGGCTTATCGTCGTACTCCGTCGGTGATTTGTCGCAAATCTGTCGCTAATTACGACAGAAAGAATCCGTCGCTAAGCAGCCGTCGCTAATTGACTGTATTTTGGTAGTGACATAGAATATTGGTTTGAACTTTTGATGCACATTGAATGAAATAATTTTTGTGAATTTTCTAGTTCTTACAATGTTTATATGTTTGTTACATTAAAAAAATGTCTTACTGTTGCTTTTGTTTTCTCCAATGTGTTAGGATTGCCACTATGTTTCCTTAGCAGTATTAATATTTTAACATAGTGCAATCTTCCTTGGATGGTTATGTGCATAGAATAACCCTCTCGCTGTACACGTTTCTGGAGAATAAAAAAGAATAACATGTTTTATTCCATGAACATGACTTCATTTGGTTTTAATATTTTATAAGAATGAGTTCATCAACATGCATAAAGTTTTTGATAACTTCATATGTTCTCTCTTTTCTTGGTATTGTTAGAGAATCAATCTTTCATTCATCATGTACATATTTTTGATTATTCATAGAAGAACAAGTGATATTTTTTTATGTTTCTTAATCAGTAGTCAAGCCCTGACAAAGGGAGCACTAGATTTTATTTATTTATTTTAGAAATTATTTTGTTAAAATGATATTTGGCCCGCTAAAGCGGACAATAAATTGGCATGCAAAGCCACCTGCTATTAATATTTTTTGCCAAATTGTTTTGTCGTACGAGAATAAACAAGTTTGTGCATCGTTTCAGTCACATTTCTTGTTAAATTCAATTTTCTTGAAGATATGGTCGTTAGGAATTTTCTTTAACTTTCTGGAAAGAAGGAAAATATTAACGGTGACACTAATACACGGTAATTTTTGTACTCACTTATTCTTAACACGAACTTTGTAATGTTATCTCTCTAAGCATTAGATATTGCGACTTGTTAGGAAATGCTCAAACATGCTAGGGGTGAAGGTATGTAAAACAAAAGTTCTTTGCTATTAATGGATGTTTAGCAAGAATAATGAAACTATCTCTAAATAATGTATAAAAATAACATATCTTTAGTATGGTTATTGATAAGTCCTGATCATTGGAAAATGATTATGAGATTGCACATTATTGTATCAAAGTGATATTATTTGATATTTTTCCTAGGTCGGTTTACATGAACCTTAGCTGACCATATTGTCACAATGTTAGAATTTCTAATCAGAAAGAAGTCACAATATTGTTTTATCACAATATTTAGACAAATTTTGTCTTTGCCTATATTTTGTGATGCTATAATTTTTTTGACTCGCTAAAACAATTTATCCACAAGAAAATAGTTAGTGAAATTGCAAATTCCTTTAAATCTAAATTTTTTTAAAAGTTGAGATTAGTTTGGGTACAAGCCGAAAGGGTCCTTCTGTCAACCGGGCGTAAATAGCCCTAAGCGACACGGTACTTAATCGTCCCCCTGTGGACCTCCGCTAGCTGGGAATGGGCCCCTACAGCTAACCCAAGTTAATTAACACTTGATAAGCAATAGATTTTTATGGTTGATTAGCAAAATCACTTAAACTATTATTCTAGTACTTTAAATTGTCATTTTTGTAAACATGGCTAGTAAAGATAAATCTTTAGAGCCATGGTTGAAGATATTGTGACAGAGTCAAATGATTTGTGACTCACTATCCTAAGGCTTATATCAGCAAATAGTAGAATCACACATTTTGTTAAATGGATTATGATGACACAGAGTATGATTTAGGAGTAATCCAAACATCTGGCTTAGTCGAACCAAAAAAATTTCTAAAAAAATGGACTACAATTGGTTCATAGAATTTAAATATTTTTCTGAGTCATTATATAACATTTCTTCGGATATAAAATACTAAAGATTACTAGATCAGTGTAAGATTCCACCTGTGGAGCAACTTAGATACTCATATGTTGATAGGTCCATGTGACAAACTATCTAGAATATCAAAGAATTTAAAGTGGTATATTTAAACATAGCTTGTGCTGAAGTTAAATGGCTTAGATATCTTACTATGTATATATCAAATAGATTTAGGCCCAAATTTTACTCTTGCTACGACTTCATGAAGGATTGAAATTGAATAGATCAAACATGTTATTATGCATATATATGATCTACATATTTCTGTACCTGTCATTTTTACTGCTAAAGCATGATCTTGTGAATTCTAAGATGAACAGGTACATGCAGCTGCGTTTCAAGACATTAAAAGAGCCTAAAAGAAAAAAAAATAGTGGTTCTTGACTATAAAAGTCATAAAAAGAACTTTACAGATCTCTTGACGGAGAGTCTGTTTACTCTTGACGAAGAGTTTGGCTAGGACATTGATCCTAGAATCATCGAGGGGGATGGGGTTAAGCCCATAGTTTAGTCACCAGCAGTGGCAACCCAACCGAGTCTGACTGGAGATCCTAAGAAGCCGGTTCAATGGGTAGGAACAAGCTAGACTAGGTGACTATTACGGAACACTGATCCTGAGATTAAATTCTCTTAAAATAAATACCCAAGAGGCTGTACATGTGTACATGGATACCCCATCCCTATGGTGACAGTGTTCTTATGTGATATGGTTAGGGTGAGTTTAAACTCTTAATAAGTCCAAGCATGATATGCATGGTTGATTTCTATCACCAACCCTTGAGGACTTACCTATATGAGAGGTCGTGAAGGCCGCGACTATAGGACAGGGCGATCCTAGACAACTCTCATGAATGTGAAAAAGTGCACATGGCCATTCTAACGTGCCACCCAATGGACCCAAGTACCTCTAGCGTACTATGTGTGCTATTTTCTGAATCTGGTTCAAGAAGACTGATTCAAGGCGTAGTCCATCAAGCTTTTCTTCAGATAAAGACAATAGTCCCTACGTGAGATTCAAGGCTGTAGTCCATCTCATTTATGCATAGTATAAACCTGTCCAGATCTTTTCTACTCTTTTTCTTTCCTTACTCGGAACTTGATTTTTTTTTGGAGGGGGGGGGGGGGGGGGGGTTGGGGGGGGGGGGGGTTGTTGTATAGCTGTACAAAAAATCAAGTTTCTTCTTTTGCATGTTGGCATATTTCCAACGGCTCTTCTTATTAATTTCCAATGGCTCATTCTCCCTTAATTTTTTTTAACAGCTTTCAATATCAATGATTTCTCATTAAACATCATTCATTTCTTTGTGATATAGAGCTGCCTATATAGTGTGCTTTCTTTCTCCTTGAGGACACACACAAAAAAATTACTAGAAAACTCTCTCTCTCTCTATGTCTTTCATTCCCATCCAACGCTCTTTAGTTTTTTGTCTTTTCTTGCTCTGGGCAGAGCTAAGTACGGGTCAATCTTCCATAGTTGTGTGTGACGACGGGATATCGGTAGAGCGGAGATTTTACCACTAGAAGCATTCGGAAAAGTCTGCACACAGATCCGGATTAACTCTTAGGGCAGTGCTACGTGTGTGACTTCCCTGGAGGCCGGTAAATATTTAATTTTGGTTTATTTTATTTACATAATTTTTGAAGATTTATATCTAACAACTAGGGGTGAGCAAATACCGACCGATACCGAAAAACCGACCGAATACCGATTAAAAATATACCGAAAAACCGAACCGAAATTATGTACCGATACCGAATTGCCAAACCGACTAAATTATGGTATAATGGTAATGGTAACGGTTTGAGTGTAATACCATACCGAAAATACCGAACCGAACCGATTCACACACATATATACACACACGCGCGCGAGCACATTTTTTAATGTTGTTCATGATTAATTTTACACTACTCATTTTCAATTTTATCTTTGTTTTGGTTGGTTTCCTAGAACTTGGAATGAATTTTAGTGGACTTGAATTTATGTTAAGAATGCTAAGAATTGAGTTTTTGATCTTTTGAGCTTATGTTTTTGTGTTCTCATAGAATTTTGAAGTGAATTTTGGTTACTTAAACTTATACTAAAGATTAAACTTAGTGACCGCGTTTGATATTTTAAGCTCATTTTTAGGTGTTTGCGACTTGTTACATATTGTTCTAATAATTTTGATTAATTGTTTGGTTGCTAGAGGCTTAGCTTTAAAATTAATGCTTCCAAAAAAGTAAAAAAAAATATATTATAGGTTAAGAGGTTCTACAATTTTAAGTGTGTTAATTGATCAAATATTAATTGGTAAAATATCGATACCGAACAAAAATCGACCGAATACCGATTTAACCGAAACCGAAGAAACCGATTCTAAATGGTACGATATTGGTATTGATTTTTCAAATACCGATTTAAAAAAATACCGAAAAAATCGACCAAATACCGACCGATTATACCGACGCTCACCCCTACTAACAACAATAAAGAACTGGACATCCCATGGAGAGTTAGACATATTGTTGAAGAAGCTCGAGCAACTCTATTTTAGTACAGTGATATCTCCTTCACTTATTCTCCGTGTGTAGCAAATTCAGTGGCTCACTCCTTGGCTACTAATTGTTTGATCAATGATCCTTCTTTGTCAGAAAGGTTCTTAGACGAACCTCCTCTATGTACTTTGGTCCATATCTTTCAAGATATGGCCAATACTAATTCTGGTTGATTTTAAATGAAATATTTTTCTGCAAAAAAGAATAAAAATAAAAATATATAAAAAATTTAATATACAGAAAATTGTTAAAAAAAAAAAAATCAAATTTTGCTACAATTGTAAAAATAGCATTAACTTTGGAGAATTTTCAATTTGAGCATCCAACCGGACTTTAAAAGTCCGGTTGGTGATGTCACTTCTAGATTAGTTTTTTTTTCGTTAACGAAGTGGATTAGTGGGGTTGGAAGATTTTGTGGTTTAGCCAGACTTTAAAAGTCCGTGGGATGACGTCAGGTGACGCTCACGACCGGACTTTTACAGTCTGGTTGAAATTGTACTGGGAAGAAGATGCATTTTGAGCACTTTTTGGGTTCAGTCTGCTGAACCTTGTCTGGCTTATGTTGAAGACTCTTTTACTCGTATCATGCTTACTAACATAGAATTGTTCTAATAATTATTTGTTCCTTAAGTGATCATTAGAATGAAATGGGCACTTAGACTTGGTTTCGTCTATGATGGGTTTCATACCTGTGAATGACAGGTTAAGATTATTATTAGCATCAATTGATGGTATAATTTGATTGCATAACACGGATTTGAAAAGTCCGGTCGTGAGCGTCACCTGACGTCATCATACGGACTTTTAAAGTTCGTCTAAACCACATAACCCCTTCCCGCCACCAACCCCACTAATCCAATTCGTTAACGAAAAAAAAAACTAATCTAGAAGTGACATCACCAACCGGACTTTTAAAGTCCGATTGGATGCTCAAAGTGAAAATTCTCCAAAATTAATGTTATTTTTACAATTTTAACAAAATTTGATACTTTTTAAACAATTTTCTGTTTAATATATACCCCACTATTTTAACCGAATGTTTACTATTTTACACAGGAAAATTTTGATGTCAGTTTAGATGAGATATGGCATGGCAATGATGGCATTGCCAAGAATCCTCCCCACATGTTGCTTGCTGAGTTACAACCGAAAACAACACGACATAAATGTTGTACACGTATTCCTGCACAAATAAGTACCACAAATATAGGATCTCAACCATTCCCCATTATTCATCGTCACTTAATTGGCCACTGAGCAAAGTGATGGCTAAAGAAGGAGTAGCTGTGGTTGTGGTGCCATTCCCAGCTCAAGGCCACCTCAACCAGTTCCTACACTTCTCCCTCAACCTCTCCTCCCGGAGCCACTGCCACGGCCTGCTCTCCGTCCACTACGCGTGCTCCGCCTCCCACGTCCGCCAAGCCAAGAGCCGAATCCACGGCTGGGATGCGAGCTCCGCCGGCCGCGTCCACTTCCACGAGCTCCCCATCCCTCCTTTCCCCGCGCCGCCGCCCGATCCCGACGCCGACGCCAAGTTCCCGCTCCACGCCCTCCCCGCCTGGGAAGCGGCCATGCAGGCCAAGGCCCCCTTAGCATCCCTCCTCGGCTCCCTGTCGTCGAGCTCACGCCGCCTCGTCGTCGTCTACGACCCCCTCATGACCTTCGCAGGCCACTTGGCCGACTCCATCCCCAACGCCGAATCATACATGCTCCGTTGCGCCCCTGCATTCTTCGCCCTCTCGTTGTCGTGGAAGGAAGATCTCAACCCGGTCGAGCCGACGCAGCGTGCCATCGACATACTGCGCAGACCCTTAGAAGACTGCTTCCCCACGGAGTTCTGGGAGTTCGTGTCGCGCACCAGCTTCGAGGTGCGCAGCCACGCCGGCGACCTCGTCAACACCTGTCGGGGGATCGAGGCCGAGTTCCTCGACCTGCTCGCGGGAGAGCCGTGCCTGCGCGGGAAGAAGCTCTTCGCGGTCGGACCTCTGTGCCCGACTGCGGTCGTCAGAAGTGCTAGCGCCGCGCAGCGGCACGAGTGCCTGGAGTGGCTGGACAAGCAACCTCCGGCGTCGGTCGTGTACGTGTCGTTCGGCTCGACTTCTACCATTTCCGACGAGCAGGTCCGCGAGCTTGCGCTTGGCCTGCAGCGGAGCGGGCAGAGGTTCGTGTGGGTCCTGAGAGATGCTGACCGCGGAGACGTATTTGCCGACGGGGGGAAGGCTCGGCGAAGGGAGCTACCGACGGGATTCGAAGAAGAGGTGGAAGGAGTGGGGGTCGTCTTGAGGGGATGGGCGCCGCAGCTGGAGATACTAGCCCATCCGTCGACCGGAGCGTTCGTTAGCCATTGCGGGTGGAATTCCTGCATGGAGAGCATGAGCATGGGAGTGCCAATCATAGCTTGGCCGATGCACTCGGACCAGCCGAGGAACGAGCTCATGGTGACAGACTACTGGAAGATTGGAGTCTCGGTGCGGGACTGGGCTCGACGAAGGGAAGTTGTTCTGTCGGCAGCCATCGAAGAGTCGATCAAGAAATTGATGCTATCATGCGACGATGGGATGAGGAAGAGAGCACGGTCGCTGGGCGAAGTTCTTCGAGCGGCCATATCCGAAGGTGGATCCTCCCGAGTCGATTTGGATTCATTCATTGCTCACATTACAAGACCATGAACATCAACGTCGACGAGCGGTTGATCAGTCGGCAGACCGGTGGACCAGTTTATCGATTCAATGATCGCCCCATATAGCTCAAGTACTTCTCTTTCATGTCGAATAAAATTGCTACTTCTTTTGATTCCTGTTGGCAGATTTTCGAGATCGAGATCCATTCTACATTGTGTTTCATATGTATTCTATTGTCAGATTTGGCTACTACTTTCAATATGGTTTCTGCATCAATCTGGCTACTTTATTTTTACAATAAAGCTAGGATTACTACCAAAGTATTACAACCATCTTACAGCGAAGTGGCCTCCAGTTGGTAGTTGTCAATGTGGCCTTTATTGCCAACATGGCACAGGTGGCAGCTACCCCCGCGCTGTACCACCTCCGTCCTCGCTCCGGCAGCCACCCTCGGCTGGTGTCCCCCACCCCATCCCCCTCTCTCCTCGCGACGACGTCAACAGACATGATTTTTTTTTTTTTGGGGGGGGGGGGGGGGGGGGGGGGGGGGGGGAGTTTGATCTACATGCGATTGTGGTGTGTTTCAACTAGGGATGAGCATTATTCGGTTTTGAACCGAAAACCGAACCGAACCGAACCTAACCGAAAAAAGGATTCGGTTCGGTTCGGTTCGGTTCGATTTTCGGTTCAAAACCGAATAATGCTCATCCCTAGTTGAAAACCGAACCGAACCGAACCGAACCTAACCGAAAAAAGGATTCGGTTCGGTTTTAAAAAAAATCGATTCGGTTTCGGTTTTGAAAATACTAAATTTTTTTATTCGGTTTCGGTTCAAAACCGAAAACCGAATAAGAAAATTTAGTTTATATATATATATATATATATATATATATATATATATATATATATATATATATACACTATAGGTATATAATAAATATATCTAGGTATATTTAGTTATTATATATATTAACAAAAAAAATACAAATAAATCCAAAAATCGAATAAACTGAAAACCGAGCCGATTTAATTCGGTTCGGTTCGGTTATTGACCAATTCGGTTTTCGGTTATTCGGTTCGGTTGGAACTGAATAAACCGAATACTCATCCCTAGTTTCAACTCACATTTGTTCATATATATATAGAGGCCACGTCATCTTCACCACATCGACGTCACTTCGTCGGTTGTAAGAAGATTGTGATGCTTATGGTTGTAGTCATAGCACCATCAGTGGCGGATCTACGTGGGAGGGACTGGGCCCCCAGTGAATTTTTATTTTTAACATATTATTACACTCCAATTTTTTTTTGGCTTTTTCTAAGGGTACTACCAATTTTACTTGGGGCTAGCCCAAAAATGTTTCAAAATATTACAAGTTTGCCATCCATTTTTTTTTACATGGGGCTACCCCAAGCAAAGGTATAAATAACAACTTTTCTTTTCTTTTTCTCTCTCCCTCTACTCTTTTCTTCTCTCCCTCTACTCTTTTTTTCTCTTCATCAACATTTCTAGGTCATAGAATTAAACCCTAGCCCAAATTTTTCTCCAACCTACATTTTGTGAAGATTGTTGGTAAAATTTCTAGTAATAGTGTTATTAACTTCTCCCGTTTATTGGTAAGTTGTCGAATTAATATATGTTTAGAGTTTTCAACATGAATTTCACATATAAAAGTTGAATTATATGTATTTAATGTAGAAAAAAAATGAATATGGAAGAATCCGGGTCATCAAATGTAGTAGACTCTCTTCCCGCAATATCCGAAGAACACATTGATACTTTGGAAGCCCTCTTGGTAACTAAATTTTAACTTTTTATCGGGTGAAAATCGGGTTGTGACACAGAAAACTGCCACCTCTCTGGCAGTCCAGATCTTAAGACAAGACTGTCAAAGAGGAGACAGTCTTGCATATTATTAGGACTGCCGGACTTGCTGCAGTCCAACATATTGTAAGGACTGCCTCACTCCCTGCAGTCCTATTTATTTGTAGAAATTTTCACATTTGATTTGTGTAGATGTTTAGTTTTATTAATTTTAAGTTCTATTGTAGTACTTATCATCTTCCGATATTGCGGTACCTGCTCCAATTGCAGTCGATGTAGGCATTTATTCTGGACCGATCTTTGGTTTGAATCAAGCGATGGTGTGCTACATTGGTGCCGAAAAGTTGGACGAAAAAACAATATAGTTCTTGTGACATCCAGATCAGCCTGAAATCGCCTGGGACGACAAACTTTGGTGGTTGGATGTGAAAGAAGTGGTGTGTTTAGAAGCCATAAGAAAGATACAGTTATTCAAAGTAAAGTTCCCAAAAAATGTTAGAACAAGAAAATGTGGTTGTCCATTCACGATCCATATTAGAAACGAAGAAGGAAAGTGGACCGTCGAAGTCAAGAATGGAATCCACAACCATGAGATTGCCGAAATACTATTGTGTCATTTGTATGTCGGATGGTTGAACAATACGGAGAAGAAGATAGTCGAAGACTTGTCCACTTTCGGAGTTGCACAGAGACAAATATATTCCGTTATACGACATGAAGATGAGCAGAACAAGACTACAATGAAGTTAATATACAACGCCATATCTACTTCGAACGCTATTCGGACAAAATCAAGAATGGCGATGCAAGAAGTGCTTAAGTTGCTTGCCGATAATCATTATGTTGAGTTCCATAGAAGACATCCCCAGAGTAATAAAATCATTTCACTCTTTTGGGCTTATCCCGATTGTACACATTTGGCCAGGTCTTTTGCCGACGGTTAGTCCTTGATTGAACGTACAAGACCAATAAGTTCAAGATGCCTCTCTTTCATGTTGTCGGGTTCACCTCTACTTGGAAAATATTTTTAGTTGCTTTTTGCTTCATGAAAGGTGAGAAACTTGAAGACTACACATGGGCGTTGGAGAAACTGAAAACACTTTACACCGGTCATAGAGAGTCGTCTGTTCTTGTTACCAACAGAGAGTATGCCATAATTAATGTTATTTGAATTATTTTTCTCAAGCTGATATATTGCTATGCACTTGGCATGTCAATCGTAATATTCAATCCCAATATAAGTTGAAGTTTTGTAAGGTGGATGGTAAACTTGACATGCAAGTTTTTGATGAATTCTACAATGACTGAAATTGTGTATAGCGAGCCTCTACGATTGCCAATTACGACGCCGTATGGTACTTGTTCAAGGAAAAGTGGAAGGCGAGGGAGCCGACATGCATTTCTTACATCAAAGATATATGGCTTGAACCGTACAAGGAACAATTTGTCTCAGCATAGACGAATGTGGTGAAGCATTATGGCACGACAACTACCAACCATGTCGAAGGAGCACACTCAGTATTAAAGAGACATCTAAGCTCATCTTTCGGCAACTTTGTCTCGGTTTGGCAAGCTATACATGTCACGACCTGCACCCACTGTGAGGGTACGAGAGCGTAACAACGCCCAGCCTACGTCGCAGTATCGGCGGTAGAACGCTGTTCTAGGTCATGAACTATAACTAACATAATATGAATACTCTCCATAAGGAGGCCAACACAGAGGTACAACTCAATCACAATCTAAGGTAGAATGTAGCATGATAGAAAATAGATAAGAAATCCTCAACTAAGGTACAGCAGAAAGAAATAACAAAGTCTCAACATCTCTAAAATATACAACTCTGAAAATAAGACAACAGCTAAACATGAAAAGAAAGGACAGTCTAAGCTATCTACACTATACAAGGTATCATCCTGAGCAGCTGCCTGAACCTTCCCAGGGGTCCAGGTCGCGAGTGTCAACTAGGCAAACTCCAAGTAAGGGTGCAGGGTTCCTCATCATCCTCTGTAAAATTTTCAACAGGTCCAGTCAGGACGGGAGCGAGCACAAAATATCTCACGCAGTTCATATCATGTTAGGAAATATAAAGCATGCAATAGAGTAAGGTATATGAAACGCTGAAAAAAGAATGTATATGAAAACAACAGAGATTTGATAATGGAAAATATCTATATATGATAAGTAAGAACTGTAAGCAACATGTGATTTAGAGCACAATATGGTTATGTAAACGGGTTAGGTTATACAATAAAATGGGACTACTTTGTACGTGGGTGTACAATGGACATATACAATTTCTTATACAATAGGATTGATCACATAACCAATTTTACTCTCCCTCCCCAATTAATACACAAGGATCCAATTCAGTTACGTTACATTATACAATGGCTTGTACAATGGCTTATACAACGGCTTATACAATGGCTTGTACAATAGCTTGTACAATGTCTCAATGTAATAATGAGAGTACAATATTCACAATGAGTGTACAATGATAAGGGTATTCAATAAATACAATATGTAAGTGAAATGCACATCACAATATGTATTTAGTGAATACAAGGAGATAACATCTCAGAAGAAAATCCACATAGTACCAATCCGTGATAATGATCGTGTCAGCATCAAGTACAGTAATCTAGAGCAAGAATGTAAATCCAGACAAGTATGAAACGGTCAGAGAATGTACTCGCCTCGTATCTGAATGTCTGAAGTAAATGTACCGTCCGAGATGAGGTACATGACTCCTTTTTAGAGCAACACAAGTCAAGATGTATACAGGAGATGATAAATGTAATCTACAATGCATCTGCATGCTGTCTAGGTCAAACTAGACCAAAGTCAACTCTTGGTCAACTCTAGTCAACTAGACTGGTCAAACTAGGTCAAGCCTAAGCCAAACAAGTCTAACAAGTCTCACTAGGCCTAACCAAGCCTAGTCTAGCAATCACACACCAATCACAAGTCATACTAGACTACCAACACACAATATTAGTGTATTCATATCATACACATAGGCCATATGCCCTATAGTCCACATCACACATATTTCACATATCATATACATAACAATATATATATCTAAAATATAATACACCCACATATTATAATATATAGGATACCTATATATTCATCTCACATATATACACACATGTCCATAAATGTATCTAATATAATATAGTGCACTCATATATTTGTAGGATACATTAAAAATGTGAGTCTAACATACACATATGTATATATATATATATATATATATATATATATATATATACATATATATATATATATATACATATATATATATATATACATATATATATATATATATATATATATATATATATATATATATATATATATATATATCCATAGGGAAAAAGAAGAATGAAAGTGCATGTGTTCAAGTGTATGTGTGTGTGTGTCATGTGACATGAGAGTGTCACTTGAGGGTGTGAAACCTGTGTGTATGTTTACATGAAAAGAGAAATCAACACTAGTTATGAGTTTACACTGCACATGGCACAAAGCTAACCCATCTACATTACACATATATTATACTTAACATGCATGGCTACAAGTATACATCTATATACATTAGAGTAGAGACTATTTAAGTTATAACTAACATGCATCTATACTTTACATAAATCTATATATATTATAGCAATCATTTAGAGAAGGGTTACATGGCATGGTGGTTGATATAGAGTGGGGTGTCCTTGTGCAGAGGGTGAAGTTCATTCTCAGTTTAGTTTCACATTTACATATAAACTAAAGTGAGCTATCCCATAAACTGGTGTAACTAACCACATAAAATGAACCATGTTATCTGAAATCTGCCATTAAGCCAACATCCCATATGCATACAGCTCATGCATTGTCTAATACTAAAATTAACTAACATTTCGAATTAAGGGGTTGAAGGTTAACATTACATTCATAGACATTCCACTATATTGAAAACTAAAATTGGCTTGGCAATAGGAAAAGGAAGGTATATATGCTTACATGGACAGTTCAGTGTTCGAACAACCTAAAATGAACTAACATTCAATCTAAATATCAGCTATGCATTGGTTCTATGTCTACATATGAAATCTGATATTGCATTTACAATATTTATACATTATGCATTCATATCTATCATTACATATATACCTTGCATTTATATCTAGCATTCATTATATACTTTCATGCATAGATTGTATATCATTCTTTCATTCATGCATTTATGCATTGCTTACATACATTATATACATTGCATTCCTACATGCTTGCATTCAACCATATATATACATTAATGTAAAGAGGATATATATCATATATATATCATTTCATTCATCTAACATATCATGTATTACATACTCTATATTCATTTAATACCCATACTACATAGGCTCATAGGTTACACAAAATGCATATATCGTATAGTCACTCTTTTACTTAAAACCAATACTGTACCAATTGGGCATTCACTAAATTATAATATTAAAGTATGTTGTAGTACTTTATGTTAGCTTTCCGAAACTTCAAACGGATCGCATTTTCGTGTCCGGAAGCTCCCGAAATCGCAAAAATACCGAAACGCGTTCGTCTTTCGTACAGTTGACACTCAAATAATTCTACAGAAAGTTATAGAAAGAATTTGGCTTATTAAAATATATATTTGGAAAGCTAACTTCGATACGGTTCTTTTAAAAAAAACGGAAGATAAATCAGAGTTTTAAGCTAAAAGTTATGACATTTCTAAGTTGCTATTGCTACTAAAAACGTGGATAAAAATTATGACGAATTTGGCTAGTTTGAGACAAAAGAACACAAGTATATAACATAATATATCAAGAACTCACTCTCTACACTAATATATATATATATATATGAGACACTATAGAACACATCTCCAATACAAAAATATAAGATTAAACATGTAATAATTCATTCATACATAACAACAACACATAGTGTGTCCAAATTTGGGATTTTCCCACATAGACACAACCACAACACAAAGGACACTCCTATGACCTCCAAATGGACACAAAATGGACACAAATAGAGATACAACCATGGGGGTCATTCCTATGGGTTCAAAATAGACCTATATGCATGAGGAAATGAAAAGGAGAAGGGATTTATACCTCATGGTAGATCGAATCGAAGAAAAGCCTTCTCGGAGCGACACCGACACGTAGAGATTCAAAAAGGACACAAACGAGCTCTGAATTCTCCCAAACTTGGGTTGCTTCCTCCTTAGCTAGAATGGAGAAGGAAAGAAGAAGATTTGGTGGCAAAATGGAAGGATTTGGTGGAGAAATTGCTCTCTAAAAATTTGGGGAAGAACAAGAGAGAGAATGTGGATGAGAATAATGAAATGAACTTGAGCCTATCCTCTCCCAAAGTGGCTGGCCATATGGGGCTATTTGTCCTATTATGGTAAGGTCCAAAATGCCCCCACTAACCTATTCTATTAGTATTAGAAAGGGCTAATTGGTTAGGGCTAAATTAGTTATTCTAAAGTCTCTAATCACACTAACCTTATCCATAATAATTAGTCTAACCTCTAACTAAAATATTTCTATCATGTGGGCCATGGCTAACTAATGTGTGAGTCTACTAAAGTCAACACTACCCCCGGGTCCCCATTTCAAGTCGGATTGAGCTGAAATTCGAACCCGACTCAAATAATTCCAAAACAATATCATAAATAATAAAATAAATTTCAAAAATATTTCAAAAATACAAAATAACAAAAATGTCCCTGTTCCTGAAAACTGGGGGTGACAAATTTCTCGAAATTAAAACCAAACAATAGTAAAATATCAAAATCACAAGTCATAATTTTAAATAGTTTAAAAATGATTAAAAAATCACCAAAAATCATAATATAAAATAATTATCAATAAATAATTATAATTACAAAATTTTAAAATTACTCTCATCTGGAAAACTGGGTGTTACAATCCTACCCACCTTATAAAAATTTCGTCCTCGAAATTAAGATGATCGCACCCCCTTCTAGGTCAAACATAGTCAAGGGTCAATCACTAGTCAATTTCTCAACATCCAAGTACTTGGTCATCAACTGGTCAACTTCTTAGGGTTTTACCTATGCTAGCTATTTAGGTGTTGATCTATCGGTAGATCGGACGGTGAAAGAAATTAAGGCATCATTTGATATGAGCTTAAATATAGTCAAGCATGAGCATAGAAAGGAAGCACTCTTGGATGCTTTAATGCATGTGGTATCTCACAAGGCGTTGGCATTAATATTTGTCACTACCACATTTTTGGCTTGAGTGTATTTTAGCCATTTTGACTTTTTGGTGATTTTGAATTTTTATTAATTAAATGTGTGCTAATTATTAGGTTGAGATTTGACCTAGAAACTTAGCCTAATCTAGATTAGCCTTGGGCTTAGTGTATTGATTAGGGTAGCCTAGTAATGACAAGGTTAATAATATCTAGATATTCTAGGTAAGATATTTTACCCATAGGATATTTGTGAAAAAGAAAGCCATATGACTAGTTGAACCAATATGAAGGCTTAAAATTGGGTGGACAACTCCTAGCCACTCATCTAGACCTAAAACGTAACCCTAATTGATCTATGGCAGCCATCAAACACCCCCTTCCTATAAAACATCCTTAGCAAGGCCTTAGCCTCTTTTTACTTTTTGCTTAGAATCCTAAAAGTTTCTCCCCAAATTCCTTCCCCTAATATCCAAATCAAGCCCAAATTGGTCCTAATCAATTGCATCATCACCCTCTACCATAGTGGGAGCTAGTAGGGACTTGCTAGCTAGGATTCGAATTGCTTTGATCAATTGAAATTCAAAGAAAAACCCTAAACCTCACCCTTCTCATTGAGATTCATTCTCAATAAGTAAATCCCATGAAACCCTTGTAAAATTATGTTTTATTTTCATAGATGCATGCATATAGGTGTACCCTGGCTGTAGAGTTAGTTTGGTGCTAGGTAGTGTCCATTTCGTGTCCTTATCGGACACGTATCAGTAATTTTAACAAGGTGTTCGATAAAATGTTTGTGAGAAATAAATTGTTTTAATTTCAGAATCTAATTGAATGGAAAATTAGTTTATTAAATGTAGATCACAAATCAATTCGACTGAGTCAAAATTAGTGTGCTTTTCGTGTCCAAAACGGACACGTACCACGCGCGCGCTGACACCACACAGTGTCCTGCTACCCGATCAGTACTGTGGACACGACACGCCACGTGGCGGCCTGCCACTTGGCATAGACCAAGGGGCAGTGTCTGACAACACCCCCCTGAGTCTCGTATCACCTTGTGTCGTGTCGGAGGAGAAATTCTATGCGTAATGGTTTTGTACACATTCTGTGCGCACGAATTTGGCTCTCTGATACGGGCTTTCCGTATGGACACGGCAACACTTGGGCTCGTGCCAGGGTCCTAGGCACGAAGCCCTATGTTGGGCGAACTCAGGGACACGAGCACGTGTCATGAATCGACTCGTGTTGTGTGTACGAGGTCACGGCACACGTGCACGAGCCTGTGCACGAAACGCGTGCACAATTCGTCCACCACAGGATTCCTGTCCTGTGTTTCCTTGCTTTGGACACTTCGTGTCCACTCTTGTAGACACGAATGACACATCCTAGACACGTATTTACATGAGGAACCCACCTATATGCCTGTTTGTTAATTTTATTGGTTAAATTGGGTTTTTGAAATGGGGGGAAGATTCATGTATCAGTCGAGTATTCAGTTTGGGCTATTTGAACTGACACTTAATTCATTAATGTGTATTCCTGAGATTGAGATGTTTTAATCTGAGATTTAGTTAGGGATTAACCTAAGAATTTTAGGAATGTGAAATGTTGGTAAACTGGAATAAGTTGAACTGAGATTTCAGTTGGGATTAAATTGGGTTTTGATTTCACTGTTAAATGTTAAACCTGAGATATCTGAGAGTTCAGTGAAACTGAAATAGGTTTTTGATTTCTGAAATGTTAATACATGTTGTAGATCCTAAAAATCAAGTTGCGCCCTAAATATACTGATCAGTGATCAAATTGTACCCCAAAAATTAGGTTGTGCCACTGATATGAAGCTCAGAGAACAGACTGCGCCACTGATCAGGTTGCGCCTGATATCAGACTGCACCCAGTCTTTTTGCGCCAAAACCTACGTGGCATCTGACACTTAATGGTCATCATTTCCTGACAACACTGACGACTGACACAATAGTGAACGAGGAAAATCTCTTCGAATCTCGTGAATTGTGCCGCTCAAGGGAAGTTGGTGGACAGCTGTCCTGTACACTTCGTGAGTTGCGCCCAGGCACAATCTAAACAAAATCCTTAGTTGTGCCTAGGCGCAACCTAAATGGCTTCTGCTCAAAAACTGCCACGTGTCTAGGCGCGGCTCATTTAGGCGCAGTTGACCGAAGCTTGCGCAATCTGATGAAGTTGAGACAACTGACATTCTAAAGCAGGATGACGTGGCACACATGCCACTAATCTCTCAAGACGTGTTTACTATCCTGTACACGACCACGCGCATCTCAATCACATGATGCCACGCATCTAAATACAGTTAGTACACGACTGACAACTGAATGAATGTTGGCGCAACAGGTGGTTGGCGCAACCCAATGTGGCACAATCCAGCCTCGCGCACATCAGAATAACTGCTAAAACAGTTATTTCCTGAACTCTATAAATAGAGTTTTCAATCATTGTGAAATTATCAGAGACAGAGGCACAAAGATCAGATACATAGAGACAGAGATAAAGAACTCTTGCAAAATTGCTGCTGCGTTCTCTAGAGGCTACAGTCTTCAAGTTCACATAGTCCAAAGGATAAAATGATCGTCTTCTGATCAGATTCCTAAAGTTGTACTTTCCAAAAATTCATTATACTTTGTACTCTTTTACAAGTTTGGAATAAACAAATTTTGTTTTTGCAAACAAAATGGCGACTCTGCTAGGGACGACTTTCTCCTTCGACGAGAAAGTGACAATTCAATGTGACATTGTGTCGATCGGCAAGACGCAGAAGACTGGTTGTTCAAATCAACCAGACAGCCTACGAGAATATGTTCAACACCAAGAGCAACAAGCGCACGGTGGCTATCGCCAAGAACAGGACTGTCTGGACTCCTAAATCTCCCATAGTCGCTGTTGCCCAAGCGCAACTTGAGTGCTCAATGACTAAGGCGCAATCTGCCTCAGTGACTCCAGCACAGCCTGTTTCTGTTGCTAGGACGCAATTTGCTCACCCTGCTGCCCATGTGCGGTCTACTTCTATCTTTGCTGTGAAGGCGCAGTTAGTTCAAGCTACTGTCGAGACAGAGTCTACCAATATTGCTGCCAAGGTGCCACCAGTAGTCCGTAGGACTATGGCGCAACCCAAGCAATGGGCAACCCAGGCGCAATCTACTACTCTGACGCAACTCAAGGGAACTAGTCTTTTGGATATTCCCTCTTCCAATTTTCAAGCTCTGAACTTGGAGAATTCATGTCCTAGTGCCAACACTAGACAGAACAAAGGGAAAAGCCTTTGACATTTCCTCAATTGGCACAATCTATGCCTAAAATGGTCACACAACAGAATAAAGGAAAATGCTTCTTAGCTAACCCTATTCAAAATAAAGGAAAGCACCCTTTGGTCTTTCCTCAAACTTCCCTGGTCTATGACTCAGAGGAAGACGTATCAGATTCTATTCTTGTAAACAGAGGTCCTCGAATCTCTAATACGGAAAAGAATACTGATCAGAGAGGTATCTTACCTACCCCTATGGGGTTTGGTCAAGACCTTCCCACCTTGCAAATTTCAAGATCCATGCAAGAAAAATTGAAGGTATTACAAACAGAGACACCTGGAGCAGAATTTTCTGATTTACACGCTTATCTCAATAGGCGTCAACCAATATCAACTTTGGCGAAACGCAAGAACCCTATGCCAAAGGCCAATCTGTACCAAAAGCCAAAATTTGAAAAGAAAGACCCATCTACCTATGCTAATGAGTTGAGTACATCTTTGTAAACTCAAGGAACTAAACATCTGAAGAATAGGAGACACGTTCCTAAGATCATTAAGGAATGTGTTCCTCCGACTTCTTTTCGTCCTGTGGTTGTAACTGATCTCCGGCAACATCATACACAAAGACGGGAGACTACGAGAATGTTTTTCTCACCTCCAAATCACGCTTCAAATCGCCACTGCCTACATGAAGTTGTCATCAACTGTTGTTGCCAATCGGCTCGACGATCTGTCTTCGATCGTCTGAACTATGCTTCAACTCCTGAACATATAATAGAAGACAAAGATTAGTGTAGGTCCTAAAAAATCAAGTTGCACACATCAACAAAGTCAGAAGATCAAGAAATGAATCTTTCAAATGAACTGCGCAGACATCAGATTGCGCAGTATACAGATTGCGCATACTAGATTGCGTACACTACCAAGTGCGCAGGCTGACGTGGCAAATCATCATCATTACCTGACACAATCAAATCTTCCTGACAGCTGACAGTGCGGAGAACGAGGCGACCGTTCATTTAATCGTGCAGCACGGCCCTCGAGGACAGCTGGCAGCGCAATCCATGTTGGCGCAATCCATTCCTGCGCAGTCCAAGCCTGCGTAATCCAATGCCAGCGCAGTTCAGGTTGCGCGTTTCATCAACACAACTGACAAAGTATATGTGGCATTCATGCCATCATTTGTTCATTACGTGGCAACCGTCTATACACGATCATGCGCATTTTAATCAAATGATGCCATGTGTCCAAGACAGTTGGCCCATGATCCAGCAATTGCCTGCACAGTCTACTGCTGCACAATCTAATTGCTGCACAATCCATCATACGCAGTCCAGAATAACTAAAAGCTAGTTATTTTTCAGAACTCTATAAATAGAGTTTCAAGTCTCTATTCAAGGGGATCATAGATCAGATCATAGAGAGATCAAACTTTAAAGTTCAGAGAGTCCAGGAGTTCTTGCCCAAGTGCTGCTGCATTCTTCCGAGGCTTTTGCCTTCAATTTCTGAGGCTTTTTGCTTTCAATTTCAGAGTTGTCTTCAACTTCAGAGGCTCCGTCTTCAAAGTTTACATCGTCCAAGGGATAAATCAATCGTCTTCTAGATTGGATTCCTACAGTTGTACCATTCCCAGAATTCAAATTGTAATCTTTTACAAAGTTTGTATCAATAAAGTTTCATACTTTTGTTTTTGCAAACAAAATGGCGACTCTGCTGGGGACGACTTTCTCCTCCGATGAGGAAGTGACAACTCAATGTGACGTAGCGTCTATCGGAAAGACGCAGAAGACACTGGTTGTGAAGATCAACCAGACAGCCTACGAGGCCATGATCACCTCCAAGACCACTCCTCATACTGCAACCACTTCTACCACAAGCAAAGTGCGCCCAGTGTGGGTCCCAAAGACTGCTGCGCAGTCTATTGATGCTGCCAGCAAGACTGCTGCGCAGTCCAAAGCTTCTGTCATCAAGCCTGCTGCACAATCTGTCTCAACTAATGCTGCGCAATCTGCTGTTGCCAGTATACAGAGTACTTCATATGCTGTCTTGGCTAAGTGCAAGACTCCTATGCCTCTGGCGCAATTGGCTGCCAATCTGTCTGCGCAAACCAATACTCTAGCATCCAGAGTCCACTCTAAGCACTCTGTAGCAAGAACTCCAGATGCGCAAACCACAGTTTCTGTGGCTAAAACCAGTGCGCCATCCATTCATGGGCAAGCTACTCCTGCACAATCCAAGAGTGACAGCCTTTCGGCTAAACTCTCTTCTTCTCATAATAAAGGAAAAAGCTCTGCTCCTCCTCTCAAGCACCCTGTTGCTCCTGTGCAATCCACTGGGGGTAGTCCTTTGGCTATTCCTTCTCTTCCTTAAAATAAAGGAAAAGACCCGTTGGCCTTTTCTCAAACTTCCTTGTCTCATGACTTGGAAGACAATAGAGGGAAACGCTCTTTAGCTAACCCTTCTTCACAAAACAAAGGAAAAGGCCCTTTGGTCTTTTCTCAATCTTCTTCAGTTTTTACCGAAGAAGATCAATCTGAATGTGCCTTGGCACCAGTCAGTACTAGAATTCTTTCAAACAAAGATTCTTCTTTCTTTTATGATAAGAGAACTTGTACTGACCGAAGAGGTATTCTGCCTACTCCGGTAGCAGAGTTCCAAGATCTCCCAACCCTCAAGATTTCCCGTTCCAGACAGGAAAAACTGCTAGTATCTCAGACAGAAGCCCCTGGGGGTAAGTTTGCTGATTTAAGAACATATCTCAATCGACCAACTTCGGTAAAACGTAAACAACCAATGCCGAAGATCAAACATCAAAGACAAACTTCCAGGGCCAAAAATCCTGACACTTATGCCAATGAAGTGAGCACTTCCCTGTACACTCAAGGGACTAAACATTTGAAGAATCGGAATCATGTTCCGAACATTATCAAAGAACAGATCCCTCAGAGTTTTCCTCGTCCTGCTGCTGTTCCCGATCTCCGAGAACATCTTAGACAAAGGCGGGATACTATCTCAACACCTTTAGTTCAATCATCTGATCATCATTGCAACCACAAAGTCATCATCCAATATTGTTGTCAAACAACAAAAAGATCTGTCTTTGATCGTCTGACTTTTGCGAACTCTGAAGTAGTTTCAGAGGAAGATGAAGTCTTGTATGCTTCTGTCAACATAACTTCTCGAGACACTGGGGGTAAGAAATGCTCCAAGCACGGTAAACCTCGCCATCCTAGTCAACGGTATCTAGATTTACTTCAAGAATCTTCTGAAGGAGTATTTTGACATACCCGTTCCCGAAGCCGAGATACAATCGGTCAAAGGAACCTTTCTCAAAATCCTTCGGGTTATCTTCCTACTTCTCATTCAGGAGACGACTCTTTCTTCGACTATGATGCATACAGCGAAAGCTCTGAACAGACAGTGTCTTCTACTGTACCAAGAGAAGTGACAGCTTATGTTGTCAATGAAGATCCAGATGCTTCAACTTCTACAAATCAGGAACAACAAATTGCTGCACTAGAAGATAAGCTAAAAACCATGGCTGAAATAGTTGCTAGTATGCATTCTATCATAGTGGCACAACATACCACACCACCGACTGTACCTACTGCTAGTCCTGAAATCATAGCATCCTCGGTACCTGTCAATGCTGGGCTGGGGGTAGTGTCTCCTCAAATGCCTCCTGTACAAGTACAAGTTCAAACTACACCTAGTCAGTCAGGAGCTGGGGGTAGTGCTTACAATGCTGTTCCTCCTCCTACCACTCTAACTCAACATGCTCCTTCTTCGTCTTCTGAAGACGCCAATAAAGCTGTCAAACTCTTGCGAACCCAGTTCGAAGCCTTTAAAGATAAAGACAACTTGCAAAGATTGGGAATCAAGCAGCCCTATCCAGTTGAATGGAAAGAAGTCCCGTTCCCGCCGAAATACAAGATCCCAACTATCTCGCTGTTTGATGGCAGTACTTCTCCTAGTCAATTCATCATTTACTTCGAGGTAATGATTGTTCAACTCCAACCAAATGACGCTCTTCTTACCAGAGTGTTCGTCGATTGTTTAGCCGGCGTAGCATATGATTGGTATAGAAGTTTGCCCGATGGTTGTATCACTTCTTTCTCAGGTCTCAAACAAATCTTTCTGGAACGATTCTATGAGGGATTCAACGACATGACTATGTCGGCTCTCAACAAAATCAAACAGAAACACAATGAAACTGCTGAGAGTTTCATCGAACGGTTCCACCGAGAAGCCTTGAAAATGCCTCCAGGGACCCCTGCAGCTGTTACCATAGACACCTGTAAGGCAAATCTTTTGCCTATCATCAGCATATGGACAGGCTCAACTCAGTTTCAAGATTGGCCATCCTTTATTGTCAACGCCAAAGCTGCTGAAGTGAGTGCCGAGAAGTTCAAGCAATTGGGGGTACAAATGTCTAACCCTGACCGGGATAAACATCAGGCTTCAAGTGGCGGTAATCGTCAGAACAACCGCAAAGCAAAAGAGACTTTGAACATCAATCTGAATAAGAATAAAGAATCTCTGGCTGTCAATGTGGCTCCGCCTACATCCACTTCTACTCCTTCTGCACCTCCACCAAGGGAACCTCGTCCGAAAGTAGAATATTTCTTCGACGAGAATGATACTGCAAGTATTTTTGATTGCTTACTCAAAAGCAACAAGATTCAGCTCCCAGATCTAAAGAAACCTGATGAAGTTGGTAAGACTGATCATCCTAAATATTGTGTCTACCACAGGTTCATTGGACACCCCACTCGAGCATGCTACGTGCTCAAGGGCAAAATTCAAGAGCTTGTCAATGCTGGTGTCGTTACTCTGCAACAAGACGAGAAGACCGTGACTGCAAACATGGTTTCGGTCCAGTTCAGTGACTTTCCTTCGCAGATGGTACAACACGGTGTCATTTCCATTCCCAAGGCTACTCTAGAGATTGAGAATCTTTCACCTCCACCAAATGAAGGTCTCGTTCCCTTGTCTCTTGACAACAGCAAAATTATATGGATTCATCCCGATCTTGCTCCAGAGTTCAAGGTTTTCTCTTCTTCTAAGAAGAAAGGTCGTTCTAAAGGCAAGACGAAGATTTGTAACATGGTGTCTTTTGACCCCATAGTTGACGAGGAAATTCTGTTAGGCACCAGATCAGGGAAAGCCTATTTGGAAGATCATTCTGAAGCTCAAGAGAATCCTGCTTCTTCTTCTGAACCTGCTCCAGCACAACCTGCTTCTACTGAAGAGATCCCTTCTACATCTTCACCAGTTGTAATACCTATTCCTCCCAAGCCAATGACGGCTGACAAAGGCAAGCAACAAGTCCGCTTTGATAAACCTCTGAAGAAATCATCTCCTACAGGACTTGAAAAGCCGTACAACTTTGATATATTGGCTCAATTAGCCAATACACCGGCTAGGCTATCAATCTTCGAGCTCTTGCGCCTTTCCAAGGAGACTCGAGAGACTTTAAGTGAAGCTCTGATGCAGGCTGAAACTTGCTTAACTCTCCTCAAAAAGCCAGAATCAGAACCAGTCTCTTGCCGTCACTGTCATAGTGTCCTGGAGTTGATTCCAAATATCACTTTCACTCAGGATAATATGCTGCTGGAGGATAATAGACATGATCGTCCTGTCTACTATACAGGGTATGTCGATTCGATGAAAGTTGATCGTATCCTGATAGATCCAGGGTCTGCTCTCAGCATCATGCCAAAGACGATGTTGGACGCATTGAAGATACCAGTTCATAGTCTTTCAAGCAAAATCACTACTATCTTGGGATTCAACCAAGGAAGGAGTGAACCTTTGGGTAAGATTCGCCTAAAACTCCAAATAGGCAATCTTCGCACAAAGGTGACCTTTTATATCATCGACAATCATGGTTGTTCTTATAACGCTCTTCTGGGAAGACCCTTCCTCCATGAACACAATGTCGTTCTATCGACTCTTCATCAATGCTTTAAATATGTTGATGACAAAGGACAAGTTCACAAGGAAGTTGCAGACCTTTATCCTTTCAAGGGTGTCGAGGCGTATTGCAACGACGCTCGTATGTACAAGGAGGAATTTATAAAAGTGGTATTGGCAATGGATACTGAAGAAGACCAAGAAGCAGCACCCAATGACACTCTCATCATACCTGTCAAAGGGCGTGTTTCTCATCATCAATCTTCTAAATCACTGGCTATTCACTTGCCAGTTCAGAAGAAATCGGTTGATGGCGATCAAGATAAAAGGGAGCTCACCTCTTCTGAGCCACTTGTTATCGACTTACGTCGAAACAAGGACAAAAAGCAGCTCACTTCCTCTGAGCCACTTGTTGTTGATTTAACTCACAACAAGGAAAAAAGGGAGCTTACCTCCTCTGAGCCGTTTGTCATCGACCTTCGTCGTAACAAGCCTCTTCCACGTTCTTCTTCTCCTCTTCTTGTAATTAATCTGACCAAGCCTGCTAAGGCTAAAGGTCCTGCTGTAAATACGAATGTACAGATCAATGAAAAAGCATCTACTTTCCAGTATACTGATGTTATTTATCATATAAAATGCTATTTGGATATGTTAGATAGCTTTAAATTATTTACAATGGGAGTTATACAATCTCTTCAAACAGAAGTCTCATTTGAAGATCCAGATGACTCTTACCGTATTGTCCCTGCTCGTAAGAAAGGAGAACGTCCAATACTTTTTAGTAAATGACCGAAACAAAAATTCAGTTATACGGATGATAGTAAAGTTAACGATACGGGGCATCTTCAACTCTGTCGTTACAGTCAACAATCAAAAGATATCGTCCGAAAGATGGGTTACGACTTTAAGAGTGGCCTCAATTACGGTAAAGGTAGAAAGACTCCTCTTCGTACGGCTGTTCCAAAAGGAAAGTCAGATATGTACTACAGCAGGACCAAAAGAGGTCTCGGATATGCTTTCCCTCCAATGTTATCCCTAGAAGTATCTGACTCTGATAGTGAAGAGCGCTCTAACTCTTCTGATTCCAGATCATGGGATTCTGACACCAGCATTGGTGATGTTCATCAACTGGTCGTATCTTCCAATATGGTCTCTGCTAAACTTCCAGAAGGTTATGACGGAGACGTTGAAAAAAGTTCTAAAATAGATCCTTGGGCTCAACAGATGGACAATCAGTGGGTACTCCGATTCGAACAAAGAGAACCTCCTACCGAAGATCAATTGGTTCAAATTGATGTAGGAGAGAACGGGTCACCTCGTCCAATATTCATTAGCAAAAATCTTCCAGAAGCAGATAAGCAAGAGTTGATTCTTCTTATCAAAGAATACATTGATGTCTTTGTCTGGAGTTATGAAGACATGCCAGGACTAGATCCCAAAATCGCTACTCACAAATTGAATATTCTGCCGAATGTAAAACCAGTCAAACAACAACAACGGCGATTCAAACCAGAAATGATAGATACAATCGATGATGAAGTCAAAAAGCTCATCGCTTGTGGCTTTATTCGAGAAGAACAACATTCCGATTGGGTAGCCAATGTTGTTCCAGTCCTGAAAAAAACCGGCAAAGTCTGAGTCTGCATCGACTTTCGGGATCTTAATGAAGCATGTCCAAAAGATGAATTTCCTCTCCCTATTACGGACGTCATAATTGATAATACCTGTGGGTTCGAGCGAATATCTTTTATGGATGGATTCTCTGGATACAATCAAATCAAGATGAATCCTGAAGATGAAAAACACACATCCTTTCGCACTCCTCGGGGAGTCTATTGCTACACAGTGATGCCATTTGGTCTTAAGAATGCTGGTGCAACCTACCAACGGGCTATGAGTACCATTTTCAGAGAACATCTTCGTAAAACAGTCGAATGTTATGTTGATGATATCGCTGTTAAAAGTCATCTGAAAGAAGATCACATCCAAGATTTGAGAACAATCTTCAATCTCATGCGCCAACATCAGCTCAAGATGAATACCACCAAGTCATTCTTGGGTGTCTCTAGTGGTAAGTTTCTCGGCTTCGTCATTACCTCTAAGGGTATACACGTGGATCCCGAGAAGATCAAAGCCATTCAAGAGATGCGTCCTCCACGCAAACTAAAAAAGCTACGAGGATTCTAAGGTCGACTTGCGTATATCAGGAGATTCATTTCAAACTTGTCTGGACGTTGCAGACCATTCACTCAATTAATGAAGAAGGATGTATCTTTTATTTGGCCTAAAGAATGTCAACAAGCATTCGACGACATCAAACGATATCTTATGAACCCACCAGTCTTGGTGCCACCAATCTCGGGCATTCCATTCTTAATGTACATCCGTGCTATGGACCATTTATTGGGTGCTTTACTCGCCCAAAAGAATAAAGAAGGTCATGAACAGGCTATCTACTATCTCAGTCGTACTATGATTGGTGCTGAACACCGTTATAGTCCGGTTGAAAAAGAATGTCTAGTCCTTATGTTCGCTGTTCAAAAGATAAGGCATTATATCATCGGTCAAACTATTCATGTCATATCTCGAGTTAGCCCTCTTCGAGTACTCGTGAAAAAGCCCAGTACACTCAATTCTCGGCTGGCTACATGGGCCATTCTTCTTGCCCAATATGACATGGTGTATGTTCCTCAAAAGTCTGTCAAAGGTCAAGCATTGGCAGATTTTTTGGCGGCTCATCCCGTACTAGAAACATCCAAGCTTTACGATAAAATTCCGGACGAGACGCTGGAAGTCAACTTAATCTCTGAAGAATTTCCGACCTGGCGTCTATTCTTCGATGGTGCATCCAGAATTGGACCAAATGGTGCCATTGTAGCAGGAGTCAGAGTTATTCTTATTTCTCCAGATGGATTGACCATCCAAAGAGCTTACTCTCTAGATGAACCCTGTTCCAATAATGTAGCGGTGTATAATGCTCTACTCATCGGCCTTCAGTTAGCCAAGCAATTAGATATCGAATATCTCAAAGTCTACGGCGACTCTAAGCTAGTTGTCAATCAGGTTAGAGGAACCTATAAAGTTCAACATCAAGATTTGGTGCCTTATCATGAAGCAGCGATCAACATGGCTACATCATTTAAAGCTTTCTTCATCGACTATGTTCGTCGAGCTTGTAATACCGAAGCAGATGCCTTAGCCAACGTTGCAGCTATCCTAGCTATCCCTATCAAGAGACAACAAGTGGTAGTTATCTCCAATCGAGAATTGTTCTGTATCGAAAACAATCGTAATATTGAGTTCAGCAACTTTGTTGAAGTCAACGTTATCGATGAAGATTGGATAACTCCTTTCATCGACTTCGTGGTTCATGACATACTCCCCGAAGACCCTAAGGAGGCTATGAGTATTCGACGACGATCTCTCCGATTCTACTACAATCAAACCACCAAAACTCTCTATCGGCGGACTTATGACGGTCTTCTTCTACGCTGTCTTGCTGGTGATAAAGCAAAACAAGTGTTGCGTGAAGCTCACGACGGTGTCTATAGAGCACATCAACCTGGTCCTAAACTACAGGATCGCATCCGACGAATGGGTTACTACTGGCCCTCTATGGTATCAGACGCCATCGAATATGCAAGAAAATGCCGAGCCTGTCAAATCCATGCAGATTTTATTCATCAACCGTCGGAATTTCTTCATCCGACTGCTGCTTCCTGGCCTTTTGAAGCTTGGGACATGGATGTCATAGGTCCTATCAATCCTCCTTCTTCTAGAGGACATCGGTTTATACTAGCAATAACCGATTACTTCTCCAAATGGGCCGAAGCTATACCTCTGGCTGAAGTTAAGACCAGCAGTGTCATAAATTTTGTCAAATATCATGTCATCTATAGATTTGGTATACCTCGACGAATTATCTACGACAACGGACCTCAATTCATTAGCCAGAAATTCACCAGATTTTGCGATGATCACTGAATTGACAATGTCGCTTCTACAGCTTACAATCCTGCTGCTAATGGATTAGCTGAAGCTTTCAACAAAACTATTATCAAACTTCTCAAGAAGTTTGTATCTACTAACAAACAAAATTGGAGTGAAAAGCTCGGTGAGTGTTTATGGGCCTATCAAACTACGGTCCGTAATCCCACAGGCTTTACACCTTTCTCTCTGGTGTACGATTGTGAAGCAGTTCTCCCTTTAGAACTTTAAATTCCTTCTTTAAGGATTGCCATTGCCAATGAGCTCACTACAGAGAACAACGACCTTCTTCGACTTCAAGAATTGGAGGCACTCGACGAGAAGCGGTTAATGGCTCAGCAACATATTGAGCTATATCAAGCCCGCATCTCGAAGACTTTCAACCGCAAAGTTAAAGTCAGAGCCTTCCAACAAGGAGAACTTGTTCTAACGGTCAGACGTCCTATGACTATGACTCACATGAGCAAAGTCAAATTCGATGTGAAATGGGAAGGACCTTATGTTGTCAGTAAAGTCTTTTCAAATGGAGCATATCAACTCGCAGAATTAGATGGTCGGGTTGCAATGATGCCTATCAATGGAAAATTCCTCAAGAAATACTATGTATAAATGTAACAAAAATTTATGTAAATATGATCAGATAAGTCATAAATAAAGTTTGATTTTTATTTCATCATAAATGATGTTACATGATATCAAGGAAGATCACTGTCATCCTTATCGACATTGGGACGCGGACCACTGCCGTCCTTCTCAAAGACACGGTTAAAAGAGCCGAGAACCTCCTCGCTGGAGCCCACGAGGAACTTGCAAGCAGCTATTCTCAGGGCTTCCTCCTCTTCAGTTTTTCCTGGTTCAAGCAGAAAGTCCAGGATGTCTCACGGTGGTTTGGGTGCAGTCGAACCTTCGCCTGCTTCTACTTGCATTGGCTGAACAGGATCAGCAGAACGTTCTTCAATGCCCGTCTCAACCTTCAGGGCGATTTCAGCTTGTTTGGATGCATCTCCAGACGACATTTTTATGTTGAAAAGTGGAAGTGTTCATTCCTGTCAGATTTCTCTTCTATTTATAGGTAGAGTTCCTCAAACAATGAAACGATATCTTCATCTGACGGTTCGTCCGTTCATTCACAATCATTTGACAGTTCATCCGTTCACATTTCACCTGACGGTTCACCCGTTCATTTATTACAACCTGACGATTCATTCGTTCATATTCATCCGACGGTTCGTCCGTTCATTTACATTCATCCGATGGTTCATCCATTCATTTATTATTACCCGACGGTTCATCCGTTCATTTATTATCACCTGACGGTTCACCCGTTCATCACCATCCGACGGTTTATCCGTTCATCTATTCATTATGACGATTCATTTTTGTTCATCCACATCAGCAACTTATCGTCCGCGATTAAGTTGTCAATCGAAATAATAATATTCGATATATTCTGCCACGTCCATATTACCTCTGAGCAGATATAATGAATATAATTATTTTCCTACAAAATTCAGAAATATATCATGTCCTGTACCTCTGAATATATTTTCTATATCTATTATTTATATCTGAACAAGATATACAATAAATGATAGAGCCACAACAAAATGTCTTTTATTAATCAAAATATGAGATATTACAAAAACGCATGTGCTACAAAAAAATAAATACAAAAAGTTCTTTCTAATGAGGTGGATGTGTTATCAGACTAGCAATTTGTTGTTTCAGAGTCTGTAGTCGCTCTTCACGAGATGACATCACTCTTCTCCTGGCTTCTTCCATCCCCATTTCTTTATTGAAAGTAGGCATGGCCACCATTCGGCGAGTAATCTAAGCATCATGAGCTGCTACATAATCATCCCTCTCCTGGATCAATACATTGAATTGTTGAACTGCAATCTGATGATCAGTGACTTCTTTTTCTAATTCCTCCTGGAGATGAGCAATCTCTTCCCTCAGCTCAGCAGCTCTCTTCTCTTTTCTTTCAGCCATCAAGGAAACTGATTCCAGCTTGGATTTATATTCAGCAGATTTTGCAGAGTAAGCTTCCAAGAGGTTGTGGAGATTCACCCTTTCAATGTCAGCTGCCTGAGCCAGTTGTTCGAACTCTGCCTGCACTAGAGACTCCACTTCTCCTTGGTTGAGCTCTTTATAGTTTTTTATGGAAATCTCTAGCTCATTCAAAATATGATCCAGGAAAGTGGCCTGAGCCTCGTCACCTTGTTCTCGGATAGCCCTTACTAAGAGAGAGGTTGGACCTCTAACCATAAAAAAATCAATACCCTCTTTTTCCATCATTCTATTTACTAGAGGTCCCAAAGACTCAAAAAAGCATCTGGTAAATGATTGGATCACAAGATTATTAATCGCTATAGCACCAGGAGTTGCAGCTACTCCTGTTGATGACGAGGCCGCAGGATGTTCGATTTCTCGTGTTGGAACGGTAGGCTCTTTGAATAAAGGAACCGAAGTGGAGCTCGTTGCCCCTCCTGGTCGTTCCTCTGCAAAATCAGAATATTATCATTTTGCCTGTCATTGGCAATTGATAAAGAAAATCAGAAATGAAAACATGCATTACCGTGGATGGATCCAGCAATAAGCTTGTCATCTGCAGGAGCAGAGTCTGGTTGAGCTGAAGTAGCTTCAGATGCTACTGCTTGGCTGTTGCCTGCTTCAGAACCGCAAGAGAGATGGTGGCTGCTACCAACAATCTCCGTCGCAAGAACTATATCCAGACATACTGGAGGTACTGGAGGAGCTTCAATCTCTGCATGGAGTACATATGTAAAATGTCAGCTATCAATCTATTTTAAAGAAGATTGTTGATTTTATTTTATACCTTGGGGATCGACGGCAGGAATTTCCTTCAAAGCCGCTTCTTCAGCTGTTGGAGCTGCCTCTTCCTCAATATCCTTTTCAGGATCCAAGGAGTCATCAGCAGCTTTAGTGGATATATGATCTTCATCATCCCTTTCGGGATCCTGTGTGTCTTCGTCAGTCTCTGATGATGAACTTTCATCATTTTCATCTTCTGCTGGTACCTCCCCACTATCAGTATCAGTGGCTTGATCAACATAATCTTCCTGTAAACCGAAGTTACAGTGCTCTAAAGCTTCAATCATCGTACGATCTTCTTCTGCGTGAAGGGCCCCAGGTGTAAGAGGCAGTTAAGAAGATTCCGCAACAGGTAAAGGAGATCGGACGGTATTATACTCTTCTTCTGCGATGTTGTCTCTGGGCTCTTCAGCCTCATTTCTCTGTTCAATTTCCTCTCTTTGCTCTGGACTGGAAGTTTTATTCCCAGATTCAGAAACAGGGATGGAAGAGGGCATGGTGATTCCTGCTGTAGCATCTGCCACAATTAAAGACGAAGCTTGTCTTCTATGGACCAACCTCTTCCTTCTATGAAAAGGTCTCTCAGGACTCTCTGCATCTATTGTCTCGACTTGTTTTTGAACAGAGGTCGGAGTGGTAGCTTCTTCTTGCTGAATTGTCTCGGCCAACTGCCGAGATTGAGACCTGGTAGTAATCTTTTCAGAAGAATGATCTAAGACCAGTTTCTTCTTTGCTGCCGGAGCGGAAGGCTCCTCTCTCCTTCTCTTCTTAGCTGGAGATTTAGTAACCTTTAAAGAAACGCACAGTGGCGCGTTAACCTCTTCAGGTAACATAGCGTCCCTTGAAGCTTCCAAGGGTGCATCTACTGGCTCATGCACCTCATCATTTCCTGGGAGTGACATGATGACTCCTCCTTTTTTCAATCTTTTTGAAGATGCGAAGCTATCCGCAAGATTAAAATTCTCAGCAAAGGTGTTTGATGATGTATAAAATACTGAGTATGTAAATAGCATCCGAGGACCGTGATTGCTATTTACCGGCATCGAGAACGTTACTTTCGTATCTCGAGCATTATAATAAGCCCAAGCTCGAGCCCCATCTATCAAGAAACCCTTTCCTTGAAGGCACGTGATGGCATTTCCCACATGGAATTGGTCATACCCGAACTGCCGAGCAAATCGATTGGGGAGATATGGCTCTAAATAACATTCTTCTTCAAACCGATACACCAAATGGGACGGTCGAATTGTCTTCAACCACTCAAAAGCTGCACGGCTCAAAGGTTGCATCTTCGAGTCAATCATATTTGTTGGCATTTGTTCATATCCAGCAGGAGGAGGAGTGCAACAAAAGTTCCGTCCTTTGCTCAGGTTCAGAGCATATCTACAATCTCTCAGAGAAGTGTATTTCCACTTACTATGAGAGTATCTCCGCAAAAAGCTGCCGTCAACTGGTCCCATGCCGGGGTCCATCAAAGTAGGATGGTGAAGAAGTAACCACCCGAACAGATATGTATACGACAATTCTAGTCGAGGAAATTCTTTTTCTCCTTTAGCTTTCAACATTAGATCAACGTACAGACAAGACTGGCATTCAACCTACAAGTCATCGCTGACAAAAGATCCATCTTGTAGCCGAAGACTAATCTAACGGCGGCAAAAAGAACACCGCGATGGAAGCAGTCTACGGCACTGGATCCCGGGACTACAAACCGACGGAGCTAATACGTCAGAAACCCTGCTAATTGGGCTTCTTTTGACATAAATCTATACCCTACTCTCAAATAACTCTCGAGAGTATCTCCTTTCTTCAGAGGAGGACATTGATGATCATTCTTCATCTCTTCATCCAAATCCCCACTTTCTTCCATCAATTTCACCACTTATGTACTGCTCAGTGGTCTAAACAAGTCAGGATAGCATCTATCATGTTCCTTGGTCTTCGTTTCTTTAATGTGGTTAAAGAACAGATAAGGCAACCATTTTGAGGAATAGCAGGTATTTGATGTAGCACTTTTGTAAAACAGAGAACAGATTTTATAATGACATAGTAGTTCTTCGAAGACTGCTACCATGTCTGCGTTCTCTTTTTGAAGTTTGTCTAACTCATCATTAGTTGGGACAAATTCCTCATATGGGGCATCCTCCATTGGCAAGTAAGAGATGTACTGCATCTCATGAAGTGCAAACCCGATCTCTCCGCCAGGAGTCACGAAAGTCCCTGTCCTGTAATTGTATCTTTCTGCTAGAGCCAAGAACAGTTGCGAGTTAGGGGCAAAACTATAAACAGTGGCATGCACTGCTTGGTACAAATTGATTTGCTGAAGCTTATTTTTAAACTTGGTCAAAATCCAGTTTGCTATGTAGTTCCATCTCTTAAAATCTGGATTCACTAGTCCAGTTAATCTGAGATCCTGATCTGGGTATTTTCCTTCGACCTTCGCAAACTCATTTGCGAATATTGGAGTTCTGACAGGCAATAACAAGAAAGAATTCTCCGGCGGAATACAACCGGGTTTCAAACCTCTTAACAAGACACTGTATCATTCTGAAGAACTGTAGAACATGTCCTTCTTGTTCGGCCCCTTCTTCACAAAAATCCTTTCTGGACGGGCATCCTAGAAAGGTGTAAGGTTCCATTCCATCTTCCTCGGATAGCTCGCATGAGCATACCGGGATAAGGGAAGGCAGCGGAAAACATCTGGTATCGATAATGTCCTATCCTTCTGATGAACAATCCTTTCTTCCATCCTTGGCCTCGGTTGAAAACTTTTCTCAAAAGTATCGCCGAACAGGAATAATAGCTTCTTGTGAATGACAGCGTCTGCTGACTCCAGAGGTTGTCCATTCATCAAACATAGCAGAGTCTCATTATCTTGGGCTATCTAAATAGCCTGACGGGAAGTTGGCAGATCATATTGAGGATAGTGCACATGGGATAGGTCCTCTTTGTATTCTGACTCTGAAAGAGTTCCTACAAAGTCCTCATATCCAGGATCTTCTCTGGTATTAACTGCATCAGACAAAGAAAACAGAAATTCAGTATAAGTCAAGTCGAAGATTCTGTCATCAGTTTGCACAAACATCAGATTGCGCAATATCAGATTGCGCGATATCAGATTGCGTAATAATCAGACTGCGCAAACAAACAGTCATCAGTTTGCGCTGGCAGTCTCGCACAAATTAGTGAATTACGCTGACTTTTGCCAGCGCAGTTCAACCGATTGCGCAGAATGTCGTCCTTCATAAAGATGAAGAACGAACTGATTTGTGCAACCAGAACCCTAAAAAAGGTGGCGTAGTATGATCACATCTCTAAAAAGAGATGGATTCTGAAAGAATAAGTGAGATCAAAACCCTAAAAAGAGTTTTGATTAGGTCATCTACCTAGCAGCGCTGGATGAGCAGATTCATGACGAGAAGCACGTCGCGCAACCCTAGCCGAAGTCTCGGCGGGGGCCTTGCCCTTAGCGGCGGCGGAGGATCGTCTAGGAGCCATCGAGATCGTCGGAGAAGAAAGGAAGAAAAGAGCTCGGAATTTCTCTCTCAAGTGCACGAAGAAGGCAAAGTAAAGAATGAAATGAGAAGTAGAGAACTATTTATAGTTTTCGGAAACGAAACGGCCGCCTCAGATTGCGCCTGAAAATGGGGCTAATCCCTCAGATTGCGCAGATAGCTCATTTCATGCGCAAATGGATTGTAATTTCAAAATTCAAAGTATTTTAAAATTTTGAATAAGTTCAACTTTCGAAAACTTTGAAGGGGGTCTTGTAGGTCCTAAAAAATCAAGTTGCACACATCAACAAAGTCAGAAGATCAAGAAATAAATCTTTCAAATGAACTACGCAGACATCAGATTGCGTAGTATAAAGATTGCGCATACTAGATTGTGCACACTACCAAGTACGCAGGCTGACGTGGCAAATTATCATCATTACCTGGCACAATTAAATCTTCCTGACAGCTGACAGTACGGAGAACGAGGCGACCGTTCATTTAATCGTGCAGCACGACGCTCGAGGACAGCTGGCAGCGCAATCCATGTTGGCGCAATCCATTCCTGCGCAGTCCAAGCCTGCGCAATCTAATACCAGCGCAGTTCAGGTTGCACGTTTCATCAACACAACTGACAAAGTACATGTGGCATTCATGCCATCATTTGTTCATTACGTGGCAACCGTCTATACACGATCATGCGTATTTCAATCAAATGATGCCATGTGTCCAAGACAGTTGGCCTATGATCCAGCAACTGCCAGTGCAGTCTACTGCTGCACAATCCAATTGCTGCACAATCCATCATGCGTAGTCCAGAATAACTAAAAGTTATTTATTTTTTAGAACTCTATAAATAGAGTTTCAAGTCTCCATTCAAGGGGATCAGAGATCAGATCATAGAGAGATCAAACTTTAAAGTTCAGAGAGTCCAGGAGTTCTTGCCCAAGTGCTGCTGCATTCTTCCGAGGCTTTTGCCTTCAATTTCTGAGGTTTTTTTGCTTTCAATTCCAGAGTTGTCTTCAACTTCAGAGGCTCCGTCTTCAAAGTTCACATCGTCCAAGGGATAAAGCAATCGTCTTCTAGGTTGGATTCCTACAGTTGTACCATTCCCAGAATTCAAATTATAATCTTTTATAAAGTTTGTATCAATAAAGTTTCATACTTTTGTTTTTACAAATAATTAGCTATTATATGCTTCTGTTAACATGACTTCTCAAGGCACTGGAGGTAGGAAACGTTCGAGACGTAATGTATCCCGTAATCCCATTCAGTAATACTTAGATCGGATCCATGCATCCAGTGAAGGTGTCTTTCAATACACTAGATCGAGAAATCGACATTTGAACCAAGGTGTCCTTAATCAAGAAGATCTCCCTATCACCCATGTGGGAGAGGACTCTCTTTCGGAGTTTGACGTGATAGTGAAAGTTCTGAACAAACTATCTCATCAACAGCTGCAAGAGAAGTGACGTCATATACCATTACGGAAGATCAAGATGCCTCTACGTCAACCAGCCAAGAGCAACGAATTATTGTATTAGAAGACAAATTGAAAACCATGGCAGAAATGGTTGCAAGCATGCACACCATAATGGTGGCTCAACATGCAGTGCCCCCGATTGTAAACCCTGTTACAAATCCTGAGCTTATAGCATCTTCTGTACCTGTTAGTCTGGGGGTACCAGCCCCTCAGGTTGCTTCTGTGCCAATTCAAGCTGATCCAAGTCATTCTAGTACTGGGGGTGGTAATTACCACGCTGTTCCTCCTCCTAACACTTCTAACCAGCCTACCAATTCCAAATATCAGGGGATGCTAATGAAGCTGTAAAACTCTTACACACTCAGTTTGAGGCCTTCAAGCAGAAGGATAGCCTACGAAGACTAGGCATAAAGCAACCATATCCTACAGAGTAGAAGGAAGTTCTATTTTCTCCTAAGTATAAGCTTCCAACAATTATGCTATTTGATGGCAGCACTTCTCCAAGTTAGTACATTAATCATTTTGAGGTGATGACTGATCAATTATAGCCAAATGATGCTCTCCTTACCAGAGTGTTCGTTGGTTGTTTAGCCAGTGCAGCATATGACTGGTATCGTAGCCTGCCTGATGGCTGTATCACTTCTTTTGCTAGTTTCAAGCAAATGTTCTTGGAACGATTTTATAAGGGAGTCAATGACATGACGATGTCTGCCCTCATTAAAATTAAACAGAGGCACAATGAATCCACAGAGAGTTTCATTGAAAGATTCTGCCGAGAGGCATTCAAAATGCCTTTAGGTACTCCATCTGCTGTAATAATAGACACTTGCAAATCAAACTTGTTGCCTATTATCAGTATGTGGACGGGATCTACACAATTTCAGGATTGGCCTTCTTTCATTGTTAATGCAAAGGCGGCAGAAGTTAGTGTCGAAAAGTTTAAGCAGTTAGGAGTCCAGATGACTCATCCTAACCAAGATGTACATTCTACACCCGGGGGTAGAAATCACCAGAATAACTGCAAGAATAAAGAAACACTGGCCATTAATCTCAAAGGCAAAGAGTCTTTGGCTGTCAATGTTACTCAGACGGCATCCACCCTATCAGCACCACTGCAAAAGTCAACTCATCCAAAAGAAGAGTATTCTTTCGATGAAGATGATACTTTATGCATCTTCGATTGCTTGATCAAAAGCAATAAGCCTCAGCTTCCGAAAGCAAAGCGACCAGAAAAAGTTGGTAAAACTGATCATCCTAAATACTGTGTTTATCACAGATTCATAGAACATCCAACCAGAGCATGTTATGTGCTCAAGGGTAAAATTCAAGAGTTGGTCAACTCTGGAGCAATTACTCCGCAACAGGACGAGAAAACGGTGGCAGCTAATGTGGTTTCTCTCCAATTTGATGATTTTCCACCACAACTCGTATAAGATGGTGCTGTCCCCATTCCAAGAACTACTCTGGAAATTGTGAATATCCTACCTCCTCAAAATGAAGGTCTTGTTCCGCTGTCAACTGACAGAGGAGAGATTATGCGAATTCATCCAGATCTGGTGGCAGAATTTGAAACGCCTTCCTCTTCTAAGCAAATGAAGCATTCTAAGTCTAAATCTAAGAACTGCAACATGGTATCCTTTGAACTAATAATAGAAGAAAAAATTCTAATGGGCACTAGATCTGGAAAACCCTATCTTCGGGAGTATTCCGAAAATCAAGAGAACCCTGTTCCATCCCCGGATGCTCTTCCTCCATCATCTTCTCTTGCTGAAGATACACCAACTACATCCTTGTCAGTGGTCAAACCATCTCCTCCTAAACCAACATCAGCAGACAAGAGAAAGCAACCTGTTCGCTTTGATAAAGCATTAAAGAAGTCATCATCCCTTGGACTTAAAAAGCCTTACAATTTTGACATATTGGCTCAATTGGCCAATACTTCAGCAAGATTGTCAATCTTTAAACTTTTACGTCTCTCAAAAGAAACTCGTGAGACATTAAGTGAAGCCTTGATGTAGGCTGACGCTTGTTTGACTCTTCTCAAGAAGTCCGAAAAAGAGCCAGTCAGCTGTGCACATCGTCATAGTGTATTTGAATTAATGCCCAATATTACTTTTACACAAGATGACATGTTGTTATAAGACAATGGTCATGATCGTCCTCTCTATTTCACGGGATATGTAGACACCATGAAAGTCGATCGCATTCTGATCGATCCCGGGTCTGCACTTAGCATCATGCCGAAGTCCTTACTAGATGCTTTGAAAATCCTAGTACACAATCTTTCTACAACTATCACTACCATCCTGGGATTCAATCAAGGAAGAAGTGAAGCTTTGGGGAAAGTACGCCTAAAACTTCAAATTGGCAATCTTCGTACAAAGGTAACTTTCTATGTTATTGACAATCATGGCTCATACAATACTTTGTTGGGAAGGCCATTCCTCTATGAACACAATATTGTACCCTCTACGCTCCACCAATGTTTCAAATATGTGGATGGTAATGGAGAAGTCCAAAAAGAGGTTGCAGATCTGAATCCTTTCAAAGGAGTTGAAGCATACTGCAACGATTCTCGTATGTATAAAAAGGAATTCATGAAGGTGGTACTAGCAATGGGTAAAGGTGAAGAACAGAAGAGTATACCTAATGATACTCTGGTGATTCCGGTCAAAGGACGTACCTCCTGTCCTCAGTCTTCCAAACCTCTGACTATCTATCTTCCTTTCCACGAGAAGTGACCTAAAGGTGATAGTCAAGAACAAAGGGAGCTCACCTCTTCTGAGCCGCTTGTAATCGATTTTCGTCGCAAGAAGCTCCCTCCTTCTTTTCGTTCTTCTTCTCCCCTTCTTGTCATCAATCTGACTAAGCCTGCTAAGGCTAAAGTCCCTGATGTAAATGATGGTATAAAAATCAATAAAGCATCTCCTTGCAGTATACTGATGTCTTTTACTATACTCAGTATTATCTGGATATGCTAGATAGCTTTAAACCACTTACAATAGAAGTCTTATCATCTCGACGAAACGTGGTATCACTGGATTCAATACAAGAGTCTTACTTCTTAGTACCGTCTCGGAAGAAAGATGAAAAGCCTATATTCTTCAACAACAGAGAAGAACCAAAAATCATGCTCTATAATGATAATAGAGATGATACAGGAAGGCTACAATTAGGACGCTATAGTCCATAATCCAAATCCATCATCCGTAAAATGGGCTATGATTTTAGAACAGGTCTCAACAATGGTAAAGGAAGGCAAACCCCTCTTCGTATTGCTGTTCCAAAAAAAAATCACAACAATACCACAGTAAAATGAAATGAGGACTAGGTTATACGTCACCACTTCCAACTCTAAAACCTTCTGAATCTGATGAAGAAGAACGTTCAAACTCTTCTGATTCTATATCATGGGATTCTGACACCAGTATTGGTCATGTTCATAAGGTGATAGTATCTTCTAACATGGTGTTAGCTGAATTCTCAGACAATGACGAAGATGATATTGAGGAAGCTCCTGAAGTAGATCCTTAGGCCCAAAGGATGGACAATCAGTGGGAACTTCGTTTTGAACAACGAGAACCACCTACTGAGGATCAACTGGTCCAAATCGATATTGGAGAGAAAGGTGCATCACGACCAATCTTCATTAACAAAAATCTCCCAGAGGATGATAAACAAGAATTAATTCACCTTATTCATGAATACATCGACGTCTTCACCTGGAGTTACGAAGATATGCCGGGATTAGATCCTCAAGTTGCAACTCACAAGCTTAACATTCTGCCGAATTCCAAGCCGGTCAAACAACAACAACGGTGATTCAAGCCTGAAATGATGGATGCAATTGATGATGAAGTCAAAAAGCTTATAGCTTGCAGTTTTATCAGATAAGAATAGCATCCTGACTGGGTGGCCAATGTCGTACCAGTCCTAAAGAAGACCGAAAAGGTTCGAGTTTGCATAGACTTTGGGGTCTCAATGATGCTTGCCCTAAAGACGAATTCCCTCTCCTAATTACTGATGTTATGATCGACAATACATGTGGATTCGAATGAATTTCGTTCATGGATGGGTTTTCTGGATATAATCAAATCCGGATGAATCCTGAAGATGAGAAACATACTTCATTTCGTACTCCTCGGGGTGTGTACTATTGTACGGTCATACCGTTTGGTTTTAAGAATACAGGTGCAACTTACCAACAGACTATGAGTACTATTTTTTGCGATCATCTGCGAAAGACTGTCGAATGCTATGTTGACGATATTGCTGTCAAGAGTCGTCTCAAAGAAGATCACATTCAAGATTTTAGAACTATCTTCAATCTAGTGCGCCAGCATCAACTCAAAATGAACCCCACCAAGTCTTTCTTGGGTGTCTCTAGTGGTAAGTTTCTCGGCTTCGTCGTTACCTCTAAGGGTATACACGTTGATCCCGAAAAGATCAAAGCCATTCAAGAGATGCATCCTCCAGGCAAGTTGCAGACCATTTACTCAATTAATGAAGAAAGGTGTGTCTTTCATTTGGACGAAAGAATGTTAACGAGCATTTGATGACATAAAGCGGTATTTAATGAGTCCACCGGTTCTTGTACCACCGATCTCAGGAATACCCTTCTTAATGTATGTCCGGGCAATGGATCATTCATTGGGAGCTTTGCTGGCTCAAAAGAACAAGAAAGGACATGAACAAGCCATCTCCTATCTTAGCCGAACGATGATTGGAACTGAACATCGTTATAGCCCAGTGGGGAAGGAATGTTTAGCCTTAATGTTTGCTATTCCGAAGACAAGACATTACATCATAGGCCAAACTATTCATGTCATATCCCGAGTCGATCCTCTTCGAATCTTAATGAAAAAACCAAGTATACTTAATTCTAGGCTTGCCATATGGGCTATATTATTAGCACAATATGATATGGTTTATGTTCCTCAAAAGTCTGTGAAAGGCCAAGCACTTGCTGACTTTTTAGCAGCTTATCCTGTTCCTGAAACATCTAAACTCTATGATGAGATTCCGGACGAAACTTTGGAATAAAATATGATCTCAAAAGAATTTCCTACTTGGAGATTATTCTTTGATGGAGCTTCTAGAATTGGACCTGGAGGTACTCTTGTTGCGGGAGTAGGAATTGTTCTCGCTTCACCCGAGGGATTAACTATTCAAAGGACTTATTCTTTAGACGAATCGTGCTCTAATAATGTGGCAGAATACAATGCCTTGCTCATTGGACTCCAATTGGCTAGACAACTGGATATTGAATATCTCAAAGTATATAGCGACTCTAAGCTGATTGTTAATCAGGTTAGAGACATATATGAAGTCCGACATCAAGATTTGGTACCATACTATAAAGCTGCAACCAGGATAGCTTCTTTATTTAAAGGGTTCTTCATCGAACATGTACGTTGGGCATGCAATACAGAAGCTGATGCCCTAGCTAACCTAGGTGCAGTGTTGGTAGTTCCAGTCAAAAGGCAACAAATGGTTGTTATCTCTAATAGAGAACTATTCTGTGTTGAAAATAACCATAACATTGAATTCAGCAACCTAACTAAAGTCAATATCCTTAGCGAGGATCGTAGAGTACCTTTCGTTGATTTTGCAGTGCATGACATTTTTCCAGAAGATCCTAAAGAAGCTACAAGTATCCATCGTCGATCACTTCGATTCTATTATAATCATACTACTAAGATACTATATCGAAGAACTTTTGATGGATTACTCTTGAGGTGTCTCGCTGGTGATGAAGCAACACAGATATTACGTGAGGCTCATGATGGTGTTTGTGGAGCACATCAACCTTGTCCTAAATTGCAGGATCGTATCCGACGTATGGGCTACTACTGGCCCTCTATGGTATCAGATGCTATTGATTATGCAAGGAAATGCCGTGCATGTCAAATTCATACAGATTTCATTCACCAACCGTCGAAACTTCTTCATCCAACTGCAGCCTCATGGCCTTTTGAAGCTTGGGGCATGGATATAATTGGTCCCATCAATCCTCCTTCATCTAAAGGACATCGGTTCATTTTAGCTATAACCGATTATTTTTTCAAGTGGGCCGAAGCTATACCTTTGGCGGAAGTAAAAAATAGTAGTGTTATCAATTTTATCAAACATCATGTGATATAAAGATTTGGTGTCCCTCGTCGAATCATCCATGATAATGGGCCATAATTTATCAGCCAGAAGTTTAATAGGTTCTGTGATGACAACAGAATCAATAATGTTGCCTCTACAGCCTATAATCCTGCGGCTAACGTGTCACGCCCCGCTCCCATAAGAGCGATCGTCCTCGCTAAGGCGTGATGTTGCACGAGCCTAGATTGCGCTCGTGCAAGGCAGGTTCCATAATGGCCGATTTCAGCGGCTGCGACGGGGACGTCGCACAAAAGTCCCATGCAGTGACATTGAACATACAACAAAAATTTAGAACAAATACAAGTTATTCAACAGAAAGCTCTTTATTTATATTGGGACAAAGATTTACAAAAGGCGCAAGGCTAAGATTACAAGTCTCTCAAGCTCACTCTTTCCACATTACAAGTCTCTCAGCTCTTTCTCATCTCTCAATTACAAGTCTTGAGCCAGCAGAAGCTTCGGAAGGCGACGTCCATACATTATGTCCCGTATAAGTCTTTACTCCATACGACTGCATGCTTCGAATTGCCAAGGAACTTCGTGCCTCGACGCATCCAAGCGAGCTCCGTGCCACGAGCTTCTACCTGTGCCTGCACATAAAAACTATGTGGGTGTCAGTACTCAACTGTACTGGTGGAATGAGCTCCTCGTCCACCCATACAAACTGACACGTTTGATTTACTTTGTGCAACATAGTCCCTTCTTATCAATTGTCTTTCTACTCTTGCCTTAGGATCAGTTTTAGGATCGACACATTGGCCTATTCTGTGTCGCTATACCATCCCGTGCTTGCATCAATAATATTAACTCATGCCTTGCCTCTAGACCCTTCTCGTGCCAACAACGTTAACCTATCAAGTCGTGTTTGCCTTACGGCCCAAATCAGAGACGCAACTACACGATAGACTCCATTTTCGTGTGACCGTGCTATAAACCCTTGCTGAGGCCGTGCCTCACAACTCAGTCAGACTTAACCATATCGTCGCCTCGCGGCACTTGCTACTTTGATCTCCAACCGACCCAATCAAGACTTGTGGGTTAAGTGTCACTCGACCGACTTTGCCTTGCGGCATCTCCTGACTTAAACTCAAGACAACTTAATCATAACATGTAACTTATATGCCGACAACATAAGGCTCGACGTCCCATCTCATGCCGAAGTACGTCGTCTACGTTGCGACCAAATCTTAGGCCCAATATTGTATTCAAACTATAGACACACATTCAACTCGACTCCTTGATATAGTGCACTCAATACTCGACTCAATCCAAAGACAGACTCGTGGATTGTCGCCTGTGCCGACTCATCTATATGAGGTCACTAGCATGACAAGCTATCCTGGACTATAGCTTTTGTTAATCGGAACGCTTGCAGCGCAAGTAGCGAGCCCCGCTGCAAGTCTCTGCTTAACCCGTGCTATCACCCTATCACCCAGCATAAGCTATACCATATTTCCTCCTAGGTCGAGTCGGTCCCGTGGCCCCGGGTTGTCGCTCGAGGAAACTCTCTCCTTGTCGACAAGTTGTCCAATGACCATGCAAGACTCGATACAAACTGACGTCTCACACAGTTATCCTTCTTTTAGTGTTACCCTCTCTTCCAAAACTAATATCAAGCCTTCTATCATTTGAGACCCCTCGACGATCCAAGGTCGCGAGCATTCTTTCTATCATTTGAGACCCCTCGACGACCCACGGTCGCGAGCATTCTTTCCATGTTACCATATCATTTCATTCAACTCAATGCCTATTCGATAGTCTTTTCTTTAAAACTCATTCAATCAACCGTGGTTCATGCCTTAAACACTAAGTCCGTGCATCGTGCCTCAAACCGACTTCTGATCTACGCGGCGCTATCGCCCAAGTCATACTTTATATAATGGGCCTTGAGTCCGTAAGACTTTGTGGTTATACCCAACCTTAGAACTCGTAGAATCGTGCTTGCTACCACTCCGATAGCCTAACATAACTTGCCTGACTTAAACGTACAACGACTCGACGAGCAAAGGTTGCGTCAAGCCTCGCATTGCGAAAATGTGCCGTGCATGCGTTCGACTTCTGAATGACCAAGTCATTTGGGTGCCTAGACTTATATCATAAGCCGTGCAACGCAACTTATCTCATGGGGCAAGCCAAGGCTATGCCAAGCCTTGGACGATAGGACCGTACATGCTTTATGAAGCATTTATGCGGGCGGCGCCTATGACTTAGGCTACGTTCATAACTTCGCCTACTCAACCAACTTTCCTTCTCCCAAGCCACGGGACGAAGGAACGAGTGTCATTTTCAAAGTACGTCGCGTACCAATTATAAGCCAACCGTTGGACCTTTCTATATTCTAACTCATTTCGACCCGTCGAGATTATTCCCTTTAGCTATGTGAATTTGTCTCTTTTATTATCAAGCCTACTTGTGCAAGTTGAAAACATGCGATTTATTATGTGAAGGCTAAGATGAGGCAAGTTCACCGAAACTACTACACCTGAGCGAGCGGTCGTCTCGACCGAGCGATGTCTTCGAGCAGCCATTGCAAGGCTAAGTCCGAACGCCGTCGGCGTTTCAATTCCTCCGATTGACTGAGCGGGACGGGGCACTACATCATACATCACTCAGAAAAAGTTTCGTCCTCGAAACTAACTGAGTACACTTATCGACTTATCACTCGACTCAACATCCTATGTTTCTCGTACACATTTCTTATATACATTTCTCAAATCCGAGCCACGCTCGTGCTACCCTCAATCCGTTCTTCAAAACTCACAATCTTAAAATCTTCGACACTTCTCATTCCTCAAGTCTCACTTGATTCACCGTATCACTTAGTTGGATCGTGCACATATTCTAGGCGTCCCCAAAATACATACATTTCAGCCAAGCCTCGTGATAGAGAATCCGCCATCACCACTCGAGTCGTATCGTACACATATTCGGGCGTCCCTGATACACGTGCATGTCAACTGAGACTCGCGAGTGGTGCCTCCACCAATCCTACTACTTCGTATTCGGACGTCTGCCTAACTGCTAGGCTATGTCTTTCTGTCAGTATTGGAATCATAGTTCCCAAACAATAATATCAACACTGATCCCATCCTAAGGTCAAACCAAGTTGATAGTACGGGAGTTTGCTACCCAAGCTCGTATCACTCCGATTTCTAAACATCAAGCATCGATTCCCTACACATATCCCAACGTTCATCGCACGGGGTCCGAGTCATTCAGCAAAGCCATCCTATGACAACTTACGTTCAACCAATTCTACGACATCTCAATATCGCTAGTTCAACAAGCCATCTTCACATATTCTATCTCTTCGAACACGTTCGACATAATCCGCCTATCAATCTTTCTCAATTCAAGCACGCTACGACATAATTCACCGCTAAACCATGATTCACATTCCATACTCCCTAAGTCATTTATCCTAATTCACGAAATCGATCACAAGGTCATCTGACTTAACAATATGTTGTGCAGCGATCTCACGCGAGTCAGATTATCCACGGTGGGCTTGAATCACCATGCATGCTCCCGCGAGATAATTATCCTCATCGGGATGTAACTCTTGTTTTGCGTCTAGACTAATTCATTCTCGATGCGCGGATTGGACCTACTCAATCCTCAAGTTTATTCAATCATCAATCGTAAGTCCTAGCATCCTCAAATTGTCCTTCGCATCAAACCGACAAGTCGAGACAATCAAAGTTGCTGTGTCCTGATTTTCTGAGTTCGATCATTCCTGCGACATGAATTACCATGTCAGCGCTCACGCGGAACGATCGCCCTAAATCCGAAGCAACGCATGTGCGAGGCTAGAGTTGCACTCGCGCAAGACAAGATCGTCGACGTTGTGGCTATCAACGTAACCATCAAGACACGATCATTTTCATCCAACATTCATCTCAATCAAAATTCTAAGTATAGCATCCAACCGAACAACAACACTTTCACGATCGTCTTTCGCCGAATTAGAGTGCCCCCGAGTTATCGCATATCGATCTTTGATACGCCTCAATACCATCGATGATATGCGTAACCTGACGATCTTCCTTTGCAACGAATTTCGAGTTGTGAGAACGATGCTATCGTCTGACTGGATAGTCTCCTCAACATTCAAATTCAAGTTCGATCATTATCCCTCGAATTATTCACAACATCAATTTTCTCGATCAAGTCATCCATTCGTACACCCTAACTTTTCCTCGATTCGATTTCACCTACTCAATCATTTTCGTGTTTCATACTTCGCATAATCCTCAATCCCGTGCACGTTTCGTGTGCGTCAATTTCTAAGTTGTTTGAATCCACTTATTAAACTTCAAGACAACGACTCACTCAATCGCACTCAATCTAAGGCTTTGCATATGTGTGACGCTTGCTGATAGACTCATCGACACCCCGAATCTTCAATCGATCGATCGACATCCCTGAGGCAATTGCATACACCACTCAGGGATGAAGTCATTCAACAAATCCTTAACTTATCATTCGAATCAAAATTGACTTCTTCGAATCCCGTTCGAACCATTCCTCAATTTCTAAGCACGCTCATCTATATCGCATCGACGATATCGCCGTTCGATAGCACCCCTATCGATAGTCATCCCATTCTACTCAATCAAGTTCAACTCATTCTGGCTCGACACAATTCAATTCCCGCACTCGACTTTTCTAAGGTCGACGCAACTTTGGTGTATATGCCCAGCCCGACTTAGCCAACCGTGCTTACGCGAACCATCTTTTTATTTCTTATCAAAAACTGTTTCTCCTATATTTTGCAAAATAGTTAGACTTATTGTATGGACATCCTGTGGGACATTTGAGAGAGAGCGCACCAACGATATCAACTTGTGGAAGCAATAGAGTTTGCGAAAACAACGAGTTAAAGAATTCAATCGATAGTCCAAGGACATAAAGCCGTGCTCTGATACCATTATGTCATGCCCCGCTCCCGTAAGAGCGATCGTCCTCGCTAAGGTGTGATGCCGCACGAGCCTAAATTGCGCTCGTGCAAGACGGGTTCCATAACGGTCGATTTCAGCGGCTGCGACGGGGTCGTCGCACAGAAGTCCCATACAGAGACATTGAACATGCAGCAAAAATTTAGAACAAACACAAGTTATTCAACAGAAAGCTCTTTATTTATATTGGGACAAAGATTTACAAAAGGCGCAAGGCCAAGATTACAATTCTCTCAAGCTCACTCTTCTCACATTACAAGTCTCTCAGCTCTCTCTCATCTCTCAATTACAAGTCTTGAGCCAGCGGAATCTTCGGAAGGCGACGTCCATACATTATGTCCCGTATAAGTCTTTACTCCATGCGGCCGCATGCTTCGAATCGCCAAGGAACTCCGTGCCTCGATGCATCCAAGCGAGCTCCGCGCCACGAGCTTCTACCTGTACCTGCACATGAAAACTATATGGATGTCAGTACTCAACTGTACTGGTGGAATGAGCTCCTCGCCCACCCATACAAAACCGACACGTTTGATTTACTTTGTGCATCATAGTCCTTTCTTATTAATTGTCTTTCTACTCTTGTCTTAGGATCAGTTTTAGGACCGACGCCTTGGCCTATTCTGTGTCGCTAGACCATCCCGTGCTTACGTCAACAATATTAACTCATGCCTTGCCTATAGACCCTTCTAGTGCCAACAACGTTAACCTATCAAGTCGTGTTTGCCTTACAGCCCAAATCAGAGACGCAACTACACGATAGACTCCATTTTCGTGTGACTATGCTACAAACCCTTGCAGAGGCCGTGTCTCGTAACTCAGTCAGACTTAACCATATTGCCGCCTCGCGGCACTTGCTACTTTGATCTCCAACCAACCCAATCAAGACTTGTGGGTTAAGTGTCACTCGACCGACTTTGCCTTGCGGTATCTCCTGACTTAAACTCAAGATAACTCAATCATAACATGTAACTTATATGCCGACAACATAAGGCTCGACGTCCCATCTCATGCCGATGAACGTCGTCTACGTTGCAACCAAATCTTTGGCCCAATATTGTATTCAAACTATACACACACATTCAACTCGACTCCTTGATTTAGTGCACTCAATACTCGACTCAATCCAAAGACAGACTCGCGGATTGCCGCTTGTGCCGACTCATCTATATGAGGTCACTAGCATGATAAGCTATCCTGGACTATAGCTTTTGTTAATCGGGACCCTTGCAGCGCAAGTAGCGAGTCCCGCTGCAAGTCCCCGCTTAACCCGTGCTATCACCCTATCACCCAGCACTAGCTATACCGTGTTTCCTTCTAGGACGAGTCGGTCCCGTGGCCCCGGGTTGTCGCTCGAGGAAACTCTCTTCTTGTCGACAAGTTATCCAATGACCATGAAAGACTCGATACAAACTGACGTCTCACACAGTCATCCTTCTTTCAGTGTTATCCTCTCTTCCAAAACCAATATCAAGCCTTCTATCATTTGAGACCCCTCGACGACCCACGATCGCGAGCATTCTTTCTATCATTTGAGACCCCTCGACGACCCATGGTCGCAAGCATTTTTTCCATGTTACCATATCATTTCATTCAACTCAATGCCTATTCGATAGTCCTTTCTCTAAAACTCATTCAATCAACCGTGGTTCATGCCTTAAACACTAAGTCCGTGCATCATGCCTCAAACGGACTTCTGATCTACGCGACGCTATCGCCCAAGTCATACTTTGTATGACGGGCCTTGAGACCATAAGACTTTGTGGTTATACCCAACCGTAGAACTCGTAGGACCGTGCTTGCTACCACTCCGATAGCCTAAGATAACTTGCTTGACTTAAACGTACAACGACTCGACAAATAAAGGCTGCGTCAAGTCTCGTATTGCGGAAACGTGCCGCACATGCGTTCGACTTCTGAACGACCAAGTCATTTGGGTGGCTAGACTTATATCATAAGCCGTGCAACGCAACTTATCTCATGGGGCAAGCCAAGGCTATGCCAAGCCTTGGACGATAGGACCGTGCATGCTTTATGAAACATTTATGCGGGCGACGCCTATGACTTAGGCTACGTTCATAACTTCGCCTACTCAACCAACTTTTCTTCTCCCAAGCCACGGGACGAAGGATCGAGTGTCATTTTCAAAGCACGTCGTGCACCAATTCTAAGCCAACCGTTGGACCTTTCCATATTCTAACTCATTTTGACCCGTCGGGATTATTCCCTTTAGCTATGTGAATTCGTCTCTTTTATTATCAAGCCTACTTGTGCAAGTTGAAAACATGTGATTTATTATGTGAAGGCTAAGATGAGGCAAGTTCACCGAAACTACCCCATCTGAGCGAGCGGTCGTCTCGACCGAGCGATGTCTTCGAGCAGCCGTTGCAAAGCTAGGTCCGAACTCCGTCGGCGATTCAATTCCTCCTATTGACTGAACGGGACGGGACACTACATAACGGGTTGGCTGAAGCATTCAGCAAAACCATTATCAAACTCCTTAAAAAGTTTATCTCTATTAACAAACGTAATTGGAGTGATAAACTCGGAGAATGTTTATGGGCATATCGCACTACTGTCCGTAACCCCACAGGTTGCACACCTTTTTCTCTGGTATATGGATGTGAAGCTGTGCTACCTTTGGAAATTTAAATTCCATCATTGAGAATCGCCATTGCTAATGAGCTTACTACAGACAATAATGATCGTCTTCGGCTTCAGGAATTGGAGGCGCTCGACGAGAAAAGGTTATTAGCTCAATAGCATATCGAACTTTATCAGGCCCAGATTTCAAAAGCTTTCAATCGCAAAGTCAGAGTACGAATATTTCAAGAAGGCGAGTTGGTTCTTACAGTCAGACGTCCTATGACTATGATACATATGAGCAAAGGCAAGTTCAAGGCAAAATAGAAAGGACCGTATGTGGTAAATAAACTCTTCTCCAATGGAGCCTATCAATTAATAGATATGGATGGCAGAGTTGCTATGATGCCCATCAATGGCAAATTTCTAAAAAAATATTATGTATAAAGACAAAATGTACTTTATTTTCAGAGACATGATGTAAATAAAAATTCATTTTTTTATTCAAAAGCAGAATAGAATTACATAATATTACGGATGGGGAGGAGGCCCTGATCCTTCATGATTAAATACAAAGTTCGCCAACAGTTCAAACATCTCATTGTCTGAACGCACCAGGAACTCACAAACAGCCATCCTTGTAATGCCTGTGGTTTGTATCACGTATTCTTGGAATACGTGTACGTATTTTATTGCATGATTTCCTGACTTGGCATTTCCTTCTTGGCTTGGTCTATTCCTGGTTCGGGTTGGTTGGTTCGGCCTGGCTTGGTTTTGCTTGGGTTCATGATGAACCCTTGGATGAACCCCCTACCTACCACCACCATTTGTATTTATTAGCCCATTCTTTTCTCTCTCTTCATTAATCTCATCTTCTTCTTCCTCATTACTTCCCTACCTACCAGAGAGAGAAGAGAGAGGTCTAGGCAAGTACAACTTGCTTCATAGAGGAACTCTAACTTTATTACTTTATTCTCTTCCTTACTACATTCTAAAGCACTTTAGTACTTGGCATTTTCACTTTCCATGGCTAGATTCTTGTAGATCTATGTTTATTTTATTTTCGGATTTCTTGGGTTTTGATCTACTTAATCTTATTATTTCTATGTTTTGATGGTTCCATGTTGTAGAGAATTTTGTTCTACCCCATTTTGACCTGTGAAAGTTCGGATTTGGGCTCCGGATGAAAGTTTTATGAAGCTTGGAAGGCATGGGTTCCTAGTGTTCTTCTCCTCGAAATTTTGGAGAAGAAGAACAGTTCCCTGGCGCATGGCTGTACTTGACCGTATGAGTATTCATGCGGCAAGTCGCCATCAGCCGCATGAGACCCTTGTACTTCTAAACCGCATGAAACTTAGTCCCAGCCGCATGAGGCTGAGTCTCAAACTCAGCCGCATGGGCTCATTTTCCATCAGCCGCATGAGTCTACAAGGACTTAGTCGCAGGGCTGGGAATGAACTCTTCTCGAGCCGCATATGCAACTGTTTCCCCCAGCCGTATAAGCCATCGCATTGACCCAGCCTCATGCGCCCTCACTTCTTTCGGGCCGCATGGGTTTTGCTATGTGAGCCGCATGGACTTGAGTTCGCCATCAGCCGCATGAAGACCCCTTTCTAATTCGAGCCGCATATGCGCTCACCTCCCAGAACCGCATTAACTCAAACACTTGCCAGCCGCATAGGCCCTGATCCCCGAGCCGTATGAGAACCCTAGACCCTGGTCGCATGGACTTCTGAGTCCGGGCCGCATGATCCCGATTAATTCCAGCTGCATGCGCCTTTGCATTTCCAGCCGCTGGCGCCCTTGTACTTCCAGCCGCATGCGCCCCCTCCTTTCCTGGCCGCATATGACTGAACCGCATAACTTTCTCATGGTCCTGTGTACTATTATTTATCATTATTTGCCCATGTTTCGTAACTCCTTTATTAGATATTTGACGCCCATTTTATATCCTTACGCCTTTTGTCATGAACTTGATAATCATGGATTTGTTTAATATGTTTGGAAATGATACCTGAGTATGACACGATAGTGACCCGTAGTGGTGCACTCTTGACAAGAAAACCTGACATGACCTGATAGTGGCCCGTCGTGGCACACTCCTGACAAGAATACTTGACATGATAAACCTGACATGATATATCTGATAAGCTGTTGCGACGGCTACCTGACATGACATGACCTGTATAATAACATGGACACCATGGGCGATTGTGCTTGTACAAATAAACCAGTCCTGTCTTGCATCATGTCTAGGGAGGGAGCTCCTGAGTACCACGGTCAGGAGTACCTATTGAAATGGACTAAGGTTAATAACTAGATTAACACATTAGTCATAAAGAGATTTCCCAGCTACAGGCAATCCCGTTACCTGGGCGTGCCTGGGATCTGTAGCCTGCCGTCGAGTAGGGCACATTTCCAGCACACTGTCATGTGTTGCACCCTTCAAGCTACTTAAGGGTACATGCATTTCCTGGACGATGTACCCACCTGAATTCAACCCTAATCTTTCGACCTGGGTAACCTGGATGGTCTGCAGGGCTTGTGGCTGTGGAATAATCTTGCTACATCTTGTTAGTAATTAGGCTTGTGACAACCCTACTTAGTTAAAGTATCAAGCCGTAGTTCTTGCTTGGCCGTGAAGTGATTGGATGGAGTCTAACCTGTCTAGCCTTGTCCTGATCCTGTTCCAGACTACTGCATGACCAGAATGCTTGTATTTATTTTACCGATAAATGGTAAGAATTCCAAGTTCTGTTCAGACGAAGGATTACAACCCCGGTCCTTGTTTGGTTTACGGGTTATAACCTGGTTATCTGAATAGTTCCATGGTTATCTCGTCGTATATCATCCTGATGTATTTTCTTTATTTCCAGTTCTTACTTTTATTTATACTCTTGTGCTGATTGCTGGTTTTAGTTCCTAAGTGAAGCTTCCTTTGTGGTACTTGCTCTTTCTGGGGTCTGACCCAGCTGGTTTTGTATGGCCAGATTTCGGAGTAGCTCCAGAGGATCTATCGACCTTCCAGCCAGATGGTGGCCACTAGACGGAACCCTGGCAACGAGTGGGTTTATTTTTTGATCTCCCACTTTAGTGTAAAAATATTCTTTTGAGGCGTTTAGCCGACGAGCACCTTTTTAGCTCGATTGCACTTTACTTACTGTCTGCCTACGGGCTGTAACATGATTGACAGATCCTAGGGTTGATCATGTATGACTAAACTCTTGCTAGTCCTAACATTTTGTAACGACTAGCTTCATGATCAGCTGAATATGTAATGTTTGGGACGCCTTATTATTGTATATTTAATGATCATACATCTTGTAACTTTTACTTACTTGCTTGTGATTGAGACAATAGGCTTGTTTATGACCTTAAGAGACTGCTGGCTTGTAGATAAACCCTCATGTATCTAGACAGCCGTGACCGTATAGCGAGATGGAATCCATTTCAATATACGTAGCTGGCTATGTCTGCCCCCGCTCTCCAGTATTCTGGTTCTGGGGCGTGACATGGTTTAAGTGGTGGCCCATGCAGGTCTTGTAAATCAAGATATGTGAGGGTTTACCGAATAGATGTCTCAATCAGTATCCGTCTTTGATCTCTGCTCGTACCTTCTGAATTCCTGGATTCTTGTCCTGATCATGTGCTTGTATCGTTGATCTATCCTGGTCCTTCCTTATTGTTCCCTATGTCGTCTTCTTCAGCGGCATTGTTCGTGGTCCTGCCGGCCAGCAAGGCGGAGCACCTCCCGCGGACCAGCAGCAACCTGGGGATCAAGCCCAGCATTCCGGAGTAGCCTCCAGAGTCGAGCCTATTGGAGAAGAGCCCCCAGTTCAGCCAGTTCAGCCTGCCGAACCTGGTGATGGCATATTAGTAGGACTCGTCAGGACCTTGATAGCTTCTCAAGATCGTCGTGGAGATGCCTTGTAACAGGCAGTGGCGGATGCTTTGACCCGGGGTGGTCATCAGGGTAACAGCGCGGCCAACAGCTTCAAGCGCTTGAACCCTCCATTCTTCGACGGTAGTGAAGATGCTATTGCGGCAGATGCATGGCTTCAGGACACAGAGGTGGTTCTAGAAGCAGCCAGGACTCCAGAGAACGAGAAGGTGGCAGTTGTGCGCCTGCAGTTGTTAGATCTTGCCCGCAGCTGGTGGGCAGCTCAGGCCGTTAGATTAGCAGCACCTATTGCTTGGGCGGTGTTCAGAGAGAGATTCCAGACCAAGTATTTCGATGCCGTGGCTCGGTATGATCTGCAGACCAGGTTCACCAATCTGAAGCACGGAGGCAGGACGGTCGACGGATATGCGGCCGAGTTTTCCAGACTCAGTCGGTTTGCTCCCACCTTGGTGACAACCGAGTATGATAGAGCCCAGCGATTCCAGCAGGTGCTTCACCTGGAGATCTTGTTAGCAGTTGAGCAGTTTGAGCATCAGACTTTTGATGCAGTCTTGAGAGCAGCCCGGAGGCATGAGTATCCTCCCAGAGGATTGTGGATAGGACCGGAGGTCGGAAGAGATCTCACGGCCAGATGAATCAGTCTTCAGCACCAGCCCCGGCAGCCAGGGCTTTGACTATTGGAGCTCCGAGGCGAGCGGCCTCAGTAACGTCGGTTCAGCATTCAACCCCGACGTACCCTCAGCGGCAGCAGAAGCAGAAGCAATCTTCCGCAGTGGGATGTTCTTATTGTGGGAAGCCAGGCCATGTGGTGACAGAGTGTCATAGGACACAGAGATTGTGTCTGGTTTGTGGAGCAGCAGACCACAGGGTTGGATCCTGCCCGAACAGGGGTGGTTCATTATCGTCCAACCTTTCTAGCTCTTCGGTGAGAGGACCAGCCCCAGTTCCAGTCCAGCAGCAGCAGTATCCGTTGTCGAGGCCCTTGCCGCCTCAGTCCCAGATGTTCCAGCAGCAGAACCCCCAGCAGCATGCACAAGCCCAAGCCTTGAGTCAGAGCAGGCAGCGAGGATTTCAGCAGAGGGGACCAGCGCCCCGAGGGTATGGTCATGCTATGGTGATGACCGCAGAGGAAGGATTGGCACCAGGGGAGGTAGTGGCAGGTACTATTCTCGTCAACTCATTTTCAGCTTTAGCTTTATTTGATTCTGGTGCATCGCATTCTTTTATGTCTGCACGATTCGCGACACGGGTAGGATTGGAGCTCGAGTCATTATCAGTAAGGCTCAATATACTTACTGGTAACGGACTTGTGGGAGTAGATAGAGTGTTTTCCTCGTGTCGGATCGTAGTTAGCGGTAGAGAATTCCCCGCTAGATTGATAGAATTCCCGATGGCCGATTATGATGTGGTCTTAGGGATGGATTGGTTGAGGAACCAGTATGCTAGAATAGACTGCCACATTGGCAGGGTTGTTTTTAGCATTCCAGGCGAGCCGGAGTTTTCCTTTTCCCGAGGTGAAGTTGAGCCTTCTCCTCCGATATTGCGGATGGCAGTAGCAGCAGTACAGTTGCCCAGGATAGTGGATGAGTTCCCAGATGTTTTCCCAGAAGAGCTTCCAGGTATGCCTCCAGAGCGGGAGATCGAGTTCACTATAGACTTGATTCCCGGAACAGCCCCAGTGTCAGAGAGAGTCTACAGGATGGCGCCGTCAGAATTGGAGATCTTGTACAAGATGATTGAGGAACTCAGAACCAAGGGATTCATTCGTGCTAGCGGATCGCCTTGGGGAGCCCCGATGCTTCTTGTGAAAAAGAAGGATGGTACATCCAGGCTATGTGTTGATTATCGTACCTTGAACTCAGTGACAATCAAGAACAGATACCCTCTCCCGAGGATAGATGACTTGTTTGATCAGCTCAAAGGGGCATCAGTATTTTCGAAGATCGACTTGTGCTCAGGATATCATCAGATCAGAGTCAGAGAGCAGAACATCCCGAAGACAGCTTTTAGATCGAGATATGGGCATTGGGAGTTCCTTGTTATGCCTTTTGGAGCAACCAATGCGCCAGCCGTATTCATGGATCTCACGAATCATATTTTCATGCCTTACTTGGATCAGTTTGTGATTGTGTTCTTGGATGACATCCTAGTCTACAGCAAGAGTGAGGCGGAGCATGAGCAGCATCTCAGAGTTGTTCTTCAGATTCTCAGGGAGCACCAGTTATATGCCAAGTTCAGTAAATGCGAGTTCTGGCTCGATCGCATTTCGTACTTGGGTCATATCATTACCAGAGGAGGAGTGGAAGTGGATCCCCAGAAGATTGTGGCTATTGAGTCATGGCCAGTGCCCAGCACAGTTGCAGAGGTTCGTAGTTTTCTTGGATTGGCCGGCTACTACCGGCGGTCTGTTTCGGATTTTGCTCGAATTTCAGCGCCATTGACGCAGTTGACCCGCAAGGATGCGCAGTTTGCTTGGACGGTAGAGTGTCAGAGTTCTTTTGAGCAGTTGAAGCGAGGATTGATAACAGCTCCTATTCTCACGCTTCCAGATGGGACCGGAGGATTCTCAGTGTATTATGATGCTTCAGGCAGAGGCTTAGGATGTGTTCTGATGCAGCATGGGAAGGTAATAGCTTATGCGTCACGACAACTTCGTGATCATAAGAGGAATTATCCAACCCATGACTTAGAGCTGGCAGCGGTAGTGTTTGCACTTAAGTTGTGGAGGCACTATTTGTATGGAGATAGGGTGGAGATTTTCACCGACCACAAGAGCCTGAAGTATGTTTTCATCCAGAAGGATCTAAATATGCGTCAGAGGAGATGGCTGGAGCTTCTTGTGGATTATGATGTCAACCTGCAGTATCATCCTGGGAAGGCCAACGTTGTTGCAGATGCTTTGAGCAGGAGAGCCGAAGTTTATTTTCTAACAGCGCAACCAGAGCTGTTAGCAGATCTTCAGAAGATGGGTATAGAAGTTGTTCTCCCTTCCAGTGTGGCATTGATGGCCAGTATGGAAGTTCAGTCCACTATAGTCGAGAGGATTCGGATGGTGCAGTCAGCAGATTCCAAGCTTCAGCGACTCAGGGCAGAGTGTGAGGCAGAACGAAGACCAGAGTTATGCATTCATGAGGACGGTACACTTCGACATGGAAAGCGTCTTTGTGTACCCAGTGGAGATATCAGGCAGGAGATCATGTCAGAGGCTCACAGTTCTCAGTATTCCATCCATCCCGGCAGTACAAAGACGTACCGTGATATCCGTCAGCACTTCTGGTGGAATGGCATGAAGCGGGAGATAGCTCGGTTTGTCTCTCGGTGTTTGGTTTACCAACAAGTCAAGGCTGAACATCAGAGACCGGCTGGACTTCTTCAGCCCTTACCGATTCCAGAATAGAAGTGGGAGCATGTGACCATGGATTTCGTGACTGGATTACCTAGATCCCGAGCTGGCAGAGATGCTATCTGGGTTATAGTTGATCGGCTCACGAAGGTAGCTCACTTCCTTCCATTCAGAGTTGGTCAGTCGACGGCTCAGCTAGCGGAAATGTACCTCAGGCAGATTGTCAGATTGTACGGTGTGCCAGTCAGTATTACCTCGGACCGAGATTCTAGATTTATGTCACACTTTTGGCATAGCTTGCAAGAGAGTTTGGGGACTCGCCTCCAGTTCAGTTCAGCTTATCACCCACAGACAGATAGCCAGTCGGAGTGCACGATCCAGACTCTTGAAGATATGTTGAGATCATGCACACTTGACTTCGGTGGTTCATGGGAAGATCACTTGCACCTGGTGGAATTCTCGTACAACAACAGTTTCCAGGCCAGCATCCAGATGGCACCGTTCGAAGCGCTGTATGGCAGGAAGTACAGATCCCCACTAGCCTGGGACGATGTTGGAGAGAGACAGATGCTCAGTCCAGAGATGATTGCCCAGACAGTTGAAGTGGTCAGAAGAGTCAGGGATCATCTTCGAGTTGCCCAAGATCGCCAGCGCCATTGGGCCGATTCTCATCGGCGTCCTCTCGAGTTTTCGGTCGGCGATCATGTATTCCTGAGGATTTCGCCTAACCGTGGCGTCATTCGTTTCGGCATACGGGGAAAGCTTAGTCCTAGGTATATAGGGCCGTTCGACATTCTGGAGCGAGTAGGAGATGTATCCTATCGTCTCGCTCTTCCGCCGTCGCTAAGCGAGGTGCATAACGTGTTCCATGTATCCCAATTACGACGGTATATCCCAGACCCGAGCCATATCCTGGATCATTCGGAATTGGTTGTTGGTACCAACCTTTCGTATGAGGAGAGGCCCGTGTCTATATTGGACCGGAGAGAGAAGATCCTCAAGAACAAGACTATCAAGTTAGTCCGAGTTGCTTGGGGTCATCACTCTTTGGGGAAGTCAACGTGGGAGCATGAGGATGATATCCGATCGTGATATCCCGACTTGTTTGACTCGTGAGCTATAATGTCTTTCTTATGCCTCATGCCTTCGATTCCTTGCTTGAATGAGTGATTGTCTGCCTAGTTATAGCTTGCATGTGATTAATGTAGCTTGTCATTGCTCCTCTAGCCTCTTGATTAAATTCCGAGGACGGAATTCTTTTAAGGTGGGTAGAGTTGTAATGCCTGTGGTTCGTATCACGTATTCTTGGAATACGTGTACGTATTTTATTGCATGATTTCCTGACTTGGCATTTCCTTCTTGGCTTGGTCTATTCCTGGTTCGGGTTGGTTGGTTCGGCCTGGCTTGGTTTTGCTTGGGTTCATGATGAACCCTTGGATGAACCCCCTACCTACCACCACCATTTGTATTTATTAGCCCATTCTTTTCTCTCTCTTCATTAATCTCATCTTCTTCTTCCTCATTACTTTCCTACCTACCAGAGAGAGAAGAGAGAGGTCTAGGCAAGTGCAACTTGCTTCATGGAGGAACTCCAACTTTATTATTTTATTCTCTTCCTTACTATATTCTAAAGCACTTTAGTACTTGGCATTTTCACTTTCCATGGCTAGATTCTTGTAGATCTATGTTTATTTTATTTTCGGATTTCTTGGGTTTTGATCTACTTAATCTTGTTATTTCTATGTTTTGATGGTTCCATGTTGTAGAGAATTTTGTTCTACCCCATTTTGACCTGTGAAAGTTCGGATTTGGGCTCCGGATGAAAGTTTTATGAAGCTTGGAAGGCATGGATTCCTAGTGTTCTTCTCTTCGAAATTTTGGAAAAGAAGAACAGTTCCTTGGCGCATGGTTGTACTTGACCGCATGAGTATTCATGCGGCAAGTCGCCATCAGCCGCATGAGACCCTTGTACTTCTAAACCGCATGAAACTTAGTCCCAGCCGCATGAGGCTGAGTCTCATACTCAGCCGCATGGGCTCATTTCCTATCAGCCGTATGAGTCTACAAGGACTTAGTCGCAGGGCTGGGAATGAACTCTTCTCGAGCCGCATATGCAACTGTTTCCCCCAGCCGCATAAGCCATCGCATTGACCCAGCCTCATGCGCCCTCACTTCTTCCGGGCCGCATGGGTTTTGCTATGTGAGCCGCATGGACTTGAGTTCGCCATCAGCCGCATGAAGACCCCTTTCTAATTCGAGCCACATATGCGCTCACCTCCCTGAACCGCATTAACTCAAACACTTGCCAGTCGCATAGGCCCTGATCCTCGAGCCGCATGAGAACCCTAGACCCTAGCCGCATGGACTTCTGAGTCCGGGCCGCATGATCCTGATTAATTCCAGCCGCATGTGCCTTTGCATTTCCAGCCGCTGGCGCCCTTGTACTTTCAGCCGCATGCGGCCCCTCCTTTCCTGGCCGCATATGACTGAACCGCATGACTTTCTCATGGTCCTGTGTACTATTATTTATTATTATTTGCCCATGTTTCGTAACTCCTTTATTAGATATTTTACGCCCATTTTATATCCTTACGCCTTTTGTCATGAACTTGATAATCATGGATTTGTTTAATATGTTTGGAAATGATACCTGAGCATGACACGATAGTGACCCTTAGTGGTGCACTCTTGACAAGAAAACCTGACATGACCTGATAGTGGCCCGTCGTGGCGCACTCCTGACAAGAACACTTGACATGATAAACCTGACATGATATATCTGATAAGCTGTTGCGACGGCTACCTGACATGACATGACCTGTATAATAACATGGACACCGTGGGCAATTGTGCTTGTGCAAATAAACCAGTCCTGTCTTGCATCATGTCTAGGGAGGGAGCTCCTGAGTACCACGGTCAGGAGTACCTATTGAAATGGACTAAGGTTAATAACTAGATTAACACATTAGTCATGAAGAGATTTTCCAGCTACAGGCAATCCCGTTACCTGGGTGCGCCTGGGATCTGTAGCCTGCCGTCGAGTAGGGCACATTTCCAGTACACTGTCATGTGTTGCACCCTTCAAGCTACTTAAGGGTACATGCGTTTCCTGGACGATGTACCCACCTGAATTCAACCCTAATCTTTCGACCTGGATAACCTGGATGGTCTGCAGGGCTTGTGGCTGTGGAATAATCTCACTGCATCTTGTTAGTAATTAGGCTTGTGACAACCCTAGTTAGTTAAAGTATCAAGCCGTAGTTCTTGCTTGGCCGTGAAGTGATTGGATGGAGTCTAACCTGTCTAGCCTTGTCCTGATCCTGTTCCAGACTACTGCATGACCAGAATGCTTGTCTTTATTTTACCGATAAATGGTGAGAATTCCAAGTTCTGTTCAGACGAAGGGTTACAACCCCGGTCCTTGTTTGGTTTACGGGTTGTAACCTGGTTATCAGAATAGTTCCATGGTTATCTCGTCGTATATCATCCTGATGTATTTTCTTTATTTCCAGTTCTTACTTTTATTTATACTCTTGTGCTGATTGCTGGTTTTAGTTCCTAAGTGAAGCTTCCTTTGTGGTACTTGCTCTTTCTGGGGTCTGACCCAGCTGGTTTTGTATGGCCAGATTTCGGAGCAGCTCCAGAGGATCTACCGACCTTCCAGCCAGATGGTGGCCACTAGACGGAACCCTGGCAACGAGTGGGTTTATTTTTTGATCTCCCACTTTATTGTAAAAATATTCTTTTGAGGCGTTTAGCCGACGAGCACCTGTTTAGCTCGATTGCACTTTACTTACTGTCTGCCTACGGGCTGTAACATGATTGACAGATCCTAGGGTTGATCATGTATGACTAAACTCTTGCTAGTCCTAATATTTTGTAACGACTAGCTTCATGATCAGCTGAATATGTAATATTTGGGACGCCTTATTATTGTATATTTAATGATCATACATCTTGTAACTTTTACTTACTTGCTTGTGATTGAGACAATAGGCTTGTTCATGACCTTAAGAGACTGCTGGCTTGTAGATAAACCCTCATGTATCTAGACAGCCGTGACCGTATAGCGAGATGGAATCCATTTCAATATACGTAGCGGGCTATGTCTGCCCCCGCTCTCCAGTATTCTGGTTCTGGGGCGTGACAATCCTCAATGCCTCTTCTTCAGCAGTTTTTTCTGGCTCCACTAACTTGGAGATCAAATCCTGTCCTGGTGCAGGAGGAACAGTTGAGCCTTCATCTCTTTCTTTTTGAGAAGGCATTGGAGGCTCAGCAAGGGAAGTCTTGGTTTCTTCTTCATTCTTCGGAGAAATCAAATCTTTGGAAGATATTTTTTCTTGAATAGGAAGAAAAGAGATTGACAATATTTATAAAAGTTTTGTTCTATTTACAGGCACAACAACTAAGTAATCAGCCTTGAGAACTGATGCGACTTTTGGAAAGAGGCACAACTGTTCATTCATTTCTAACGGTTCATTCATAACCGACTCTTCATCTTCCCTTCTTCGAAACCGACATGCTTGATTCATTCGCTTTCTTCTTCGAAAATTTAAACGACCATTCATTCATTCAATATTTCTTCCTCGAAAATTGAAGTGAATGATCACCCATTCATTCATCATAGTGAGAGGTTATGTCTCTTACGAATTTGAATTCCAAATATTTACATCAAAACAACTTGCCACATTCGTAATCCTCTCTGGATTCTGTTATCTATGACAACATAGCAAAATCAAATTATAAAAAAAAGGGAGAGAGAATAATGATACAATTATTTCTTTATTCCTTCTTTAAAAGCATAGATACATCTTGATGAAAATCTATTACATCTTGGATTTTTATTTTAATGAAGGTCTATTACATTTGTAAAACCTCTAAATTTCTACTATTTTTTTTATTTTATTTAAATTTTGGTACTGAATTAAATTTTTGTATTGTACGTCGCGTAGTCGTATTTTACGTCGCGCACGAAATTTTATTTTTCGTAATTGCTCGACGAGTGCGAATATGTGCGAGCGTACATATTTTTAGGAAAAACATTTTTCTTATTTTTTTTATAGTTTCAAAACATATATAATAAGTATTTTAGTTATCGTTCCAAAATTCCAAATTTGTTATTTTATTTATAAAGCCTTTTATTTACATAGTTATAATAATAAATATGATTATTATAAAATGGTATATTAGAAAAGCAAGTTTTATATTTTAAAATTATTTAGTAGTATATATATGTAATTTTCGAAATTAATTAATAGCATATTTTAATAGATGTGAAAAAGATATTTTAATCTTGTTTAATTTAATAGTTTATTAATTTGGATAATTTAAATTGGGAAAGGTTTTGTTTTAAATACACTTTTAAATATAGGAGATATCCATATTTGATTTGGATTCGTTCCAATTTTTTTAAACTATTTAAATTAATATTGAATTTATCTAATGGGGATTTAAAACAATCCCAATCTTTATCCTAATGGGAATTTCCATATCCTATAAATAGGCAGGTACTCCTCCAATATTTTCTTCACAATTACTCTAAATTCATCACAACCAGAATTGGTGCATCGTGTCGGTGTTTTTCTTCCTATCCATTATGTTTTTCTCTAATACAATTACAACTATCAACGTCGTTGTAGAAGCATGGAAAATATCAGAACGATAATCTATGCGGCTCAGAACAGGAGAACCCCATGCGGCTCATACAGGAGCAGTCCCATGCGGTTCAGAGAGACTCTTAGTCTCATGCGGCTCGGACAGGAGAGTCCATGCGGCTTGCATAAGGACAGCCCTGCGGTTCAAAGAGTCCCCCAGCCGCATGTGGTTCAAAAGTACATACGGCTCACGGAGATATGCGGCTCAATGCCACGTGTACCCACGAAGACCCCTTCACACAGCTGGCCATCGAGCAGTCTGCCTATTTAATGCTCTGTCATGATTTGACAGCTGGCGGCTCTGACATAAAGTATCATAATGGCCCTGCCATAATGACAGACTCTTGGAAAATAGGAGAAAATCTCTGTCGCGATTCGAGATTGACACGTGGCTACTCCCATGCGGCTCCAGTGAAGAACAGCTTCATGCGGCTGGCAAGGATCGTCTTCCTGTGGCTCACCATAAAGCCATCCCATGCGGCTCGCAGTTACTACCCTTATGCAGTTCACCAAGGAACCATCTCATGCGGCTCACAAATACTATACCTATGCGGTTCGCCGAGACGCTGTCTCATGCGGTTCATGGATGTCATGCGGCTTTGGCAGAGTCCATCATCAAGACACGTGGCAGAGATTTAATGACAGCTGGCAGCAAAGATGATTATGAGATGCAAAGATTTACCAGATCCCAATGACCATATCCTCATAATTAATGGGATCAGGTCATATCATTCATAATCAAACCAGTGGGACACGTGGTGGGAGATCCAAGCTACACAATCAATCATGAAGATTTAAAGCAATCAGCATTAATTATTCAAAAGATTTAGTGCTACCCTCATTAGTGGCCCAGATCCTTCATGCTCAAGATTAATGGTCCAGATTGATCATTTACCAGGCCGCCGCCACTTCGAGAATGGGCAATCATCCAAACCCTAATGATTCCCCCACTATTATAAATTGCAAGGTGCCATTCCCTTGTGGGATATACATTATCAGAGACGCATACACAGAGAGCTTCTCCCCTAATAATCAGAGAGAAAATACACAGAGAGAGAGAGAGAAGCCAGAAGAGCAACACGAGGAGAGCAAGAAGAGCATTTCTTCGTCAACGCCAACCATCTTCTCACAGGAGCCAAGGCTGCATACCGATCGTCCAAGGAGTAAGGCAGGGCTGCGGTCGCCTTCCCGAGCCTCTATCGTCACCCCCCAGAATCTAAAATAAACAATTGTACTTAGACTGCTGTACCTAGGCTTTCGTACCTAGGCTTTCTTTGTACAAGCGAGTTTGTAACGTGAAGTAAAAGTCCGGTCCTCCGATAATTGTTCTGTTCTTTTATATTTCATAGCAAACACGATGGCGACTCTGCTGGGGAAAAACTTCTCCACGGCTGAGGAGTTGGTGACGCAGTCGGATGCAGCCAAACTTGGCTCCACGCAACAAAAGATGGTCGTCCGCTTCGACCAACAGGCGTTTGAAGAGATGCTCTCCGAAGGAAGCGCTGGCCCGGACCAGAAGCGCACCCGCACGACAAAAGCTCGCAGAGAGTGGAGGCCAAAATCATTTGCTCCTCCCCAAGCCCCCGACGGGATACCCTCTGTTGCTCAAGACGGCGAGAAGGACTCTTCTGCGGCCCCACTTCAGACCGTAGACAACTCTGCTGTCCCCAAGTCCGGCAGAAAAAAACACTATAATGCTGGACTTGCAGGGGCAAAGAGGAACTCTACGCGAACCGAACCGCATAGGGGTGCTAGCCGCATGGAAAAAGCTCATGCGGCCACATCCGCTAGCCGCATGAAGAAAAATCATGCGGTCACATCTGTCAGCCGGATGGCTTATGTGGCTACAGTCGCCAATCACATGGATGAAACACATGCGGCTATGGGAGTCAATCGCTTGCAGAAAACCCATGCGGCCACAATTGCCAACCGCATGCGGCCAGCCTGCACGGTCGTGACTCCTAGCCACTCAAAAACAACTCATCCAACAGCAGAAGACAACCGCATGCAGACGGCCTGCACGGTACCCAACTCTAGCCGCATAGCGTCCGTTCCACGCTTTTCTCGATCAATCTTCGACCGTCTCTTATACGGTCTGACCCTGATGGTTCTCTGGATGATAAGCCAGACTCTGTGGCATTCAACTTGGACTCCTCCTATTACGCACCCGCAAGTGCTAAAAGGAGGAAGTCTAGGGCAGCGCGGGCTCATCAGGCCCAGTCAGCTGTCCCAACCTCTGACTATCGGGGCGTTCCGTTGACTATCACACGGGCCTCGGATGGGAAGTTGTATACAACCGCTCGAGTCCAGCCCCCGACGGCAAACGGACAGAGTGGTTCTTCTGACTTACGGAAGGCGATCCTCCACAAATGCAAGGAAAGAGGAGGAGTGTCGACATGCAAAGAGTCCTCGCTTGGACATCGCTGCACCCAAATCATCGTCAACTGCTGTTGCAATAACGCAGCAATAACAGAAGATCGGCCATCCGTCTTCCAAAGACTACAGCATCCGAGCTCAGAAGATGAGGCACCTCCGGTAGTCTCCTGCAATTCCGCTTAGAAGGTCCCCGCCGAAAGGAGGGGAAAAAGACAAGCATCTCCAGTCCCAAGATATCAACCACTGCAGTTAAGAAACTGTCTTCTAAACGGTTGTCCTCTACCGGCGTATTCCAACACACCCGTTCAAAGACGAAATCTATCGCGATGGGAAATTTATCATCCACGTCGCTAGGGGTTGAAGGAACTGGGGGTAGCACTCCTCCGAACATCTGCAACAATCCGATGTTTCAAGGAGCCAAGCCCGGACAAACAGCTCTTCCATCAGGTGCAACAGACGCTGATGTCCCCGAAGACATCCGTAACTCTCAAGACAAAGCAAGCTCTGAAGCTGGGGATACCGTTCCCTCCGAGTTCGAGCCCGAAGAAAACATTCCCACCTATCCCGATGACTTCTCGGTGCATGGACGACTCAGAGAGCACGTCCTCCACCGTTCCTTCCATCACTCCTTATGTAAGGACGGTTTTCATGACGGACAGCACTCAAGGTGGTTCCAATGATCGCCAGCGCATCGACAATCTCGTAGCCATATTACTTGCTTTGGTCAAGTCTGTAGACGAGATTAAAGCGGCCCTGCCAACTCTACAAGAAGGAACGCCTGGTTAAACAAGCACGGGCCCTACGGTCAATGTGGATTCGAACTCAGCGGCACCAAACCCGGGAAATAATCCTTCCGAAGTAATAGCCCCTACCGCTACAGACGAGACCCGAGAAGTAAGAAAAGAGGTCCAGGAGCTCCGAGCCATGTTCCATGCCCGAGAAAACGCTCAAGATCTCAGGATACGGCAACCATACCCTGCTGAATGGAGGGATGTTCCATTCCCGCCAAAATATAAGCCGTTCAATATCAACCCATATGATGGCAAGACCTCAGCAAGTCGGTACATCACTTACTTCGAGGTCACCACCGACCATCTGCCCCATGATGATGCTATCCTCACTCGCTTATTCATTGGGGCATTGGAAGCAGTCGCCTTCGATTGGTACCGCAATCTGCCGGACAACTACATCCACTCCTTTACCGGCTTCAAGTGCCTGTTCTTGGAGCAATTCTACGAAGTAGGACAGGACGTCACTATGTCCACTCTCATGGACGTCGTCCAAGGGGAGAAGGAGTTGACAAGAAACTACATCGAGCGGTTCTGTCAGACCGCCATGAAGCTGCCCTCCGGAAATCCAGATTCCTCTTTGATTGAGATCTGCCAAAAGAGACTGCTTCCAACAATCAGCCTCTGGATGGGCGAAAGTCAATTCAAAGATTGGAAGGCCTTCATTATCAGCGCCACAAGCGCCGAAGAACGACTGAAGAAGGCTCGCCAACTGGGATTACACATCTCGGAAGGAGAAAGCAAGGGCAAGCGTCCCAATAACGATAACGGGGGTAACCCCTCCAACAATCGGGACAGCAAGGGTAAGCAGGCTATGGTGGCCGATACAACACAAAAACCTGAGCCGAAGCCCGCAGACAAACAATGGCCACAAATTGATTACTCCTTCGAAGACGGTCACGTCAAGCCTATCTTGGACATGCTCATACAAGGAGATAGAATTCAGCTTCCTCCACCAAGACGGGAGCCTCGGCCGGCTGATCTGGAGAACCCAAAGTTCTGCCATTACCACCGTTATGTACACCACGCTACACACGACTGTTACCAACTAAAACGGTACATCCAAAGCCTCATCGATTCGAACGCTCTGGCCATCGACTTCGAAGAGGTAACCGTAGCAGCCAATATGGTGTCCGTACAATTCGGTAGCTTCCCTCCGACAGAGACTCAAGACGGGGTAATCCCCGTCCCTCTGGCGATAATGGAGATTACCAATCTTCCACCTCCCCGGGAACAGGCCGCTGGTCTAGTACCTCTCACCACCTCACGAGGGGAGGTCATGTGGGCCCATCCAGACTTGGTGTCAGAAGTGACTCGGCACACACCATCTACCACCGACGAAAAGAAAAGTGGAAAAGTCATGACCTGCCCCACAATCTCAGCAGACGACGAGGAAGCTACAGCCGTCATCACACGGTCCGGAGCGCAATCCCAACCTGTGGTTGACAATCCAGCTGAAAATCATCAACCTACTACAACTGATGCTCCGGGACCGGCTCAGCCTTCGACGACCGACAAGCCTAGGCCGAAGGAGACTCGCTTCGACAAATCTCTCCGAAAAGACGCAGCCCAAGGGCTAGAAAGGCCCTACAACTTTGACATCTTAGCACAATTGGCTAATACTCCGACCAAATTGTCACTGTACGAACTCCTAAGACTCTCCAAGGACATTCGTATTGTATTTAGCGAAACACTCCAAAATGCCGATGCCTATCTGGCTCAATCCAACCTCACCGGGGAGGACTCACCCGTGGATCTCCAAGACAGTACCTGCACGGGAGCAATGCCCAATATCGTCTTCACTCCGCAGGACATGCTCATCAAAACCAACCTACATGATCGCCTACTATACTACACGGGATACATCGGCGACGTGAAGGAGGATCGGATGCACATAGATCCTGGCTCTTCCATAAGCATCATCCTGAAGGGCTTGCTACATCATCTTCGCATCCCAATGCATCGTCTGACACCTACAAGCACCGCCATCAGCGGTTTTAATTCGGGCAGGAGCTACCCTATTGGGAAGATTCGTCTGAAGTGTCAAATCGGCGACCTCCAATCCGAAGTCACCTGCTACGTCATAGATGCAGACACTTCTTACAACATCCTCTTGGGGTGTCCATGGATTCACAATTATATGATCGTGCCTTCCACGCTACACCAGTGCTTCAAATATGTCGACAAATACGGCTTCGTGAAGACAGAATTTGCTGATATCGATCCCTTCAAAGGGGTCGAATCCTACTACTCAGACTCCTGCCTATACGAAAAGTCGAAGAGGCACCTTGATGAAGGAGATGCACAAACTCATACCGAGACAGCCACGGGATCAGAAGGACCCCTGACGATCTACCTCCAAGCTCGCAAACCGGGTAAGTCTGCACCCCTTACCGCCACTCTGCGGAAGGATGCAATCAGCTTCTCCGCGCAGGAGGAGCAAATGATAATCCGGCTGCCAAGGTCCGGCCCGGTGCCGAGACCCACAACGGGGCCACTGACAATCAGACTGCCGAGAGTCAGTCAACCCCAAACGGAGAAGCTCAATCCTTCCGATAGGCCACTGACGATACGCCTTCCCAAGAAGGGTCGTTACCCCGACGCAAGGTCTGACACTTCCAGCGAACCGACCACTCCTCGCTCCACCTTGAGTGCCAAACTGGGGATCGCTAGTCTGCCAACAACTCCACGCTCTGCCCCGTCAACTGAACCACTGACAATCAAGCTTCCCAGGTCATCCTCTCAATCTTCGTTCACACAGGGGGTAGCCGAAGAGGAACCGGAGCTAGCCAAGTATGTGGCTGCCCACACTGATGTCCCCTCCGCTGATGATATAATCCCCCTAGAAAGATACCTTACTTTATCAATAAAGGGTTATCTTTGAACTACACCGAGCTCAATAAGCTATGTACAATGTATGTTATGGAACACGGTATAGGCGCTCACCTACACACACAGGTGACAAATGTGTACACCGCGATCCAGCTTACTCCAGTAGAAGACGTTTACCGAATATTTGAGGGAGAAGATCATCCGATCATCTTCGGCCGAACGAACAACCCGCTTCCCTCCACCATAGAAGAAGTCGACCTCGGGTCAGATGCCGGGAGACTGCCTCTGTATCTCTATAGCCCTCAATCCAAATATCTCATGCAGAAACAAGGGTACGATCTAGAGACGATGCCAGAATTGAACTACGGCACTGGGCGACGATTACCTTTGAAGCCGCCAGTCCCGGTAGGCAAACCACGGAACTACTATAACAAAACTCGATACGGGTTAGGGTATGTAACGCCTACTACGACCCCTGAAAGTTCAGATAAAGAATGCGACTGGCAGTCACATTCAACCGGATCACCAACTTCCGACTCAGATACCAGCATCGGAGATGTGTTCAGACAAGTCATGTCAGTCAATATGGCATTCGCCGACGCTTACGAGGAAGACGAAGACATCCCCGAAATCCTCGAGCTAGAGCCATGGGCCCAGCAATTAGACGCACAATAGGAAAAGCGGTTCGAACTGAGAGAACCTCCTACTGAAGATGAGGTCATACAAGTGGATCTCGGCAGCGAATCTTCTCCAAAACCGATTTTCATCAGTAAAAGCCTAACTGACGAAGAACGGGAGTCGCTGTTAGAACTTATCAGAGAGTACATTGATGTGTTCGCCTGGAGCTATGAAGACATGCCAGGGTTAAATCCTGACATCGCTCTTCACAAAATCAATATTCGACCAGATACGAAGCCGGTCAAGCAACAACAACGACGCTTCCGTCCAGGCATTATGGACGCGATCGAAGCCGAAGTCAACAAACTGATAGCCAGCGGCTTCATCCGTGTGGAGCAACATCCCGACTGGGTCGCCAATATAGTACCCGTCCTCAAGAAGAATGGGAAGATTCGAATCTGCATCGACTTCTGCAACCTGAACGAGGCATGCCTCAAAGATGAATTCCCCCTTCCTATCACAGACATCATGATCGACAATACCTGCAGCTTCGAACGCATGTCATTCATGGATGGTTTCTCGGGGTACAACCAAATCAAAATGTCTCCTGATGACGAAAAGCATACTTCATTTCGAACACCGATTGGCACGTACTGCTACACAGTCATGCCTTTCGGTTTAAAGAATGCTGGCGCCACATATCAAAGAGCCATGAGCATCATTTTCAGAGACCACCTACGCAAGACAGTGGAGTGCTACGTTGACGATATAGCCGTTAAGAGCCGCTGTAAAGAAGACCATCTGCAGGATCTAAGAACGGTATTCGACCTAATGCGAGCGCACAATTTGAAAATGAACCCTACGAAGTCCTTTCTGGGCGTATCCAGCAGGAAGTTCTTAGGCTTCATCATCACTGCAAAGGATATCCATGTGGACCCTGAGAAGGCAAAAGCAATCATGGAGATGGGTCCCCTGAGAAATCTCCGCGAACTCAGAGGCCTTCAAGGGAGGCTAGCTTATATCAGGAGGTTCATTTCCAACCTCTCCAGGCGATGCCGACCATTCACGCACCTCATGAAGAAAGGAGTCTCATTCGTATGGGACGAGGAGTGCCAGCGTGCTTTCGACAGCATCAAAGAATATTTGTCAAATCCTCCAGTTCTGGTAGCCCCGGTTCCTGGAAAACCATTCATGCTCTATATACGAGCAATGGAGTACTCCCTCGGGGCTCTGCTGGCACAGAACAACGACGCAGGCCATGAACAGGCCATATATTATCTCAGCCGAATGATGATTGGGCCAGAGCACCGATACACCGCTGTGGAGAAGGAATGCCTCGCCCTGGTGTTCGCCATTCAGAAAATACGACACTATGTCACCGGACAAACGATATATGTGATCTCACGAGTCAACCCTCTAAGGGTCCTCATGACTAAACCAGGGGCACTCAGCTCTCGTCTCGCTACATGGGCAATATTGATGTCCCCTTATCATATGATCTTCGTCCCCCAAAAGGCAGTCAAAGGTCAAGCCCTGGCAGACTTCTTAGCAGCCTACCCGGGCTCGGAGTCCTCCAGGATATATGAAGAGATCCCAGATGAGGTCGCCGACTCGCATGCAACCTCTCACGAGAATATATGGCGAATGTTCTTCGACGGTGCTTCGAGGACCGGACCTAAAGGCAATATAGTCGTCGGAGTCGGGGTAGTGCTAATCTCTCCTTCCGGATTGGTGATTAACCGCGCTTATTCTCTCACCGAGCCCGGCTCTAACAATATGGCCAAGTACAACACTCTGGTCATTGGCCTCCAACTTGCAAGAGAGCTGGAGGTAGAATACCTGGAAGCATACGGCGATTCCCAACTAATCGTCAATCAGATCCTTGGCTCGTACGAAGTCCGCCACAAAGACATGATTCCTTATCACTAAATAGCGATCGATATCATCTCGTCATTTGAGGGGTTCTTCATCGAGCACGTCCCCAGACTCCGAAATATTGAAGCCGATGCCCTAGCCGGTCTGGCCGCTTCCCTGGCAGTCCCGAATTATGGTCGCCAATCAGTGGATGTGATAGGCCACGAACTAGTCTGTCCCAAGAACAATGTGCAATTCGTGGCGAGTTATTCCGCCCAGACGATCGATGATGCCCCAGACTGGAGATAACCATTCATCGACTTCGTCGTCTACGACATCCTGCCCGAGAACCCAAAGGAAGCCACTTCCATCAGACGATGTTCTCTCAGATTCTTCTATGATACAGAGACAAAAATGCTGTATCGCCGCTCCTACGACGGATTACTGCTTCAGTGTTTGTCAAATGCAGAAGCCAAAGAAGCCGTACGAGAAGCTCACGACGGTGTCTGTAGGGCCTACCAGTTCGGCCCAAAACTGCAAGACCGCCTTCGTCGAATGGGTTACTATTGGCCCACGATGGTGGCAGATACGATAGATTATGCTAGAAAATACAAAGCCTGCCAAGTCCACGCGGACTTCATTCACCAACCGTCCGAGTTTCTACATCCGACGGTGGCATCCTGGCCATTCGAAGCATGGGTAATGGATATCATTGGTCCAATCACCCCACCTTCCTCCCAAGGACATCGCTTCATACTTGCGATCACTGATTACTTCTCCAAATGGGCGGAAGCTGTCCCATTCGCAGAAGTCAAGACTTCAAATGTGATCAGCTTCCTTAAGCATCACGTCATCTACCGCTTTGGACTGCCCCGAAGAATCATCCATGATAATGGTCCGCAGTTTGCAAGCCACGCATTCTATCGATTTGCGATAAACATCGTATTCAGAATATCGCTTCGACGCCGTACAACCCGGCAGCAAACGGGTTAGCAGAGGCATTCAACAAAACAATCATCAAACTCCTCAAGAAGTTTGTCTCCTCCAACAAACGTGACTGGAACGAGAAGCTCGACGAATGCTTATGGGCTTATCGCACCACGGTCCGAACAGCCACCGGGAATACACCATTCTCCCTGGTATACGGGAGTGAGGCAGTCCTCCCCTTGGAGACCCATATTCCCTCACTACGTGTCGCCCTCACACATCAATTGACAACCGACGACAACCACCAGCGTCTCCTACAGGAATTGGAGGCACTAGATGAAAAGGGCCTCTTAGCTCAGCAACGAATTGAGCTATACCAAGCACGCATCTCTGGAGCTTTCAACAAGAAGGTCAAAATCAGAACATTCCAGGTGGGCGATCTCGTCTTGGCAGTCCGGAGGCCGATGGTCATGACTCACAAGACCGCCGACAAATTCCAGCCAAAGTGGGAAGGCCCATTTATCATTGAGGCAGTATTCTCCAACGGTGCTTACCGCCTCGCAAAGCAAGACGGAGACTTGCTCATGTTGCCCGTCAACGGCAAGTTCCTGAAGAAATATTATGTCTAAACGGACATTCTCTACAAGATCTTCGAGTCATGTACCCGCTGGTACCGCTGAACTTACACCCACAACATTTCAGATCATCGAGTCATGTACCGGCTGGTGCCGCTGAACTTACCTCCACATTCCCTTCAGATTATCGAGTCATGTACCCGCTGGTGCCGCTGAACTCACACTTTCTCAATATTCTAAATTATCGAGTTATGTACCCGCTGGTGCCTCTGAACTCACATTCCGGTCACTCTTTCAGATAGTAAGTCACGTATTATTATACCTCTGAACTTTCTTCTTGGAAGAGATCCTCCCTCATGATCCACTACCCGTGCTCCCAGTGCACAAAAAGGGTAATCGATCCGCAAATTTCCGAAACGACCATGTCCTCATTACCTCTGAGTTGTTTTCACTTCCACCAAAAACAAACCACCCCCTCGCACAAACTTTCACGTTCTCCTACCTCTGAGTCGTTCTGTGTACCCCCTCTTCATTGAGCCCACTCCTGCCATGTCCTCATTACCTCTGAGTGGGAAGGCTCCGTCGAAGAAACCTTCATGCTTGCCATATCCACATTACCTCTGAGCAAGTATGTCGGTTCCCTTTCAACCTATTATCTGTACCCACAACCGGAGTACGACAAGGATAATAGGTCCATAAATGTCCTCTGTTGACCATAAATGTCCGCTGTGGACCACTAATATCTTCCGTGAAGTCTCCCCTGCCATGTCCTCTTTACCTCTGAGCAGGAAGATTCCACGGTAAAACACTCATGCTTGCTATGTCCTCATAACCTCTGAGCAAATATATTGGTTTTCCTTTCACCCTATTATCCGTATCCCGAACCAGGGTACGCCAAGGATAATAGGTCCACAAATATCCCTTGCTAAGCTTCTTAGCATAAATCCACCATCTCACCATGCCCCGGGAGCCCAGCTACTCTACGGCATTCTGTTTGCCCAATACCGAGAGCATCCGTGACCACTTTGCCATGGCTGTTCCGGACATCATGACCAAACTTGTTATCCGTACCTAAAACTAAGGTACGCCTAGGGTAACAGGTCCACAATAATTCCCCAGCAAGTCCAATTCCGCAAACGCCATATGTACAAGAAAGAGAAGATGAGTTGAAACATGCTCATTTATTCAAAATTCTAAATACTACATCATTTGGGATCACATCCCTTACAAAAAAGAAAAAAAAGAGAAGCAAAAGAAAACAGAAAGCTGATCACTGCTCCGGGGCACATAACGCCCTAAGACGGTCCGTCAGCAAAGCAACCGACCGCTCAAACCTCTGGGAGGCTCGACGCTCCGTCTCGTGGGTCAGCACCGCCTCGTCCTCCAGATGAGCGTGAGCTTGCCAGTTGTCCTCAAATTTCTTAAAGGCCCGCTCCAGGTTAGCAGAAGATCGGGAAACCTTCTCGGCCTCCCGAATGATTGACTCCTGTTCCGCCTGAGCAGCCTCCACCTCTGGCTCTAAAAAGGCCAATTCCCTCTGGAGTGCGAGGATCCGCTCCTTCGTATCAACGATTCCACGAGAAGCAGACTCTTCCCGAGCACGACAAGCCTGACTCCGACGACCCAGTCGGTCATACGAAGCGAAGAACTTATCAAGGTCTCCCCGTACAACTGGCCCAGCAGTATCTCGGGCAAGCTTGATCCTATCCCGAGCAGCAATGAGGAAGCCCCGCTCCCGCTCAATCGCAGCAGGCAAGCCCGCCTGTCGTATCGCCAGTAGTTGGGTCACAAGCTGATCAGCTTCTGTCAGCTTAGGCTCCAGCAGTGCAGCCAAACCCACCCCGCCAGGAAGGGACTTCAAAGTTGCAACCTGACCCCGAGCGCACCGGAGAGATAGAGAACAAGGGGTCCCCCGTTCCACAGCAGCGTCTACGCCCCTTTTTAAATGGCGATAGAAGCTGTCAACCACGTCCTGCGTCACCTCGTCCAGAGTCTCCGAGGAAGTCGGTGTCAGCGGGAGTGTGGCTGGCAGCACTGAAGAAGACGCAACAGAATCTGCCGCCCCTGCCACAAGAGAAGTAAACTCCGCACGAAAGGACAAGTGAACAGCGGCCAATTCCTCTTCAGCGGCTCGTAGGACTTGAATACTCGGTAGGGCCGAGAGGTCAATCTCTGGAGCCGTATGATCAGCAAACGATGAGGTCGAGACCATCGCCAGCTCCATTCCCATCTGCCCGGGGCTGGCAGGAGGCCCTTCAATATGAGACGACAAAGAAGAGGGAATGCTCCTTTCTCCCATATCACGGCAGGCCGTGCCTTCCCCAAGAACATCCGCAGTAGGAAGTAAAGGGTCAGGACCTGCAGGGCCAAGGCAACCATGAATCGATTTGACCCGGAGGATATGTTGATAGAGCAAATAAGCCCCCTCACTAGTCAATATCTGGCTTATCTTACCAGTTGAGGAGTGTGGAGGCCGAGGTTCGCCTGCAACCACCGTAGCCTCTTCACCAACAGCCTCCGAGTCAGGTATAATGGACTTCTCCGCCCATGTATCCTCGGGAGAAGATGTACCGAGATCGGCGTCGCCTTGCTGAAGTTCAGCGGTCTCGGAGATAGGCCTAAGGAAACCTTCATCACCCTGGGCCGAGGCTTCAACAACCTGGGAGCTCCCAGCCACCGCTGAGAGAGCCCCCGCAGAAAGGACCGCGGCACACACGCCGCTAATCAAAGCAGCAAGGGCCGGATCAACTCCAGGGCAGTAGACAGTTCAGGAAAGTTCGGTTCATCAGACGGCTACAAAGAAAGGTGATTAAGTCGTATCTCCGAGAGAAAAGAAAATTATAACAAAGAGATGGCTCCAACTTACCTTCGGAACATCGTCTACGTCCTCACCCTTCTCCGTAATAAGCAGCCTACGGGGTCCGACCGCCGCTCTCTTTACAGAAAAAGCTACTCCTCCGCCAGTGGACTCACGCCTGCCTCGATTACGTGAGGGACCAGGCATGACGGGCGGTAGTTCTACCGGTACTACCTCCGGCACAGATGGCAATTGGTCCACCGCTTCATCGAAAACAACCGACGGTGGATCCGTCATCATCTACCTGCCATGACGGGAGGCTTACCCGCCATTACCTCGTCACCCGAAGAAAGAGAGTCCTCGTCGTCCCGCTCGTTGTCTTCCTCAATGGTGTCGAAGGATTCGGAATCAGGCGTTGGAACTCTATTCGCCCCTTTCTTTTTTGCCCTCGGCACCATATCCTTCTCCGCCAGGCGAGTGCCCACAATGAAGCTAGTCCTTGAGTCAAAATCGAGGGGAGGAGGATTTGCCATCACATGATAAAGGGCCGCCATATGCAGGATTTCCCCTATCAAGTTTGCGGCAGGGACCAAGAAGCTAGTCCGAGTATGACAAGTGTCATAGTAGCTCTATGCCCTAATACCGTCGAGAATGCTACCTTCAAATCCCAGGTGAGAACTGGGGCGCCCGAGGAATAGCTGACTGTACCCAAGTTGACGGGCAAACCTACTGGGCAAGTAGGGCTCCAAGTACACGGTGTTGCGATTCCGGTAAATTAAATGCGCCGGGCGAATGTTACGCAGCCAGAAACGCATCTTTTCAGGTAAGAAATGAGAAGGTCCGACACCATCAACATGAACACTCCTCACCTCTTGATTAGTGAAACAGGGAACGGATACGAAGAAATTATACCCGTCCACCCTCGCCAGCATCCTTCGACACGTCGGCATGGTACTACATTCCCAAGGCTGATGGTGATACCTGAAAAGAAAAGCGTCGTCATCCGTAACACCATCTCCCATCCCAGGTCTCATCAAAGACTGATAATGCAGCAACAGCCATCCCAGCAAGTAATGATAAGGCAGTTCTATACGTTCAAAGTCCATTGCCACGTCATGAGCAATGACCTTGAACGAGAAGGCGCGGAGACCATGCCGAATACTGCACACCATGGCAGGAAGAAGAGCCAGCCTGACCCCGAAGGCCAACTTCACGGCAGGAAGAATGAAGTGGCGACTGATCCTCTCAATAGAACCTGTCCCTCCTGAGACCACGCAATTACACAGCCATACCATTAAAAACCTCGGCCAAGAGTGCCTTCTTTGATAGCCGCCGGATACCATAATAAAAGTAGCTGAAGGAGTCAATTTGGCTCCCGAACCTGTCACCTTTAGACTTCGACCTCCTAGCGGTCGATGCCAAGCCCTCTACTTCCCTAGGAGTTAGACGATCTCGGGAAGTAACCCGGCCAGCCGCACTGAATTTAAAAAGGTACGAGACCCCAAGATTTAGTATGGAGAGAGTCCCCTTCCGAGCTGTCATTTTTCTGGATAGCCGTTCGGTGACAGGTGCTATGATGGCACAATAGTTCTTGATACACGGCGACGAAACCGGGGAATCGTCGGTCCAAATCTTGGAGCTCCTCATTCGTCGGAGTGTACACTTCGAAGGGTTCATCTCCCCAGGGGAGCTTGGAGACAACATACATCTCGTGAAGAGCGAGCCCCAATTCCCCAACAGGGGTGAAGAAAGTCCCTGTCCGATGATTGTACATCTCCAGAAGGGCCATGAACAGTGGCTTATTAACAGGCAACCCGTGGCTGGTACCCCGGATAGCGTCATAAAGGTTGACTTCCTGCAAAAAATTCTTCGTATTTTCGTAGGATCCATGAGGTCAGGTTAGCCCACGAGGGAATAGGGTGTAACCAGCTTGGCAGTACCAACTTGCCAACATGATAGGACCCTTTGCGAGCAAGCTGGCTCAGGAAGGTATCAGCCTAAGAGAATGAAAAGTTAGGACCGGGGGTGTTGATGAAGGTACCCGGAACTAACCCCATTACGGACCGACTGGCCGGATCTTTGATCGCGCGCACTGACCCAGTGGTTTTGTTGTAACGGATGCTACCAACAAACATCCCCGGTCGGGTTGGAGTGAGGGTGTCCGGCATCTGCCTGTCCAGAACAATCATATTGAACCACGCAAAAGGGAAATAGCGCTTCATAATGGGGATGTGAATCGGCGTCCCGTCCAGGTCAAAATCCCAACTCTCGGAAACATCCAACACTCGGGAGTTTTCTATGATCAACGCGTCCCCAAAGAGGAAGACCGGTTTCAGATACTTCCCATTAGACGTCCCGGAGCTCATCATGTCACCGAGAAATTGGAAAGATTGAACCCTAATAGCATTCAGTCGCTCCAAAGGTTCATCAACAAGTAGCTGTTCGGACACTTGACGAACTAAATCATCCCGACGCACGCCCGAGGCGAACTGACGCGAGCCAACCATAAGTTCCCCCGCAGGATTTACTGGCAGATTCACTGAAGAAAAAACAAAAGAAACAAGTCAAAAAGATAGCCGAAACACAAAACTACATGATGCTTATGCGGCTAAGTATAGCCTCATGCGGCTCGGTTTAAAAGAGTTCATACAGATCAGTCCAAATGAGCTTATGCGGCTCAATTTGAAAGAGCCCATGCGGTTCAGTTCGAATAAGCTTATGCGGTTCGGCTCGAAAGGAACTTATGCGGCTCAGTGCGGATGATATGCGGTTCGAAAGGAGCATATGCGGATATGGTCCGATTCGAATAAGCTTATATAATTCGGCTCAAAAAAGCTTATGCGGTCCAGCGATGAGCTTATGCGGTCCAGTTCAAATAATCTTATGCGGTTCAGTTCAAAATATGCTTATGCGGCTCAGTTTGAAGGAGCTCATGCGGTCCAGATGGGCTTATGCGGCCCTGATGATGAAGTAGTTATGCAAACAACTTTCATGTGGCTCAGGCCTGGGTCGTATCCCATGCGGTCCGAATATGAGTCGGACACACAGCATACTTGGGAATATAGGCTCGCGCATAAAATATACGGCGTAGCCATGGCAGTTCATATTGATGGTCCTACCAGCAATAGGCGGGTGAACGTCGAAGTGAAAAACAGGCACGCCAGCCGTCGGAGGAGCCGCCACGTTCGTCGCCGCAGTCGATGAAGACGCGGCCTTCTTGCCCTTCACCGCCGCAGAAGATGACGCGACCTTCTTACCCGTAGCAGCAGCAGTCTTCTTGGGAGCCATTGCCAATCGCTGATAGGAGAAGACGAAGAGGAAGTCTGCAACGAAAAGTTCGAGCAAAAGAAGAGAAGGTAAAGAAACCCTCAAAGAATAAACTTACTCCTACTTATAGGCGAAGGAGGCTCGAAAAAAACAAAACAAACGCCTCGATCTACGCGTCGCCTAAAAGAATAAACCGCTCCGATCAAAACAAAATTGACCCTTGGGATCCTCCCCCAAGAGGCGGCGAATCAAGGGCATTTAATGCAGAAGATTTGCACACGTGGCTAAGACACGTGGCAAAAAGCTTATGCGGTCTCACAGCTCATACGGTCAGATAAATCCATGCAGCTGTACCATCTATACGGTTAGCAAAGGCCATGCTTCTTATTCAAAGTATTTCAATTTTGCAAATTGAAAACTTTGAAGGGGGTCTTGTAGAAGCATGGAAAATATCAGAACGATAATCTATGCGGCTCAGAACAGGAGAACCCCATGCGGCTTATACAGGAGCAGTCCTATGCGGTTCAGAGAGACTCTTAGTCTCATGCGGCTCGGACAGGAGAGTCCATGCGGCTTGCATAGGGACAGCCCTGCGGTTCAAAGAGTCCTCCAGCCGCATGTGGGTCAAAAGTACATGCGGCTCACGGAGATATGCGGCTCAATGCCACGTGTACCCACGAAGACCCCTTCACACAGCTGGCCATCGAGCAGTCTACCTATTTAATGCTCTGTTATGATTTGACAGCTGGCTCTCTGACATAAAGTATCATAATGGCCCTGCCATAATGACAGACTCTTGGAAAATAGGATCTCTGACGCGATTCGAGATTGACACGTGGCTACTCCCATGTGGCTCCAGTGAAGAACAGCTTCATGCGGCTGGCAAGACACGTGGCAGAGATTCAATGACAGCTGGCAGCAAAGATGATTATGAGATACAAAGATTTACCAGATCCCAATGACTATATCCTCATAATTAATGGGATCAGTTCATATCATTCATAATCAAACCAATGGAACACGTGGTGGGAGATCCAAGCTACACAATCAATTATGAAGATTTAAAGCAATCAGCATTAATTATTCAAAAGATTTAGTGCTACCCTCATTAGTGGTCCAGATCCTTCATGCTCAAGATTAATGGTCCAGATTGATCATTTACCAGGCCGCCGCCACTTCGAAAATGGGCAATCATCCAAACCCTAATGATGCCCCCACTATTATAAATAGCAAGGTGCCATTCCCTTGTGGGATATACATTATCAGAGACGCATACACAGAGAGCTTCCCCCCTAATAATCAGAGAGAAAATACACACAGAGAGAGAGAGAAGCCAGAAGAGCAACACGAGGAGAGCAAGAAGAGCATTTCTTCGTCAACGCCAACCATCTTCTCACAGGAGCCAAGGCTGCATACTGATCGTCCAAGGAGTAAGGTAGGGCTACCGTCGCCTTCCCGAACCTCTATCGTCACCCCCCAGAATCTAAAATAAATAATTGTACTTAGACTGCTGTACCTAGGCTTTCGTCCCTAGGCTTTCTTTGTACAAGCGAGTTTGTAACGTGAAGTAAAAGTCCGGTCCTCCGATAATTGTTCTATTCTTTTATATTTCATGGCAAACAGTCGTGTCCGACACCCCGGACACGACGGCATTCCTCCACGACACCCACCGAGCTCACCACCATCTACCAAAAATTGGCCACCCTCATACCCCCGCTCCACCATCGGCGGCCAAGACTCAGCCGTCGACCACCATCCCATCACCACAACATCACCTACCGCCACAGCCACCACCACCTGCCGACATTGCCACCACCACAATCGCCACTCCCAGGCCACCAACACCATAGAAAGAGAAGGGGGAGAACCCGTACCTCGCCTTGGCCGCTCCTGCCGTCGTTGGCCGGATCCGCCACACGAGAACGACTCGCGGCCGCGATTGGTTCGCCGGCCACCCTCCGCCGCGCCAGCACGAGCACGCCGCCCCAATCTCGCAGCTCCACTCCTCCTTAGATCCTCCGCCGAAGACCGCGTCGACCCGCTGGAACCCCCTCTCCTCCACCGCGTTCTGCCGCCCTCTCCATCGAACCCCAACCACCCTCGAGCTCGCCTCCAGCACGCTCGCGACCACGACCGCCTGGATCCGCCCTTCCCGCCGTCCGGCGCCACATCCGCCGTCACCTCAAACCACCAGCGCCTCCGCTCCCCGAGAACAGCGGCGCCAACCGCCGCGCTCGCCGTAAGACCCCCGCGCCACCGAAGTGAGACCCTCTCGTTCCCCCTTTCCAATCTCTCACCCTCTCTCTCTCTGCTGTATAATAATATGGGGATAAGATTTTTTTAAAAAAGATTTTATAATTATATATAATTATTATTATTATTATTATCATTATTATTTCTTATAATTATCATTATTATTAATATTATTATTTCTGATATTTTCATTATATTATTATTACTATTATAATTTTATTTGATAAAGAAACTTTACTATACTTACGATATGAGATTAGTATTTTAAAGATATAATAGCATTTTTGTCATTAATATATGAAATTCCAAAAATTTAGAGTTTATTCCTAAACTGAATTTTTATTTCAAATTATTAATTAATATATATATAGTTTTCAAATGATGATCTTGGTACTGGAAGAGTTGGTCAAATTTTTAGTATTTCTTATATTATCATTTAAACATATTTTTATGGATTTCCTTAATTACAAACAAATTTTTCTAACTATATTCTCAAAGTATTATAAATATTTTCTAAGTATAGCAAGCACTTTCCCACAAATTCTTGTTGATGACCAATCTTGATAATACCTGAACATATCTATGTCCTCGCAACTTCAGACCTCTGTCCATCGATCATGGCTTTGGACTATCTAGACATTATCATGATCGTCGCCCCATACCAGGCGTAACACCAGGCAAGACACCTTGTCTCTACTGTTTAAATTTTCTGCTCAATACCATGCATGTTGTGTTTATTTTCAAGTTGTTTTTCTTTCTAAATTATATGTAGATGTAATTATAATTTTATAAAATTGGCTTAGAGTTAAGGGACTACCGTCAAATTTAGTGTGTCTCATTGACTTGTCACGATTGTACACGAGTTATGTGTGAGAGTTGTGAGTATCATGTAGGGGTCACTTACGTGTGGGCTGATTCCCCGTGCGCATGCGTTTGAATATAACTGCTAATAGATTGTGTAGAAGACTTTGGCAGTTATTAAGGATTAAACAGTGTTGTGGAGTCGACGCATGTATAGTATCATTGGGGGAGGGGACAGTTATTAGCGTAGGGGCTACATTTTATTTTTTACACACATTTTGGGTCGAGGGTGACTCTCATGAGCACTACCTTCTGCCCAGGTCGATAGCATCTCGGATGAGCGCTACTTGCTGGCCACTTTCTATTACTTGCTTGCGTGAATCCGTTACAGCCCCTGCGTAGAACATTGTCCTCATAATGCATATCACGTAGGATAGTTAGGAACCTTTACTCATGCATATTTTCTGTTGAGCTTATTTATTCAGTTTATTGGCATGATATTATGTGTCTTGTTACGTCCCTCTGAGGACCTGGTTTTTCCCCAGGTGTGTGTTTCGTGATTTCTTGCAGATGCTCTAGCTAAGGCCATTCCTTCCTTCGTGATGACTGCTTTTGGACTTGTCATTGCTTCGCTCGACCAATCACTTTCTTTGTATATTTCTTCTCTATTTAAATTAGTTGGTAGTGGACTTTGTCTCCGTCCAACGATTGTATCATAAATATTCAAGTTGATTTCTATATTATTAATCCTTTCATTGTGGATGAGATTTAGTTGTCTTGGATTACTACATTTACAGCTTATGTATACATACAAGGTCCATGTATTTCGTATGTATACAGCTGGCATGTCTACGTACTTGGTCCTACGTATTTTGGGACTGGGGCGTTACATGTTTTGTGGTGGCCCATGCAGGTCCAGTTTGTCACTTCGGTTACGTAATTGTACCGATGTGAGCCTGCAATATAGGATTAGAATCTAGGAATCTCATCTACCTACTTGACATCCTTTCTTGACTTCAAATTTTGAACTCTCGTTTGCCCTCCTTGATTTGCATCTTGCTTGACTTCTTCTACCATAAAATCTTAGTTTCATGCTTAGTGACAATTAAAAAGAGGACTACACTCGTATATGCTCATAGGTCAAACACATGGCTAGAAGGATTACCTTGACAATTAGTATGCATTGAGGTCTTATTTGTGTATAAAAGCATGTATGTTTCCTAGAAATTTGATCTTAAGGATTAGTTTATTCCAAGTTGGGTAGTAATATATTACCGCCATCAAAAGAATAGTTTAAATTTTATTTTAAATTTACAAGGTGGTATACACAAGAGGATAGCTAGATCGAGAAAACAAAATTTTATGAATTGTGAAATTGTGAAATAGTATGGTTTATTAGGGATATGAAATCAATTTGAGAGATATCTTGAGTTTTATATTGTGACACTTGATTTACGGTTAACTTTAAGTTGGATATCTCGAGATTTTTTTTAGAGTTTAAATTATGATTTTGTAGATGACTAGAGAGACGAAAGTTTAGAATGGAGAGAACTTGAGGTTTTAAAATTTGCGCGTACGAGTTATAAAGTTTATTTAAATTTTGAAGAGATGATGGAAATTTTTTTTTTTGGAAGATATCGACTTTGAAGGAAAAAAAAAATTTAAATTTAAATTTTGTCCTATGATCTATGATTTATAGAATTATTTACATTTTAAGTTTAAAAGCCTTGATTATGAATATTTAAATTTCGGAAAAAAAGATTTAATTTGGGTTACACGAATTACGAATAATAAAATAGGCCAAGAGTTTATCTCGAGGTACATTTGAGAATTGGAAATTTTAAAAGTGATGGCTTATTATAAAAATTTAGTTGTGCCGCATTAGATATGATGAAGGATTTTTTGGAATTTATTTAAAGGAAATTAAACTTTAAGTTATGATTAAATACTTGATGGAGTATCTTGAGATTTTATTTCGAAACTGTGAAGGAACTGGAAATTTAAAATTTAATCATATATTGATAGAGGACCAAGAAGCAAGTAGGTCACCCTAATGGGATGCAAGTATTCCTCATTTGCCATGATAGTTGTATGTACTCGAGTGTAGTTAAGTCATCTGCCAGACTATGTGAAGATATCCCGATTTGACTCACTCGACACTCACTCAAACCTAGATTTATCGTGACTATCTCATACTCCATCTAAGTGGCTATCATATCTCTAGAAACTGTATTCTAAATTATTTTACCTTGATTTACTCGAATCTGAATTTTCTTATTTTCGTACTTTAACTTGATCATTTATTTTGTGCGTTAATCATATTCTCATGAATTCCCACTTTCTATTTTAATTCTTTTGTGTCCTTTACCGTGACTTGGATATTTGAAGCACAATACTAGACGTTTCATTCCTACAAATTTCACAAGCAAGACCTACACAAGCCCACCTTCATGTAGGTATATCACGTGCCACTAAAACACGTCTCCTTGGACTCTAATTTCATATTGCGACTTTCGGGTCAAAAAGATTGGACTCTAATCCCTACCGTGAAACCAATATACTTTAAACTATAGATGAGACTCGACGTCGACTCCATTTCTTTCAACCCGATATACGATTTTGTTCTACTTAATTTCTTACATGCTTAAATCTTGATTGCTGGACCTATAACACCATTAGTTTAATTCTTTAAGTTGGGTAGAATACCTTATGAACTAGCAAACCCCTTTGACCTAGTGACCTATATTAGCAAGCTTATTTAGATCCTAGAATCTAGAGGACCTAACCCGTCTAGTCAACCAAGCCGACTGCATAGGCCCAAATTTCGGGCGAAACTTAGATTTTATAAGATCTTGGGCTAATTGATTTCTATCATCATTACCCTTTACTTATTATTTAATCACCTATGATGCTAAAATAGCTTAGTTTTGCAAGCGTATTCTTACCAAGCTTGATCATGACATATGTTTTATTGGGTCGCTCCCACTAACATATTGTCTAATCAGAACCGGTGCATGATGGTCTGATCAACCGAGTGTACTTTGGTTCGCTTTTATGTATCGTCCTACGTGGATGGGGACATAGCTAAACTTGTCCTTTAGAGTCCCATCCACGACTGCCTTGAAAATTCTTTTTGAAATTTTTTGGTCACCTTTGAACCACGTATTCGTATTCGATAAATTTACCTTTGGAACCCTTTATCGCTTTCGTCTTCCACCTATTTTAGAAGGACGAAATCCCTCGAGCCGAGTATCCCTTAGTTGTCCGATCACTTATGACCACTGTAATTAGGCATTACCAACCCGTGACTATATCCTCTTCCTAAAACTATTCGTCTTTTCCCTTGATCCTAAACCTACCATCGTGACCTACTAAATGCTTGTTTATATAAGGCGTTTTCTTGCCTCGCCCGAAGACTTGTCATACCCCTTGTACCTTCTTACCCCTACTAATCCTTAATTTCGAGGACGAAATTCTTTTAAGTTGGGTAGGATGTAAAACCCCTAAATTTTTACTATTTTTTTATTTTATTTATATTTTGGTACATATTTAAATTTTGTATTGTACGTCGCGTAGTCGTATTTTACGTCGCGCACGAAATTTTATTTTTCGTAATTGCTCGACGAGTGCGAATATGTGCGAGCGTACATTTTTTTAGGAAAAATATTTTCGTATTTTTTTATAGTTTCAAAATATATAATAAGTATTTTAGTTATCGTTCCAAAATTCCAAAATTGTTATTTTATTATAAAGCCTTTTATTTACATAGTTATAATAATAAATGATTATTATAAAATGGTATATTAGAAAAGCAAGTTTTATATTTTAAAATTATGTAGCAGTATATATATGTAATTTTCAAAATTAATTAATAGCATATTTTAATAGATGTGAAAAAGATTTTAATCTTGTTTAATTTAATAGTTTATTAATTTGGATAATTTAAATTGGGAAAGGTTTTGTTTTAAATACACTTTTAAATATAGGAGATATCCATATTTGATTTGGATTCGTTCCAATTATATTTTAAACTATTTAAATTAATATTGAATTTATCTAATGGGGATTTAAAACAATCCCAATCTTTATCCTAATGGGAATTCCTACATCCTATAAATAGGCAGGTACTCCTCCAATATTTTCTTCACAATTACTCCAAATTTATCACAACCAGAATTGGTGCATCGTGTCGGTATTTTTATTCCTATCCATTATGTTTTTCTCTAATACAATTACAACTATCTACATCGTGTCCGACACCCGGACATGACGACATTCCTCCATGACACCCATCGAGCTCACCACCATCTACCAAAAATTGGCCACCCTCATACCCGCCGCTCCACCATCGGCGGCCAAGACTCAGCCGTCGACCACCATCCCATCACCACCAACATCACCTACCGCCACAGCCACCACCTCCTGCCGACATCGCCACCACCACAATCGCCACTCCCAGGCCACCAACACCATAAAAAGAGAAGGGGGGAGAACCCGTACCTCGCCGCGGCCGCTCATGCCGCCGTTGGCCGGATCCGCCGCATGAGAACGACTCGCGGCCGCGATTGCTTCGCCGGCCACCCTCCGCCGCGCCAGCACGAGAGCGCCGCCCCAAATCCTGCATCTCCACTCCTCCTCAGATCCTCCGCCGAAGACCGCACCGACCCGCTGGAACCCCCTCTCCTCCACCGCGTTCCGCCGCCCTCTCCATCGAACCCCAACCGCCCTCGAGCTCGCCTCCAGCACGCTCGCGACCACCGGCGACCGCCTGGATCCGCCCTTCCCGTCGTCCGGCGCCACATCCCCCGTCACCTCAAACCACCAGCGCCTCCGCTCCCAGGGAACAGCGGCGCCAACCGCCGCGCTCGCCGGAAGACCCCGCCCGGCCACCGAGGTGAGACCCTCTCGTTCCTCCTTTCCAATCTCTCACCCTCTCTCTCTCTGCTGTATAATAATGTGGGGATAAGATTTTTTTAAAAAAGATTTTATAATTATTATAACTATAATTATTATTATTATTATTATCATTATTATTTCTTATAATTATCATTATTTCTATAATTATCATTATTATTATTAAACATTATTATTTCTGATATTTTCATATATTATTATTACTATTATTATCAATTTTATTTGATAAAGAAACTTTACTACACTTACGATATGAGATTAGTATTTTAAAGATATAAATAGCATTTTTGTCATATATGAAATTCCAAAAATTTAGAGTTTATTACTAAACTGAATTTTTATATTTCAAATTATTAATTAAAAATATATGTATAGTTTTCAAATGATGATCTTGGTACTGGAAGAGTTGGTCAAATTTTTAGTATTTCTTATATTATCATTTAAACATATTTTTATGGATTTCCTTAATTACAAACAAATTTTTCTAACTATATTCTCAAAGTATTATAAATATTTTCTAAGTATAGCAAGCACTTTCCCACAAATTCTTGTTGATGACCAATCTTGATAATACCTGAACATATCTATGTCCTCGCAACTTCAGACCTCTGTCCATCGATCATGGCTTTGGACTATCTGGACATTATCATGATCGTTGCACCATACCAGGCGTAACACCAGGCAAGACACCTTGCCTCTTCTGTTTAAATTTCCTGCTCAATACCATGCATGTTGTGTTTATTTTCAAGTTGTTTTCTTTCTAAATTATATGTAGATGCAAATTACAATATTTTATAAATTGGCTTAGAGTTAAGGGACTACCGTCAAATTTAGTGTGTCTCATTGACTTGTCACGATTGTACACGAGTTGTGTGTGAGAGTTGTGAGTGTCATGTAGGGGTCACTTGCGTGTGGGCTGATCCCCCGTGCGCATGCGTTAGAATATAACTGCTAATAGATTGTGTAGAAGACTTTGGCAGTTATTAAGGATTAAACAGTGTCGTAGAGTCGACGCATGTATAGTATCATTGGGGAGAGGGGACAGTTATTAGCGTAGGGGCTACATTTTATTTTTTACACATATTTGGACCGAGGGTGACTCTCATGAGCACTACCTTCTGCCCAGGTCGATAGCGTCTCGGATGAGCGCTACTTACTGGCCACTTTCTATTACTTGCTTGCGTGAATCCGTTACAGCCCCTGCGTAGAACGTTGTCCTCATAATGCATATCACATAGGATGGTTAGGAACCTTTACTCATGCATATTTTTCTGTTGAGCTTATTTATTCAATTTATTGGCATGATATTATGTGTCTTGTTACGTCCCTCTGAGGACCTGGTTTTTCCCCAGGTGTGTGTTTTCGTGATTTCTTGCAGGTGCTCAAGTTAGGCCATTCCTTCCTTCGTGATGACTGCTTTGGACTTGTCATTGCTTCGCTCGACCAATCACTTTCTTTGTATATTTCTTCTCTATTTAAATTAGTTGGTAGTGGACTTTGTCTCCGCCCAACGATTGTATCATAAATATTCAAGTTGATTTCTATATTATTAATCCTTTTATTGTGGATAAGATTTAGTTATCTTGGATTACTAAATTTATAGCTTATGTATACATACAAGGTCCATGTATTTCGTATGTATACAGCTGGCATGTCTACGTACTTGGTCCTACGTATTTGGGACTGGGGCGTTACAACATCTTTGGATCTTCCCATCGATAATGAAGGTCTATTACATCTTTGGATCTTCTTATTTGTTGGTGGCAATTCCTTGTCGTCTCGACCTGAAGCAACGAGCCAGACAATGGAATTAACTCTGGTCTTCTCTCTCAGAAAGACGAGAGGAGAACTGCAGAGTGCAACAACCCAAAGATGAGCTGCTGTTAATACAACTGGTGGAGAGAAGACAGCCCGCTAGGGGAACTAGGAACGAGATCACCCTTGTGATACAATTCCTAGTTCTGCGTCTTCACCATCCAACTCTCATGTGTATAGGCTCTTCCTACTATCTGAGGAAGACCCTTCTTAACATGAAGAGTCCTGAGCTGTCTGATTTGAGTGTCAGAACCACACGAGCTGTCTGATGCGAGTGTCAGAAGAATGCTCTCTACAACGTCCAAATCACCAATGCCAGTTCTGAAGAAGCTCGCTAACCAAGTCCCTGCAAATATCAATAAAACAGGAGAAGTTAGCAGAATCTATCAGTAGTATGCATCTACAAACATGCGCACATCAGCATTGCGCCTACGAACAGGCACACATCAGCATTACGCCTACAAACAAGCGCACATCAGCACTGCACCTACAAACAGGCGTATATATCAGCACTAAGCACTGATCAAACAAGTGTATGTCAGCAATATGTGCCTTCGATCTGAGCTAAATACTGGACCACAGTGTGCGCCTATTCTCAGAAATAGTTAGCGTATATCAACAGTGTCTACACCATGCAGATCGATATTTGTCTCCAAAAGTGGTACGAAAGAAGAATATTCATACCATTGATTCTTCGTCGAGACTTACCAATTTTTGAAGACACAGCATGCAGGCAAGTAACATCAGGATGAAGTAGCACAAGTGAAACCTTATGGGAAGACATTTGTTTTGAGAGAGTATGAATAATTCTTTCATTTCTTGATATCCTTTTAAAGAGGAGGTGGGTGCATCGTTCTAGGATCCTATTTTAGGAAAGAACTAAAAAAGGGGCATCTAAAACCGTGTAACGACTGCCATGTGTTCTTCAGAAGAAAGAGTAAAACGAAGAATTAGCTAAAAGAATATGTCCATGAACACCATTCGAAATCACAGCCACACAAAATCAGAAATTTTAGGTTTCATTGCATAAAGACGGGTGGACCCCTACAGTCAAGGACATAAAAATAAAAAAAGTTGTCCTGCCTAGAACATTATTTCTTGTCCTTGCCTTCATCAGTCTGACGAAGGGAGGTGTCCAATTCTTGCATGGTGCGGATCCCCGAGCGACGCATCATGTTAAGAAATCCTTCCGAATTGCCGTGCTCCTCAGAGGATGATCCGCCACTCGAGCGATTGAAGACTGACGGGGTTAAACCGAAACAGTTCAAAAAGTTCACTGCCCTCAAAGCTGGGTCAGCCTCCAACAAAAAATTTATAGGCGCAACATCATGTCCCACTTCAGGAGACTTGATTGTGGTGTCAGCATTGGTCTCCATCTCTTTCTTCTTGGAGGCCATTTGAAGAATAGAAGTGAAGAACAAAGTACAAAGATCAACTACTACATATATATCAACAAATTGACTCTTCGTATTCCTCATGGGAAACTAAAAATAATCAATAGAACTCTAGAAGACGAAGAGAGGATTGAGTATTTTCGAGAAAGGTATTTAATCGTGATGACCGAGCATTGTCCGGCGCAACTTGACTTAGTCAAAACTTTTCTAAATTCAAAGTATTCCAAAACTTTGCAATGTTTTTAAGTTTTGAAAATATTGAAGGAGGTCTTGTAGAGCCTAAAAATCAAGTTGTGCCCTGAATATACTGATCAATGATCAAATTGTGCCCCAAAAATTAGGTTGCGCCACTGATATGAAGCTCAGAGAACAGACTGCGCCACTGATCAGGTTGCACCTGATATCAGACTGCGTCCAGTCTTTTTACGCCAAAACCTACGTGGCATCTGACACTTAATGGTCCTCATTACCTGACAACACTGACGACTGACACAACAGTGAACGAGAAAACTCTCTTCGAATCCCGTGAATTGTGCCGCTCAAGGGAAGTTGGTGGACAGCTGTCCTGTACACTTCGTGAGTTGCGCCCAAGCGCAATCTAAACAAAATCCTTAGTTGCGCCTAGGCTCAACCTAAATGTCTTCTTCTCAAAAGCTGCCACGTGTCTAGGCGCGGCTTAGTTAGGCGCAGTTGACCGAAGCTTGCGTAATCTGATAAAGTTGAGACAACTGACATTCTAAAGCAGGATGACATGGCGCACATGCCACTAATCTCTCAAGACGTGTCTACTATCCTGTATACGACCATGTGCATCTCAATCACATGATGCCACGCATCTAAACACAGTTAGTACGTGGCTGACAACTGAATGAAAGTTGGCGCAACAGGTGGTTGGCGCAACCCAATGTGGCGCAACCCAACATCGCGTACATCAGAATAACTGCTAAAACAATTATTTCCTGAACTCTATAAATAGAGTTTCCAATTATTGTGAAATCATCAGAGACATAGGCACATAGATCAGATAGATAGAGACAGAGATCAAGAACTCTTGCAAAATTGCTGCTGCGTTCTCTAGAGGCTACAGTCTTCAAGTTCACATAGTCCAAGGGATAAAGTGATCGTCTTCTGATCAGATTCCTAAAGTTGTACTTCCCCAGAATTCATTGTACTCTGTACTTTTTTACAAGTTTGGAATAAACAAAATTTATTTTTGCAAACACATGTTATTTGTTTAATTCCTATATGAAACCTGAGTTGGATTGATAATAGTTGAACTGAGATTTCAGTTATGATTGAATTTGGTTTTGATTTTTTGAATGTTGAAGTGTAACCTAAAATTGAATGTAGGTAACTGAGATTAAGGGGTAAATGTTAAACTGAGGTTTAGGAATGTTGAATGTGTAAACTACCTGAGATTCAGTGAACAGTTGAACTGAGATTTCATATGGTTATTGTTAACTGTGATGGCGTATGTGTGATCCTGAGAATTTCAGTGAATTCCCTAGTCCATGTTTCTAGGATTAGTTAACTTGTAAACTAAAATTTCATATGTATGTAGATGAGAATGGTGTGATTGGTTAACCTAAACATTATTTTAAAATGAGTTGATTACAACTGTTAACTGGTTTGGGGTTAAGGAAGTTAAAAACTGAGAACCCCAGTGACTTGTTGACCTAATATTGCCTATGAAAATTCCAGAGTCATATGATAACTGAAAACACATTTAACTTGTAATGATAACCATGCCATGTTGCTCTTTAACCTTAAACTCAGTCCATAGTCCGTAGTCCACACACACACACATTTTTCACTCTCTAATTTCCTTCTTCCTTCTTCAATATATATATATATAGCTTCCCTACATAATTATATACATATTGAATATGTGAGTGATACGTATATGTACAATATAGTGTATATATATTATAATTGAGTATTGTATAAGTAGGGTTGTATTGGTAATGGTGTATAGGCCTAGAGGTAGTGTTGACCTAAGTTGACTAGAGTGACCTAGAATAGTGGACTTGACCTAGTTGACTTACAGTTGACCAAACCCTAAGGTTGACCCAGTTTGACTAGATGTTGACTTGGGTTGACCCAGAGTTGACCAAGTTTGACTTTGACCTAGAATGACCTAAAAATTATGTAGATTGTGTAGCAACGAAATCGTAAAGCACAATACTCTAGAGGGGGGGTGAATAGAGTTATCAGCGGAATAATGCTAATTAAAAAATGTTAGCAGCAAGATCACAGAATAATAATCACAACTAAATAATGTAAAGGCAGAGATAATAAAGCAAACGCAAAGACAGCGATGTATACTGGTTTCCCTCTGTTGAGGACTAATCCAGTCGGTAGAACTCTTGCTACCAGTTGAATCCACTATTGGCAAAAACTGCAAGTTTTCTTACGAAGTCCTTGCAACTTCTACAACGCGAGCTTTGATACGAAGAACTCGTCCAACTTCAATTTTGAAGAGTTGAATCTTCTATCAAGCCTCTGATTATAATCACTCTGAAACTTCTAGACCGTACCGCACCGGCAAATCGACTAGAAGATTGTAATTGGCTTGGGATCTGAAATTTGAAGCTCAAGAAAACTCTTTGGAAGACTGAAAGCTTTTTAGAAGAGAGAAGATTGAAAGTGAATGAGTGAGTTGAAATGATCGAAATCTTTCTCTATTTATAGGAATTCCAAAGACAGAATTTTGGCAGAATTCGGGCAGAATTCGGGCAGAACTCGATGAGGAAATCTCGGTCAAATCCGCAACTGCAGGAGGACCAAGTTCCAAAGAATTCAAAAAACAAAACGGCCACTAATCGAACTCTGGCCGAACTCTGGCCGAACTCTGGCCGAGTTCTGTCAGGGTTAGGTTAGGTTTTTAAAATTAGTTTTTGGGGATTTTTTGAAAACCTTTTTGAAAACCTTTTTGAAGCTTTTGTTAATATGAATGTTTTTCAAAACTAAGGATATTTTAAAAACATTTTGAAATCATTTTGGAATAGCCTATTTGCCAGTACGACTCGGTGTACAACGTATTCCTAGACTCAATAAAATGAAAAATACATTGCTCAAAGAAATATAGACTCGAACAGGCAAACATTGCTTCGGTCTTGAAATGTGTAGATAGCTGTTCTTGATCATGTCCAAGAGTCCGAGATATCCTGACTAGCTTCATATATCCAGACAGAGTTTGATCAATTATTAAAATCAGTTTGACCATATAACCAATGGGCCAACAATCTCCCCCATTTTGATACTTGACAAACTATGAATGATATAACATCTTTGCTTGGAATAAAAATCAAAAATAGTTCATGTTCCTGCATTTTCTCAAAAAGAATGTTAGATCCTTTATTTTCTCCCCCGTTGTCACTTAGCAAAATAATTGCAAAAGAGAAAAACTCTCCCGCAATCAACGCATAAGTAACAAACAGTAAAAAAACACAAAAAATATGAGAAATGATACAAATAGGAAAAAAAATTGAATGACATCATAGGCATGTATTTGTCTCAGGCAGTTTATAACAGAGAATTATTTCACAGGCAGTTTATAATAAAGAAGCAGATAAAGATGCTATAAATAAGTAAATAAACTGATGTGAAACGTAAACTACGCATCTCATAAAGATAAAAAGATGTCCAAGAGACATAAAAAAAAATCCAGTACAAGTCCTCAAACGAAATACTGATAATAAAGTATAAAGACAGAAACTTGGAATGTCGGAGCATTTCCAAGTATAAAGTAGATAATGTCTAAGTCTCAAAAATCAACTAATATATCACATCTCCTCCTCCTCCTCATCATCATCACCAGCATGACCGGCATGTCCAGAAGGACCAGCTGCAGAGGTACCAGTGCCAGAAGGATGAGAAGGGGTGCCAGTGTAAAACTCACCGACATAGTCTCGAGGAGGAGCACGATCAGAACGGTACCAATCATATGCGTTACCTGGCTGAAAGTAGGCATGAACAACCTCATCCTCATAGCGTAACCAGAGAAAGCTGGATCTCTAGGAATGGAACCGGCAGAATGTCCAGTCTGGGAAAATCGAAGATCAGCTAAAGAATTTGCAATCGCCTGATAACGAGTGACATCGCTGAACTCACGCTCGTGAGCCATATCCGTCATCGAGACGTGCACATCAGAAATGTGCTGGTGTATGCCCTCAAAAGTCATGGCATACTGCTGAGTAGGTGGAGGAGGTGGAGCAGTAGGAGGAACAGTTGGAGGAGCAGCAGCAGTCATACTACGACGAGATAATTTCAGAAACTTGGGCTCAGGGTCTTGAGTACAAGTTGACAAATCAATGTCGAAACGCTGAAAGATGCGTGGGAGAATCATCGCATAAGAGAGATTTCTATCTCTTACACGACAACGTCCCATCATCTGGATAATGGTCTTAGGGGCAGAAAATGGAATCCCCTTAAGAATGTGATACATAGTAGATAATTCAAGAGATGTCACATCATCCTTTGAAGTAGACTTCGGAAGGATAGTGGAGTAGATGATGCGGTGCAATTCATAATTAAACAAGTTCAAGTTGTTTGCCTTGAACTTCCCAGAGCGAACTCGATCAGGTGCACAGAGTTCCGCTTTGAAACTAGTAAGTGTCGTGCCGTCGGAGAAATCAAATTCAGTGATATCAACAAGCGGTTCACCTTCGTTGGAAATACCAAGGATTTTTGCTAAGAGGACATCATTGAAATTGATATCTAATCCGCCAACACGAGTACTTACGTCAAACGTGTTTAATATAATATTACAGTAGAACAGTCTAATGGCATTAGTTGCTACTGGGAAACAAAGTTTAACAAAATATTGTAACCCTAATGCCTCAAAGTAAGGGCGGTGTTCTGGAAACACAGTCCACTTGATAGGAGCGCCTGTACATATGGATCTCATGGAGAAGTCTCCATACCACAATAGGGCTTGATCTAGGGTTTGAAAGTAAAACCCGTCGAATGCGCCATCGCTAGATTGGACTGGCAAAAAGAGGGAATCCGTGGGTGGATTCGAAGATGAACCTTCCTCACTTGGATTGGTTGTCTTCTTCCTCTTGAAGGGGTTAAATCCCTTAGGTGCCATTTGTGCAATAAAATTAAATATGCACGAAGTTGAAAGGAGGGGAAATACGAAGTTATACCTCCCGAGATTCAAATATGTTATAGAGAACAATGAATTCCGTACGAATCCAAAGTTTGGATTAATTTCACCACTTGGATTGGAAGAGAAGGAGTGGTGAAGAACTAGGGTTAGGGCTGCTCTCGTGCGGCTGCTGTTGCTGTTTTGATGAAGTTTAGAAGCAATGAAGAAGAAAGGCTCTCGGGTTCTGGTTATATAACCTGATACCTTCAACCGAACTCGGGCCGAATTCGGTCCGAAGTCTGGCCGAATTTGCCTGGGGTTGGTTTGGAACACTTTTTTTTTCATTGGCTCATTTCAAATATTTAATTCAAAGATTAGTAATTCTGACATTAAATTAATATAATTAATGTTATTTTATAAATTAAATTTTGTTACACAGTAACTGTTTAGATTAGCTATAGGAGTACTGTCCCAGCTGGCGGAGGTTCACCGGGGAACTCTTAAATACCGCTTTGCTTCAACCGTAGTTGTGGTGACAGACAAACTCTTTATTGGCTTGTCTTTAACACAGTTTTTGTATATTGAAATAAAATCATAAAATAAAATTAATTAATATTATTGACGTCCAAAATTCCTAATTCTCGATGTAAATAATTGAAACGATCTTCTGCTAGAGGTTTTGTGAAAATATTAGCCAATTGATTCTCAGTATCTATGTATACAAGGTCAATATCTCCATTTTGATGATGATCTCTAAGAAAATGATGTCGGATCTCGATATGCTTAGTACGAGAATGACATACTGGATTCTTAGTCAAATTAATAGTGCTCGTGTTATCACAGAAAATGGGAATGCGTGAGTAAAATAAATCATAGTCTTCTAAGGTTTATTTCATCCACAAAATCTGAGCACAACAACGTCCTGCGGCGATATACTCAGCCTTTGTTGTTGATAGGGCTACAAAATTTTGCTTTTTACTAAACCATGAGACTAAAACCTTGCCTAAGAAATGACATATGTTACTGGTACTTTTTCTATCAACTTTGCATCCAGCAAAATCTACAGCCGAGTAACCAATAAGTTCAAAGGACTTAGTTTTGGGATACCATAAGCCAACAGAAGAAGTGCCCTTAAGGTATCGAAAGATGCTTAACTGCGCACAGATGTGATTCCTTTGGATTAGCTTGAAAACGTGCACATAGGCAAATACTAAACATAATATCTGGACGACTAGCAGTTAAATAAAGTAAACTACCGATCATACCTTGATACTTACGTGTGTCGACCGGCTTGCCTTGTTCATCAATATCAAGCTTTGCTGAAGTTGCCATCGGAGTGCCAATAGGTTTGACATTGTCCAGATCAAACTTCTTTAGCAAATCTTTTGTGTACTTGGCTTGATTTATGAATGTCCCATTGTCAGTTTGTTTGATTTGCAGTCCGAGAAAGAATTTCAGCTCTCCCATCATGCTCATCTCAAACTCATTCTGCATACACTTAGATAATTCTTGACACAGAGATTCATCAGTAGATCCAAATATAATATCATCAACATAGACTTGTATTAAGAGAAGCTTACCATTAAAGGACTTAATAGAAAGTGTAGTGTCAACCTTGCCTTTTGAAAAATCGTTGTCAAGTAGAAAAGAGCTTAGACGATCATACCAAGCACGAGAGGCTTGTTTCAGACCGTATAAAGCTTTCTTCAACTTGAAAATATGATCAGGGTTTTTAAAATCTGTGAAACCTGGAGGTTGTGCTACAAAAACTTCTTCTTTTATAAAACCATTTAAAAATGCACTCTTGACATCCATTTGAAATAATTTGAAATTATAAAAACATGCAAATGCACATAACATGCAAATGGATTCTAATCTCGCAACTGGGGCATAAGTCTCATCGTAGTCGATACCTTCTTCCTGATTGTATCCTTGAGCTACGAGTCGAGCCTTATTATGAGTCACTAAACCATTCTCATTCAGTTTATTTCGGAATACCCAACGGGTGCCAATGACCGGATGATCAATAGGCTTGGAAACAAGTTCCCAAACTTGATTCCGTTTAAATTGGTTTAATTCCTCTTGCATAGCATCTATCCAAAAACTATCACTACATGCTTCATCAATAGTTTTGGGTTCTAGCTGTGAAATAAATGCAGCACTAGAAACAATATCTCTACTGGATGTACGAGTACTTACACCTTTGGTAATATCACCAATTACCAAATCCTTTGGATGATCAGCCGTAAATTTTAATCTTTTCGGCAGACTCTGAAGGTAGCTGGTTCCTGGATCTTCTCTAGGAGGATCAGCTAGTGCCGAGCTAGGTTGAGAATCAGCTGTTGTTGAGCTTGGTACAGTTGGATCTTCGTCATTGTCATCGATAGTCATTTGATTTAGTTCATCAAAAGTGACGTTGATTGACTCTTCGATGATTATGGTTCGTTTGTTGAAGACTCTGTATCCTTTGTTCTTGGCCGCATAACCTAAAAATATACCTTCATCGGCCTTTTCGTTAAACTTTCCCAAATTGTCTTTTGTATTAAGAATAAAGTATTTACAACCAAATATTCTAAAATATAAAACTGATGGGATTCTATCAAACCATAACTCAAATGGAGTCTTCTTCGATTTGGGTCGAATTAGAACTCTATTGAGAACAAAATAAGCTGTATTGACAGCTTCAGCCCAAAAATATTTGGGTAGACTAAACTGGTTTAACATTACTCTGGCCATTTCGGATAGAGTTCTGTTCTTACGTTCCACAACTCCATTTTGTTGTGGAGTCCTAGGGCAGAAGAACTCGTGTACAAAACCGTGTGTGTCACAAAATTGCTCAAACTCTGCATTCTCGAATTTGCTACCATGATCGCTTCTAATACGAGTGATAATGTAACCTTTTTCATTCTGTACTTTCTTGCAAAAGGTGACAAATTCGGATAATACATCATTATTGCGTGTCAAGAAGTATACCCACGTGTATCTAGAGTAATCATCTACAATTACAAAAGCATAAAGCTTACATCCGAGGCTAGCAACTCTGCTAGGACCAAATAAGTCCATATGTAGCAATTGTAGAGGTCTAGTAGTACATACTGCGTTTACTGACTTGAATGTGGATCTGGTAGCTTTGTTCTTTTCACATTGGCTGCATACCGAATCCTTCTTGAATGTTATGTCTGGTAAACTGCGTACTAGCTTCTTTGTGGATAATCTTGAGATTGTGTCCATATTTGCGTGACCGAGTCTCATATGCCACAGATGACTCTCATCACTTTTAGCCATTAAGCATCTACCTGAAATGTTAGTTTCTTCCAACAAATAAAAAATATATATGTTGTCTTCCCTGATACCTTCAAAGATAGTACTACCAGTTGAGCTATCAACTATAGTATATTTGTCTTTGCCAAAGTTGATGCCATAACCATGATCAGCTAGATGACTTTCGCTGAGTAGATTATGTTTCAACTCAGTAACCAGACAGACATCCTTGATCACAGGATAGGGAGACTTACCAACATCACCGATACCAATGATATACCCTTTCAAGTTATTACCGAAGGAAACATAACCTTCCTTCTTCTTCTTCGACAGTGTTGCAAATAATGTAGCGTCACCGGTCATATGTCGTGAACAACCGCTGTCGAGGATCCATTTGTTTTTAGCATATGAAAGGTGTTCCACATACAAAACAGTTTGCAGATGAAACTTTTGGTACCCATTTCTTGTAGGGTCCTGAAATGTTAACTTTTGGTATCCATGCATAAATATTTAAATCAACAAGCTTTCTGATTCTATATGCAGAAGAAATATGACCAATGTGGCCACAATAATGACATTGTGCATGTTTAGTGTTGAAAGCTGAGTGATGTGCACGGTTGGTAGGTTTAGGTTTTCTAGTATAGAAGAAAGCATACCTATAATCCTGTTTGGGCTTAACCTTTTGGGGTAAAGGTTTGATAGGGTTAGGTCTGACAGTGTTTGGCTTGGGAATGTTCCGATTTTTCGGTAAGTGACACGTGTTAGGGTAGGAAGCAGCAGTCTCAGGCTGTTTTCCTAACCTAATTTCCAATCTTTTGGAAGTGTCATACAACTTAGTATAATCAGAAGTGAGTGTTTCCATTCTGATTTGTGCACTTTGAAGACTTTTCTTCTCTTTAGAAAGTTCTTCTTTCAGTTGGTCAATAACCTTGTCTTTCTCTTCAGATGACTTGGTAGTCTCGTGTAATAAGAGCTTAATAGAGGAAAGCTCACCAGACTCACTAAAATTTTTTCTAACCTCAGCTAGTAGGTCGGTTAGTCTTCCTATTTCACCTTTGTACTCTTTGGGTACCTTCTTAGAGGTCTGATATTTGCTACGCAGTTTCCTGTAATCACTTATCAGTTCACTGAAGGCATCTCCTAATTGCTCAAAGGTGAAGTCATCATATATATCAACTACAGGTTCAGTAGGTACCTGATCGGATGCCATAAAGCATACGTTTGCAGCGTCTTCTGATTGTTCATCTTCTGAATCGCTGGCTTCACTTTCATACCATATGCTGGTGTTGGCATATCTCCGAGATGTTGATCTCTTCAGGTTTCCTTTTTCATACCTGTTGCTCTTCTTGCTTGATGATGAGTTTGCTGGACAATCCTTCTTCATGTGTCCCTTCTTCTTGCAGCCATAACAGATAGCATCATCTTGATACCAGTTGTTGCTGCTATTGTTTTCTTTGGCTTTCTTCTCATATCTCATGAATCTTTTGAATTTCCTTACTAGGAGTGCTTGATCTTCAGCATCAGATTTACTGCTGTCTGAATCACCTTCATCAGCTTTTCTGTGCTGAGCCTTGAAAGCGATTGTCTTCTCCTTTGGTACAGGCTCTTCAAAATCTTGTAGCTCCAGTTCATGAGTGAGTAGCTTACCCATGAGTACTTCGAGGGACATAGTTGTGAGGTCGTTCCCTTCAATGATTGCAGTAGCCTTTGGAATCCAGTTCTTGGTAAGTGCTCGCAGGAGTTTGCAAATTTTTTCATGGTTACTCTAATCTTTACCTAGGGAGGACAAAGGATTTACAATATCTAAGAATCTTTGGAACATTTGAGTAACTGTTTCGTTGGGCTTCATCTTGAACACCTCATACTCTTGAGTAAGTCTGCTGACTTTTGATTCTTTGACTTGAGTCGTGCCTTCATGTGTGACTTCAAGAAGCTTCCACACTTCATTAGCAGTTGTGCAGATAGATACCCTGTTAAATTCAGTTCTATCTAAAGCACAAAATAAAGCGTTAATAGCACGTGCGTCAAGACTGGCCTTTTTTTTTCTTCCTTTTTATATCTGTTATGGGGTTTTTCAACTAAAACTCCATCAACATTTATACGAGGTAGCTTTTGATAGCCATCAATAACAATAGACCATAAATCAAAGTCAAGTGATTTCAAGAAGAAACTCATCCGTGTTTTCTAATAGGTATAGTTCGTACCATCAAACAGTGGAGGTCTGTTTGTGGCCTGGCCTTCACTTGTAAATTTTACAGTTGCCATGTGTTGTGCTGTGATATATATAACGATTAGTTAAAAGAATAAATAATTGCAATGTTACCTTGCTTTACCTGTAACACCCGCTCTGATACCAATTGTAGGAACAAAATCGTAAAGCACAATACTCTAGAGGAGGGTGAATAGAGTTGGCAGCGGAATAATGCTAATTAAAAAATATTAGCAGCAAGATCACAGAATAATAATCACAACTAAATAATGTAAAGGCAGAGATAAGAAAGCAAACGCAAAGACAGCTACGTATACTGGTTTCTCTCTGTTGAGGACTAATCCAGTCGGTAGAACTCTTGCAACCAGTTGAATCCACTATTGGCAAAAACCGCAAGTTTTCTTACGAAGTCCTTGCAACTTCTACAACGCGAGATTTGATACGAAGAACTCGTCCAACTTCAATTTTGAAGAGTTGAATCTTCTATCAAGCCTCTGATTACAATCACTCTAAAACTTCTAGACCGCACCGCACTGGCAAATCGACTAGAGGATTGTAATTGGCTTGGGATCTGAAATTTGAAGCTCAAGAAAACTCTTTAGAAGACTGAAAGCGTTTTAGAAGAGAGAAGATTGAAAGTGAATGAGTGAGTTGAAATAATCGAAATCCTTCTCTATTTATAGGAACTCCAAAGACAGAATTCTGGCAGAATTCGGGCAGAATTCGGGCAGAACTCGATGAGGAAATCTCGGTCAAATCCGCAACCGCAGGAGGACCAAGTTCCAAAGAATTCAAAAATCAAAACGGCCACTAACCGAACTCTGGCCGAGTTCTGTCAGGGTTAGGTTAGGTTTTTAAAATTAGTTTTTGGGGATTTTTTGAAAACCTTTTTGAAAACCTTTTTGAAGCTTTTGTTAATATGAATGTTTTTCAAAACTAAGGACATTTTAAAAAAATTTTGAAATCATTTTGGAATAGCCTATTTGCCAGTACGACTCGGTGTACAACGTATTCCTAGACTCAATAAAATGAAAAATACATTGCTCAAAGAAATACAGTCTCGAACAGGCAAACATTGCTTCGGTCTTGAACTGTGTAGATAGCTGTTCTTAATCATGTCCAAGTATCCGAGATATCATGACTAGCTTCATATATCCAGACAGAGTTTGATCAATTATTAAAATCAGTTTGACCATATGACCAATGGGCCAACAGATTGGATTACAAACTTCATTTACCTTATGTTAAACACATTCTGACCTGTGTTGCTCTGAATAGGACTCATCTACTCTGTCTGGACATCTACACATACCAGATACTCAGGATATCAGGCGAGTACATTCTCTGTCCGTTTCATACTTGCTAGAACTTATATTCCTGCTCTAGATTACTTTACTTGTATGCTGTCATATTGGTAACACGGATTGGTACTATATGGATCTTTTCATGAGATGTTATCTTCCTCGGGAGCATCAGGTACTTTATGTCTTGTGCGTTTCACTTACATCATGTATCGTCATGCTTTACTATTCTTGTATACTCTGGAGTTTCATGTACTCTCATGTTCACAGAGCCCCCATGAATCAATTTCACGTGTGCTCTCATCTATGAGGCAGTGAAATCTTGAATCTTAACGTAACATGTCTGGATCCTCGTGTATTGATTGGGGATGGGGGAGTAGAAATAGCATGTGAATAATTCTAAGTAGTATAATCATGTTCAACCTCTCTTGAATCACCTCCAGCTGTTCACATGTCTATCTTGTACTCTGACTCACTAGTTACTGATAGTTCTCTATTTATAGTAGATATTTCTATTACAGTTATCTCTTTTACTTCATGTACATTCCTTCAGTTATTTACATATCGTACTCTATTGTATGTTTATTTTCTTCTGACATGATATAAACTGCGTGAGATGTATTGTGCTCGCTCCTGTCCTGACTGGACCTTTTGATATATTACAGAGGATGAGGATGAGGCTTTCTGCACTACCTATTATGGAGCATCCCTAGACGACACTTGCGAGCTGGAATCTCAGGAGGACCCAGCTCTAGCTGATGTTATCACCCCTACTGCCTAGACTAGTTTATTTAGGCTTTATCTTATATATGTTGTCATTTGGGATTTGAGTTGTATTATGTTTTGTTATTGTGTCGTTTAGACACTTAGACTTATTTTCCTTTCTGTTTGTATTTCCTTTGAGATTTTCATATTTATGACATCGTTCTATTTCTGCCTTAGATGTGATTGAGACTGTATTTTGTATTGTCACCTCCACTCGGAGTGTATATACTGTAAAGGTACCTTATATTATTAGAAGTTGTGACCTAGGACAGCGTTCTACCGCCGACATTGCGGCGTAGGCTGGACGTACCTACTTCTCGTGCCCTTACTCTAGGGTGCGGGTCGTAACAATATTTGATGAGATTGATAAGTCAAAGTTTGTCGGGTTTGATCCTGAGGTTTGTGTTACGCCCCAGAACCAGAATACTGGAGAGCGGGGGCAGACATAGCCAGCTACGTATATTGAAATAGAATACATCTCAACTATACGGTCACGGCTGTCTAGATATGAGGGTTTACTACAAGCCAGCAGTTTCTTAAGGTCAAGCCTATTGTCTCAATCTTAAACATTTAACAGAGTTACAAGATATTAGAGCATCAAATATATATATATATAAGGCGTCCCAAATATTACATATTGGATGATCATGAAGCTAGTCGTACAAAATGATAGGACTAGCAAGAGTTCAGTCATACATGATCAACCCTAGGATTTGTTAATCATGTTTACAGCCCGTAGGCAGACAGTAAGTAAATGTGCATCGAGCTAACAGGTGCTCGTCGGCTAAACGCCTTAAAAGAATAAATTTATATATAAGTGGGTAAAACAAAAGGAAAACCCACTCTTGGCCCGGGTTCCGTCTAGTTGTCACCATTGGGCTGGAAGCTCGGTAGATCCTCGGGAGCTGCTCCAAAATCTGGCCACACAAAACCAGCTGGGTCAAACCCCAGAAAGAGCAAGTGCCACAAAGGAGGCCACAAATAAGAACAAAAGCCAGCATATCAGAACATAAGAATAAAAGAAGTACAAGTAGTAAAGTACACAGGGCGATAAACGACTAGGGACGTAGAACCATTCCGGGAGCCAGGTTACAATTCTTAAACCAGACAAGGACCGGGGTTGTAACCCTTCGCCTGAATATCTCACTGTCTCTACTCATTTATCCTTAAGATAAGTAAAACAAACATGCTCAGGAGATAGCAGGTACTGGAGCTAGACAAGACTTAGACAAGGCTGGACACCATCCATTCGCAATCGGCCAAACAAATACTACGGCTTACTACTTTAACTAACTAAGGTTATCACAAACCTAATTACTAACAAGATGCAAGTGAGAATTCCAGTCCCAAGCCCTGCAGACCATCCAGTTATCCTTCCGCGGGTTGAGAGTTATAGGTGGGTACATTGCCCGGGAGACAAATGTACCCTTAGGTGACTTAGAGGGTGCAACACAAGACAGTGTGCTGGAAATGTGCTCTACTCGTCGGCAAGCTACAAGTCCATTAAAGCGCCCAGATAACGAGATTGCCTGTGATTGGGAATTCTCCATGTTCTAGTTTGATCTAATCATTAGCCTAATCCAATTTAGTGCGAGTTCCTGGCCGTGGTACCCAGGAAGTCACGTCATAGACATGATGCAAGACAAGACAAGTGGATTATACAAGCAGGCAAGCAGGAACACCCACGGTGTCAAGTTGATTATACGAGTCAAGTTACAAGTTACAAGTCAAGTCAAGTCAGGAGTGCGCCGCCACGGGCCACTATCAAGTTATCAAGATAAATCATGTCAGGGTACTGTCAGGAGTGCGCCACTACGGGCCACTATCAAGTCAGGTTGGTCATGCCAGGAGTGCACCACTACGGGTCACTGTCGTGTTATGCTAGTTCCTTGTCATACCATGCCAAGTACAATAGTCAATCCAAACGTGTTATAGGGCTATAGAAGAGCCAAGCTTAAAGAAATAACCAAAACTCCAAAAGCCAATGGATTGCGCAAGGGGTCAGGAAGTTGGATTGCGCAGGTGTCAGTTGCGCAGGGTGCCAAGTGCGCAGGGGCACAGGGCACAGGGGCAGATTGTGCATGAACAGACTGCGCAGAAGTGAACTGCGCATGGGTGGATTGTGCAGGAACAGACTGCACAGGAGTCAACTGCGCATGGGTGGATTGCGCAGGGGTTACTTTGTGCATGGCTGGCTTGCGCATGGATGGCTTGCGCCAGCGCAATCCAGCGCAGCGCAAAGCACTGGCTGAGGTCATGCGCAATCGGCCCTGCACTAAAGAGCACAGGCCGGGGGGGGGGGGGTGCACAATCGGCCATGCGCTAAAGAGCGCAAGGCAGAGGGATGTTCTTCCTGGCCGAGAGCAGGTCCAAGAACACCAAGAACTTCAATTCTTCATAACTTTGCCAAATCAAAACCAAATCTAGATTTTCAAAGTTCTAACTTGAGTAAAATCGAATTCTCTTCCATATGGAAGCATCAAAACAAGCAAAAATCAAAGTTTAATAGATCAAAACCAAGGATTTTTAAAAATGGTTAAAACCTAGATCTAGAAGAATTAAAGCTCCAAATCACAAAATGTCAAGTTCTAAAGTTGTTCTCCATGGCCTAATCTAGTTAATGGACAAATAAAAAGTGGTGCTCATTTGATGGCAAGGTGCACTTGCCTATGGGTTGGGGAGTTGTGTGGAAGAAGAAAGAAGAAGAAGATGTTAATGGAGAATAAAGAGGAGAGAGAAAGGTTGGTGGAGATATAATGAGGGTGGGTGTGTTGTGTTGATGGTAGAGTGTAGGTTAAAGTGTACCAATTCATATTAAACCAAACCTAATCAAACCAAACCAATTCCACAAAATAAAACCAAGCCATGGTCCAAACCCATTTACGAGAAACCAAAATCCGCAAGTCGAGAAAATAAAATACGTGCCCAAATCAAATTACGAGTACAAATACGAAATACAGGAAATGGGGGTGACAACTCTACCCACCTTCAAAGAATTCCGTCCTCGGAATTTAATCAAGGAGCTAGAGATTGCCACGACAAGCTATACTAAGAACATGCAAGCTACACTAAGCAGTTCAATCATACAATCATACAATGCAAGCAAGGAAAGGGAAAGCGTAAGGCATAAGAAAGACATTATACCTCATGAGTCAAATAGGTAGGGATATCGCGATCGGATGTCGTCCTCACGCTCCCACGTTGACTCACCTAGAGAGTGATGACCCCAAGCAACACGAACTAAGTTAATAGTCTTGTTCTTGAGCATCTTTTCTCTCCGGTCCAATATAGACACGGGCCTCTCCTCATACGAAAGGTTGGTACCAACAACCAATTCTGAATGATCTAGGATATGACTCGGGTCCGGGATGTACCGTCTTAATTGGGATACATGAAATACATCATGTACCTCACTTAGCGACGGCGGAAGAGCGAGACGATAGGACACATCGCCTACTCGCTCTAGAATATCGAACGGCCCTATATACCTAGGACTAAGCTTTCTCCGTACGCCAAAATGAATGACACCACGGGTAGGCGAGATCCTAAGGAATACATGGTCGCCGACGGCAAATTCTAAGGGACGCCGATGAGCATCGGCCCAATGGCGCTGGCGATCCTGAGCAACTCGGAGGTGATCTCTGACTTTCCTGACCACTTCAACCGTCTGAGAAATCAATTATGGATCGAGCATCTGCCTCTCTCCGACATCGTCCCATGCTAACGGGGATCTGCACTTCCTGCCATACAGAGCCTCGAAGGGTGCCATCTTGATACTGGCCTGGAAACTATTGTTGTACGAGATTTCCACCAGGTACAGGTGATCCTCCTACGAGCCACCGAAGTCAAGGGTACACGACCGCAACATGTCTTCGAGGGTTTGTATAGTACGCTCTGACTGCCCATCTGTCTGCGGATGATACACTGAGCTGAACTTGAGACGAGTCCCTAAACTTTGATGAAGACTGCGCCAGAAGTGCGATGTGAATCTCGTATCCCTGTTTGATACTATGCTAACTGGCACTCCGTGAAGTCGGACGATCTGTCTGAGATACATCTCTGCTAGCTGCGTCGTCGACTGTCCAACTCTAAATGGAAGAAAGTGTGCCACCTTGGTAAACCTGTCCACAATGACCCAAATAGCATCTCTGCCTGTCGGAGATCTGGGTAACCCAGTCACGAAATCCATGGTAAGGTGCTCCCATTTCCATTCTGGGATCGGTAAAGGTTGAAGAAGTCCAGCTGGCCTCTGATGTTCAGCCTTGACTTGTTGGCAAACCAAACATCGAGAGACATACCGGGCTATCTCCCTCTTCATACCATTCCACCAAAAGTATTGACGAATATCTCTGTACATCTTCGTGCTGCCTGGGTGGATGGAATACTGCGAACTGTGAGCCTCTGCCATGACTTCCTGTCTGATATCTCTACTGGGTACACAAAGATGCATGCCGTTCGAAGTGTACCATCCTCATGAATACATAACTCTGGCCTTCTTCCTGCTTCACACTCTGCTCTGAGCCGCTGAATCTTGGAATCTGTCAACTGTGCTGTCCGGATCCTCTCAACTATGGTGGACTGAATCTGTAGGCTGGCCATCAAGGCCACATTGGAAGGAAAAACCACTTCAATTCCCATCTTCTGAAGATCCGACAATAACTCTGGTTGCGCCGTCAGGAAATAAACTCCGGCTCTCCGGCTCAACGCATCTGCTACAACGTTGGCCTTCCCTGGATGATACTGCAAATCTACATCGTAGTCCACCAGTAGCTCGAGCCATCTTCTCTGACGCATATTAAGATCCTTCTGGGTGAAAACATACTTCAGGCTCTTATGATCAGTAAAGATCTCCACTCTGTCTCCGTACAAGTAGTGTCTCTACAACTTAAGTACAAACACTACTGCTGCTAGCTCCAAGTCGTGGGTCGGGTAATTCTTCTCATGATCACAGAGTTGACGTGACGCATAAGCAATTACCTTCCCATGCTGCATCAAAACACACCCCAATCCTCTGCCTGAAGCGTCGCAATAAACTGTAAATCCTTCGGTCCCATCTGGAAGGGTGAGAATGGGAGCCGTTATCAAACCTCGCTTCAACTTCTCAAATAATTCCTGACATTTTGCTGTCCAAACGAACGGCACATCCTTGCGGGTCAACTGGGTCATCGGCGCTGAATTCCTTACAAAATCAGAGACGAACCGTCGGTAGTAGCCGGCCAATCCAAGAAAGCTACGAACTTCTGCCACTGAGCTGGGTACTGGCCATGCCTCGATAGCCACAATCTTATGGGGATCCACTTCCACTCCTCCTCTGGTAATGATGTGACCCAAGTAAGAAATGTGATCGAGCCAGAACTCGCATTTACTGAACTTGGCGTACAACTGGTGCTCTCTGAGAATCTGGAGGATAACTCTGAGATGCTGCTCGTGCTCTGCTTCACTCTTGCTGTAGACCAGGATGTCATCAAGGAACACTATCACAAACTGATCCAAGTAAGGCATGAAAATACGGTTCATGAGGTCCATGAACACTGCCGACGCATTGGTCGCTCCAAAGGGCATAACTAGAAACTCCCAATGCCCGTACCTAGATCTGAACGCCGTCTTCGGGATGTCCTGCTCTCTGACTCTGATCTGGTGGTATCCTGACCGCAAGTCTATCTTCGAGAAAACTGAAGCCCCCTTGAGTTGATCAAACAAGTCATCTATCCTCGGGAGAGGGTATCTGTTCTTGATTGTCACTGAGTTCAAGGTACGATAATCAACACATAGCCTGGACGTACCATCCTTCTTTTTCACAAAAAGCATCGAGGCTCCCCAAGGCGATCCACTTGCACGAATGAATCCCTTGGTCCTGAGTTCTTCAATCATCTTGTACAAAATCTCCAACTCTGAAGGCGCCATTCTGTAGACTCGCTTTGATACTGGTGCTGTCCCGGGAATCAAGTCGATGGTGAACTCGATCTCCCGCTCTGGTGGCATCCCTGGAAGTTCCTCTGGGAAGACATCTGAAAACTCTTCAATTATCCGGGGCAACTGCACTGCTGCTACTGCCATCCGCAATACTGGAGGAGATGGCTCTACTGTGCCTCTGGAAAATGAAAACTCTGGCTCTCCGGGAATACTAAAGACAACTCTGCCAACATGGCAGTCTATCCTAGCATAATGGTTCCTCAACCAATCCATGCCTTGGACTACATCATAGTCTGCCATAGGGAACTCTATGAGCCTAGCGGGGAACTCTCTACCGCTAACTACGATCCGACACGAGGAAAATACTCGATCTACTCCTACAAGACTATTACCAGTAAGTATATTGAGCCTCACTGATAATGACTCGGGCTCCAATCCTATCCGTGTCGTGAATCGTGCAGACATGAATGAATGCGATGCACCAGAATCAAATAATACAGATGTTGGAAAGGTGTTGACGAGAATAGTACCTGCCACTACCTCACCTGGTGCAACTTCTTCTTCTATGGTCATCATCATAGCCTGACCTCTAGCTACGGGTCCTCTTTGCTGGAAACCCCTCTGTCGGTTCTGTGCTGGAGCCTGGGTGAACTGTTGCTGGTTCTGCTGCTGAAAGGCCTGGGCCTGAGGCAACAATGGCCTCGGGTACTGCTGTTGCTGCTGCTGCTGGACTGAAACTGGGGCTGGTCCTCTCACCGAAGAACTAGAAAGGTTGGATGATGATGGACCTCCCCTATTCGGGCAGGTTACTATCTGGTGGTCTGCTCCTCCATAAGCCAGGCACAATCCCTGTGCCCTACGACACTCTGCCACTACATGGCCCGGCTTCCCGCAATGAGAACATTCCACCGCGGAAGACTGCTTCTGCTTCTGCTGCTGCGGGTACGTCAGGGTCGAATGCTGAACCGACGTCACTGAGGCCGCCCGCCTCGGAGTTCCAATGGTTATACCCCTAACTGCCGGGGCTGGAGCTGAAGATTGGTGCATCTGGTTGTGGGACCGCTTCCTGCCTCCGGTCCTGTCCACAATTCTCCGGGAGGTATAATCATGCCTTCTTGCTGCCTTCAAGACTGCATCGAACGTCTGGTGCTCGAACTGCTCCACAGCCAATAATATCTCTAAGTGCAGCCCTTGCTGGAACCGCTGAGCCCTATCGAACTCGGTCGCCACCAAAGTGGGGGCGAACCTACTCAGCCTGGAAAACTCGGTCGCATAGCCATCGACCATCCTGCCTCCTTGCTTCAAGTTGGTGAATCTGGTCTGCAAGTCGTACCGTGCCACCGCATCGAAGTACTTTGTCTCGAACCGCTCTCTGAACGTCGCCCAAGTGACTGGTGCCGCTAACCCCATGGCCTGAGCCGCCCACCAATCGCGAGCCAAGTCTAACAACTGTAGGCGTACCACCGCCACCTTCTCATTCTCAGGTGTCCTAGCTGCTTCTAGAACCACCTCGATATCCTGAAGCCAAGCGTCCGCGACAATCGCATCTTCACTGCCATCAAGGAAGGGAGGGTTCAAGCGCTTGAAACTGTTGGCCGCCTGATTCCCTTGGGGACCTCCTCGGTTTAGTGCATCATGAACTTCCTGGTGCATGGCGTCGCCTCGACGATCTTGGACTGCAAGCAGTTCTCTGATAAGCCCTACCAAAGGTCCCTCATCCTGTCTAGCTGGTTGAACGGGCGGAGCTGCCTGAACTGGAGGTACTGAGCCTCCGGAAAGCATAACTCGGGAGGCTACTCCAGAGTGCTGAGCTTGATCTTCCTGGCGCTGGGGTGCTTGTCGAGCTTCCTCTAGCTGGTAGGTCCTGGAGTAGTGCCGCTGAAGAAGACGACATAGGGAACAATAAGGAAAGGACCAGGACAGATCAATGATACAAGCAATGTGATCAGGTTGAGATTCTCAGGGATTTGAAGATACGAGCAGAGATCAAGGACAAATATTGATTGAGACATCTATTCGGTAAACCCTCACATTTCTTGATTGCCAAGACCTGCATGGGCCACCACTTAAACCATGTCACGCCCCAGAACCAGAATACTGGAGAGCGGGGGCAGACATAGCCAGCTACGTATAGTGAAATAGAATACATCTCAACTATACGGTCACGGCTGTCTAGATATGAGGGTTTACTACAAGCCAGCAGTCTCTTAAGGTCAAGCCTATTGTCTCAATCTCAAACAATTAACAGAGTTACAAGATATTAGAGCATCAAATATATATATATAAGGCGTCCCAAATATTACATATTGGATGATCATGAAGCTAGTCGTACAAAATGATAGGACTAGCAAGAGTTCAGTCATACATGATCAACCCTAGGATTTGTTAATCATGTTTACAGCCCGTAGGCAGACAGTAAGTAAATGTGCATCGAGCTAACAGGTGCTCATCGACTAAACGCCTCAAAAGAATAAATTTACATATAAGTGGGTAAAACAAAAGGAAAACCCACTCTTGGCCCGGGTTCCGTCTAGTTGTCACCATTGGGCTGGAAGCTCGGTAGATCCTCGGAAGCTGCTCCGAAATCTGGCCACACAAAACCAGCTGGGTCAAACCCCAGAAAGAGCAAGTGCCACAAAGGAGGCCACAAATAAGAACAAAAGCCAGCATATCAGAACATAAGAATAAAAGAAGTACAAGTAGTAAAGTACACAGGGCGATAAACGACTAGGGACGTGGAACCATTCCGGGAGCCAGGTTATAATCCTTAAACTAGACAAGGACCGGGGTTGTAACCCTTCGCCTGAATAGCTCACTGTATCTACTCATTTATCGTTAAGATAAGTAAAACAAACATGCTCAGGAGATAGCAGGTACTGGAGCTAGACAAGACTTAGACAAGGCTGGACACCATCCATTCGCAATCGGCCAAACAAATACTACGGCTTACTACTTTAACTAACTAGGGTTATCACAAACCTAATTACTAACAAGATGCAAGTGAGAATTCCAGTCCCAAGCCCTGTAGACCATCCAGTTATCCTTCTGCGGGTTGAGAGTTATAGGTGGGTACATTGTCCGGGAGACAAATGTACCCTTAGGTGACTTAGAGGGTGCAACACATGACAGTGTGCTGGAAATGTGCTCTACTCGTCGGCAAGCTACAAGTCCATTAAAGTGCCCAGATAATGAGATTGCCTGTGACTGGGAATTCTCTATGTTCTAGTTTGATCTAATCATTAGCCTAATCCAATTTAGTGCGAGTCCCTGGCCATGGTACCTAGGAAGTCACGTCATAGACATGATGCAAGACAAGACAAGTGGATTATACAAGCAGGCAAGCAGGAACACCCACGGTGTCAAGTTGATTATACGAGTCAAGTTACAAGTTACAAGTCAAGTCAAGTCAGGAGTGCGCCGCCACGGGCCACTATCAAGTTATCAAGATAAATCATGTCAGGGTACTGTCAGGAGTGCGCCACTACGGGCCACTATCAAGTCAGGTTGGTCAGGAAGTTGGATTGCGCAGGGGGTCAGGGAGTTGGATTGCGCAGGTGTCAGTTGTGCAGGGTGCCAAGTGCGCAGGGGCACAGGGCACAGGGCACAGGGCACAGGGGCAGATTGCGCATGAACAGACTGCGCAGAAGTGAACTGCGCATGGGTGGATTGCGCAGGAACAGACTGCGCAGGAGTCAACTGTGCATGGATGGATTGCGCAGGGGTTACTTTGCGCATGGCTGGCTTGCGTATGGATGGCTTGCGCCAGCGCAATCCAGCGCAGCGCAAAGCACTGGCTGAGGTCATGCGCAATCGGCCCTGCGCTAAAGAGCACAGGCCGGAGGGGGTGCGCAATCGGCCATGCGCTAAAGAGCGCAAGGCAGAGGGATGTTCTTCCTGGCCGAGAGCAGGTCCAAGAACACCAAGAACTTCAATTCTTCATAACTTTGCCAAATCAAAACCAAATCTAGATTTTTAAAGTTCTAACTTGAGTACAATCGAATTCTCTTCCACATGGAAGCATCAAAACAAGCAAAAATCAAAGTTTAATAGATCAAAACCAAGGATTTTCGAAAATGGTTAAAACCTAGATCTAGAAGAATTAAAGCTCCAAATCACAAATTGTCAAGTTCTAAAGTTGTTCTCCATGGCCTAATCTAGTTAATGGACAAATAAAAAGTGGTGCTCATTTGATGGCAAGGTGCACTTGCCTATGGGTTGGGGAGTTGTATGGAAGAAGAAAGAAGAAGAAGAAGTTAATGGAGAATAAAGAGGAGAGAGAAAGGTTGGTGAAGATATAATGAGGGTGGGTGTGTTGTGTTGATGGTAGAGTGTAGGTTAAAGTATACCAATTCATATTAAACCAAACCTAATCAAACCAAACCAATTCCATAAAATAAAACCAAGCCATGGTCCAAACCCATTTACGAGAAACCAAAATCCGCAAGTCGAGAAAATAAAATACGTGCCAAAATCAAATTACGAGTACAAATACGAAATACAGGAAATGGGGGTGACAGTTTGCGGGTGTGAACATCGACATATACTAGGCCTTCCTTGTGCACATCAGATTAATGAATATCGTCGTGAATCCATTCCTATTCCATTAGATGCTGTCGATGAACGTTGAAGGCAGTTGTCTATAATGCCCATAGTGAAGAGGGACGATGATTTCTTTTCTTTGTCACAAGTGAAACTTCTCCACGTAAGGTGGTGTGCCTAAGTAGGAGCGGATCGGGAGTGCATTGAGCTTAAAATCCAAGAAATTGCATGCCCGGTGACTACTAGAATGCATGAGCCGTCTGTTGTTTCCAATCCTAAAGGCAGGCCCCAAACAAGATTGAGTAGTTCACAAAAGAGAAGGCTGGAGTCAACTAAGAGAGATCTATCGTCCTTTGAGCATGTTGAATGAAGCTTACAGCAACCTCCGCCTGCATGGAAGAGCAAGCTTGTCATTCGCCGGAAAAAAGAGAAAATGGACCTCTCAAGAGAAGATACCGTGGATAGCCAAACACTGAGTTTGTATATTGACAAATTTCAACCTAAGATTCGCAGTTACATTTGGTCTATTGTCGATGTCTCGGGTGATGGCCATTGCAGATTCTATGGGCTTGCAAGATATCTTGGTTATTCTGACAAAGACGGATGGAGACAGGTGAGGCAGGAGCTATATGAGGAGTTAGCGACTCGTCTTCCATTCTACTCCCACATCCTAAGCGAAGAAACAGTTGCAAGTTTGTTGTTAAGTATCCATTGCACCGACAGTGGTACCGGGGAAGAGCACTACATGTCCGTCCCGTCTGACAATTATTTTTTTGCTAATAGGTACAGGATATATGTTGTACTTATTTCATCACGTATTACCAATACACTCTTTCCGATATGCGCTCCTCCGACGGAGCACGGACATTCTAACCTATGTACTATAGGTCAAATCGGAAAACACTTCGTCATACTAAAGATGATCGGTCATTCTCCGATTCCTCCACTTTCAACAGTTTGGTACAAAAAGCACCGGTTGAAGCAATCGCCTACACCACACCTTTTGTTAATCAAATCAACCAATGTAAGAAGTTTTTGAAGATTGAGGAGCCAAGAGACTTACCCGTTGGCCACTACGACGTCGAAATTGACCGAGTATGGATATATTTACACTTTGGTATTTTGTATATGGAGGACCACTTTTGGATATAGTAAATTATGAAATATGAAGTCCAATATATGTTTTTCACTTTTACCTGTGTGCTATCTGTGTGCAAAATATAAGAAAGTGTGTTACATGTGTTTACCTGGGTGTTATATGTGTTTAACTGTGTGCAAGATGTATGAAAGTATCAGTGTCAAAATGTATTAATTTATGAAAGTATCAGAGTTTGTATCAGGACTGTCAGCTCCATGACTGTCCTTCATTATAGTCCTAACTTAATGAAGGACTGCCGGGGGCTGGCAATCCTACATGAAACTCTTTGTGAAGAGAGTTTCACACATACACTCTCTTAACAGAGAGTTTGTGTCAGGACTACCAGCCATGGCAGTCCTAACTTAATGAAGGACTGTCAGGGGGTTGGCAGTCCTATATGAAACTCTCTTTGAACAGAGTTTCACATACAAACTTTTTCACAAAGAGTTTGTGTTAGGACTGCCAGCCCCAAGGCAGTCCTAACTTAATGTAGGACTGCCAGGGGGCTGACAATCCTACATGAAACTCTCCGTGGAGAGAGTTTTACACACAAACTCTCTTTACAGAGAGTTTGTGTCAGGACTGCCAGCCCCATGGCAGTCCTAACTTAATGAAGGACTGCCAGGGGGCTGACAGTCCTATATGAAACTCTCTGTGAAGAGAGTTTCACTCACAAACTCTTTTCACAGAGAGTTTGTGTTAGGACTGCCAGCCCCATGGCTGTCCTAACTTAATAAAGGTTTGCCAGGGGGCGGGCAGTCCTACATGAAACTCTCTATGAAGAGAGTTTGTGTCAGGACTGCCAGCCCCATGGCAGTCCTAACTTAACGAAGGATGTATACTGGTTTCCCTCTTATGAGGACTAGTCCAGTCGGAAGAACTCTAGCTTCCAGTTGAATCCACTATGGAAAATCACCATAAGTTTTCATCCGAAGTTTTTGCAACTTCTACAACGCGAGCTTTGATCCGAAGTACTCGACCATCTTCAATTGTGAAGTGTGTACCTTCAATCAAGCCTTTGATTACAACCACTCTGAAACTTCTAGACCGTACCGCACTGGCAAATCGACTAGAGGATTGTAACTGGCTTGGGATTTGAAAATGAATAGCTCAGAATAGTTTGGAAGAAGTAGTAGGCTTATAGAGAAGAGATATGAAAGTGAATGAGTGTGTTGAAATGATCGAAATCCTTCTCTATTTATAGTTTTTCCAAAGGCAAAATTCTGACAGAATTCGGGCAGAATTCGGACTGAACTCGATGAGAAAATTTCGTTAGGATCCGTAACTGCAGGAAGACCAAGTTCAAAAAGAAAAGTTCACTAACCGAACTCTGGCCGAACTCTGGCCGAATTCGGGCCGAGTTCTGCTAGGGTTCTGTTAGGATTTTTGCAAATTAGTTTTTGGGCTTTTTGAAAAGTCAGGCAGTTAGGATGTAGTTTGGGCTTTTATAAGTGGGCTTGTTTTCTAAATGAAAGGGTATTTTGAAAACGTTTCTTGGGTAGCCTATTTTCCAGTACGATGTAGTTTACATCGTATTCCTAGACTCAATAAATATGAAAAATACATTAATGAAATAGAAAAACCAAGAGCCCTTTGATGACGCCTTTCTTCAAATATTTGAGCAGACTTGAAGATGCCTTTTTCACTTGACGGCGGTCGTCCAAAGATAAACAGATCTGAAAATCTGAATACCTTTCAGGGGCTTCGCCCCCGAACTCCTGATGGGGGGCGCTGCCCCCTCGACCCCTGTCCGTTGACCGGGCAGCGAAACCCCCGATGCGAGGCCCCGGATAGGTCGTTAGGCGGTTCAGAGAAAGCTTCTTGTATAACGTCGTCTTTCGCCCATCAATAATTCTCTATTGCATGTGTCCTGGTTTGACAAGGCTTGATCATGCTTATTGTTTGTCTACAAATACATGTTAGACAAACAAACCAATATGATACAAGCATAGCAATATTCATATAGAGAACATTTAGGACAATGCTAATATTAGGACAATGCTAAGTTTAAGTAGCAACATGATAGTGATTACATGAATATTAGTGACGTCATTATGTTAAACTTAATTTATTAGCCATATTCAAAAACATGATATAATCATTGGGCTAACAATCTCCCCCTTTTTGATTATGGCAAATCCTTTAAGTTTAATATACATACAATAGATGCATGTATCACTAATAAACACATAATACTAGAATATTGTGTGCTAACTTAAACTTATTTCTTCCCCTTTGACATGATAAAAAATAAGCTCCCCCGTAATTAGAGCTAAAATGAACTCAAGCATAAGTAAATGAGGAAAGCAAATCATGATCAAGGATTAGGAGAACAGTGTAACGACAAGTGTTTAGAAAATTGCATAACTAAAGTAAAAAAAAAACTTGTCAAAAATAGTATAGTTGGTAAAAAAAATCAATCAATAAATAGTATACCAACTAGAAATCCAAAAAAAATGAAATATGTTTCAAAATAGACCAAAAAAATATATCAAGATAGTAAGAATCAATCATTGGTCATAAATAAATCATGAGAAAAAAAGTAAAAAAAATATAATGAGACTTTTAACAATGATCACAAAAAAAATGATTCATAATTCGCCCATACAAATTAGTGAATCAATTCCATAAAGAGTATAATCATTGAAAAGAAATCAAAATATGTATACTAGAATCTATGCAAAATCTATACCAAAGTTCATGCATTTGAATTCAATTACCTTAGCATAATATATATCCATCAGATAAACATGAAGGTAATAAAGACAAAATAGTTGAAAAGGAGAAATTCAGAAGACATGAATGCTCCCCCGCAAAGTATGATCAGTCTAAATATAGATAATCATGAACTTTGAGATAAAATCTCAATAAGAAATGCCAAAGCAGTTTAAACTCAATCAAATAAGAATAATTAAATATATTTTTGGCAAGATAACTTTTAGAAATTTGAATGAGAGATTTAAAAATAAATAATAATAATCATATATTCTATCATAAAATACAAATCCAAATATGAACAACTCAACAAGATATTTTAAGTAAAATAATATATGTCCATGATGAACTAGGTATACCACATATTAAGGGCATAAATTAAAACAATTAATTTGCTCCCCCTTAAAATATGCATGTCTAGTTATGAAAAAATTTATATGCAAAAATAGATAAAATAAATAATCACAAGATCTAAGGAGTATCCAAGATATGGATCTTTTCTTTCCTTTGATCAAATGCATATAAAATTCCAAACTCAAAACAAATATCATCTTTAGACAAGAAAAATAAATATCCAATAAATAAATGCTTAAAGATGAACAAAGAAAAAATATATAAAAGAAATATTTCAAGACATTAAAAGATTTTGAAAACTGTCTTTAATAATAAAATATGAGTACGAGACAAATTCAATAAATCAAAAAGAAATCAAAAAGACTTTTCAAAAGAAATGGAATTTATTACGAAAAACTGTCTTAGTAAATGTTCGAATGCATTCAAGCTGGCGATTCGAATCACGTAAACAATTTCCATAATAGAATCCATAAATCATAAATAAATCCATTTGAACAAATAAACATAACTAGATAGATGTCCAAAGAAAAGTGTATTCTAGATATATGGCATGTCAAGGGGATAATTGACTTGAAACAATTAACCGCTCCACCTTTACATGGCTATATTCAAAAATAATAATATTGACAAAATTTTAAAATAAAATTCAGAGACATATTTCCAGAAATAGAAAACTAATTCAAAAATATTAGGTCTTCTTATTAAAGTTCATTTCTTCCCTTTTAAAGCCGTTGCACGGTGTCCATCCGATAACCAGAGGCTTTAAAGAAAAGAAACGCTTTGAGAGAGAGATTCAATTTGCTTGACTTCTCCCCGCAAAGAATTAATGTTATAGACAGTAAGTAACTTGAACAAGAAAATAATAATATAAAGCTTAAAATCATTAATATTATGAATATTACACAAGCTGAAGATGAAATCACAATACCATAATATTCAATGATTAGTCACGAATACGAAAAACAATCATCTTTAGACAAAAGAAGAAATATCCATTAAATGAACATTTAAAAATAAAACAATCAAAAGATATTTCAAATTAGCAAGATGAATAATCGTATAAGTCAAAAGATGACATAAATTGATCTATGCTATAGAATCTCACAATCGACAAGATAGATCAACATATGCTACCTTTTGAGAAAATATAAAGAGAAAATATGATCTATCAAATCTAAAATTCAAAATCCATCAGATAACAATTGCAAATAGATCTCAATAAATCTTTAGTTTATAAAGCGTTGATCAATCTTGGGTTAGCTGTAGAGGTACTGTCCCAGCTAACGGAGGTTCACCGGGGAACACTTAAGTACCACTTTGCTTCGACCGTAGTCGTGGTGACAGACAGACCCTTTGTAGGCTTGTACCCAAAATAAATCTCTTCTTTAATAACCGAGGATTTAAGAAGAATTAGTGCAATATGAAATAAATTATATTCTATGGACTTGAAAAAAATCTTAGAATAATGTAGCATATAGCATAAATTACATTTATCCATATGTGCTACAAAATTATTGGGTAACAATAAAATATAAAATATTTGTAAATCAAAATGTAGGACCTAGATACATTGATGTATTCTGGAACCTAGGAGACTTGACAGCACCTTGGATCCAGAACTAGATAATAGTTGCAAGTAGACCTTAATAAATCTTAAGTCTATAAAGTATTGATCACTTCGGGTTAGCTGTAGGGGCCGGTTTCTAGCTAGCGGTAGTCCGAAGACTAGTGCACCGTGTCGCTTCAGGCTATTTACACCTGTATGATAGAAGGACCCTTTCGACTTGTTCCGAAAATGATTTCTACTCTTAAGAACTTAGATTCAAAAGAATGTATGCAGTATCATCGAACATCATCGAAATCCAGAATCTCTAAAAGTAAATACCCAAGGAATGGTTTATCAAGATCAAGATATTAAAAATATCATGTATCCAAAATATCAACCAAAAAAGCCAAGAAAAACATACATCATTAAAAGAGGCTTTGAGGAAGAAGCTGATAAAGATAAGAACATAAATTTGTCCAAAGTAGTTGATAGCTAAAGTATGAGATAAGCACAAGTTTGAAACTACTTTTCAAAATAATATAATATAGAACTTGAACTTAACTCTTATATCCCCAAAAAGATATTTATACAAAAATATAAGAAACTTATCAGCAATATATGAATGATAATGCATTATTCATGTATCATTAACAATCATAAAAAAAATTATCACATGATCAAAAACATGCATAAATAAACTTTATCAGACAAAGATGTAATTGATTCATAAGACGTTAATCAAAATAAAATTTAAGAATCAATAGTGAAGTATATTATGCAAGCACAAGGTTAACATAAAAGTATATGTATATACTTTTCAAGTAAATAGAATACTTGTGCTAAACATACATACTTACAAAATAATGATCAAAGTAAATACGACATGTTAAAGACAAATCGGTAAGAAGTGACCATTAAAAAAATATTAAATACAGAGAGTAAAAAGCATATTAACTCAAAAAAAATCAGCTCCTATGCATGCTTCAAGAATAAAAAGTAAAGAGCATACATAGACAAATGTGTCACACTAATAAAAAGTGAGTAAAAGACTATTTAGTGTAAAATAAACATTTAAGATAAACAGCTAGTCATGCTAAGATTATGTCAAACATTGTTTCAAACAATAAATAATTTAAAAGATATCAATGAATGCTAATAGCAAGACATCAGTAAGAACATGCTAGATATTAAGAACTATTTAGAAAGCATGTTACCGAAGTGGTTCTAGTGACCACACTTCTGTTGGTGCAATTGCATGGAAGATGACCTTTGTAGCTTTGCAATCACCAACATGTTCTATGGTTCTATTTGATATGAGAAGCTTCACCTGCAATATTAGGTGAAGACTTTGGTATCCAATACTTGGATCCACATTTGTTAGCTTTGGGAACCCATTTGCACAAGTTCATATCAACTATTTTTCTAATCTGACAATGATTAGAAATATGTCCATTCATACCACAATAATGACAGAAAGAATTAACATTAGTACTATGTGCAGCAATATGAGAATGTGCAGTAGTGTGATATGATGTGCATGGATACTTGTAATAGAAAGCATGGTTGTGTGAAGCTTTAGCTTTGCTTGCTTCCTTTGTAAAAGATCTGACGTGTGTGACTTTGTGATGTGCTAAGTGTCTTGTGTTAGACTGAGTCGTAGGTTGTACTACCTGCTTTCCCAATCTAATCTCTAATTTTTTAGAGTTAGCACAGATCTCATCATACTTAGCAGAAAGAGCATCAATTCTACATGAAGCAATAGAATACTTCTTCTTTTCTGATTCTAATTCCTTCTTAAGTTTAGCATTTTCTTGAGTGCTTTTCTCAATGCAATCAAGTGCCTCATGCAATCTAAACTCCAGTGTGGAAATCTCAGAAGAATTATCAGAAGGAGAACTATTTCTAGCATCATTCAATAAGCAAGTAAGCTTTTCAATCTCACGCTTATAGGATAGAATATCCTTTCTAGCTTGCTTATATTTATCTAATACTTTCTTGTGTTCTTCTAACAGATCACTGAAAGCATCAGATAAATCATCATAAGAAAATTCACTCTCTCCAGAAAAAGAATTATTTTGTACCTCGTTAGATAATGCCATTGAGCAGAAATTTGCAGCATGATGAGGTCTCTCTTCTTCTTCAGAATCTGTTGCTTCGCTTTCACACCATATGCTCGTGCTAATGTGCTTGTGAGATGATGATCTTCCTTTATTTGATTGTTCGTAGTGACTCTCCTTTCTATTTGTAGTATAATCTTCTTGGATGTGGTCTATCTTCTTGTAGTTGTCACATACAAGCTCTTCTTCGTATAGGGGATTGTGTTGTACCTTAAATCCCAATTTCGTCATGTACATATTTGCATCATTATGAAGACTATCCTTCTCTCTGGAGTTGCTAGCTTTGCTTTCATACCTGCACTCATAAGTAGCTTCAAGAACTTTCTAAATTTTATGAGATGTTGTGCAAGTATTAATAAGATTAAATACATTTGTGTCTACAGTACAATAAAAAATATGCATAGCTTTTGCATCAAGGCTAGCTGACTTCTTTTCTTCCTCCGTGTAACTATAGTAAGGCTTGTTGATTATAGAGGATGTGAGAATAGAAGTGATAGTAGGCTTCTTGTAGCCGGTGACAACAACTGAACATAAGTCAAAATCTAGAGACTTCAAGTAGAAGCTCATCCGTGTCTTCCAATAGTTATAGTTTGTTCCATCAAATAGTGGGAGTCTATTTGAGGATTGCTCTTCAATTGTGAAGTACATACTTGCCATATGTGATATAGTGATCTATGTAACATCAGTTATATAATAATAATATTACCTCGCTTTACCTGTATAACCTGTTCTAATAATAAGGATCTGCTCCAAGGATGTTAAGCCAAATAATAGAGTCCTTGCTAGGATACCAATTGAAGGAGCAATTGGTATAAGCAATAATATCTCTATAAGGAGCACCTGCAATAATATCTGTAGAAGGAGCACCTACTCTGATACCAATTGTAGGAGCAATTGGTATGAGCAGCAATATCTATATACCAAGCACCCGCTCTGATACCAATTGTAGGAGCGATTATAGGAATGAGTTGTAAAGCGCAATACTCTAGAGGGGGGTGAATAAAGTAGGCAGCGAAAATTATCTATTTAAAAATGTTAGTAACAAGATCACAGATAATATATCACAGATATGTAAATAAAAAGTAGAGAGTAGAGAGCAAACGCAAACACAAGGATGTATACTGGTTTCCCTCTTGTGTGGACTAGTCCAGTCGGAAGAACTCTAGCTTCCAGTTGAATCCACTATGGAAAATCATCACAAGTTTTCATCCGAAGTTCTTACAACTTCTACAACGCGAGCTTTGATCCGAAGTACTTGACCAACTTCAATTGTGAATTGTGTACCTTCAATCAAGCCTCTGATTACAACTACTCTGAAACTTCTAGACCGTACCGCACTGGCAAATCGACTAGAGGATTGTAACTAGCTTGGGATTTGAAAATGAATAGCTCAGAATACTTTGGAAGAAGTAGTAGGCTTATAGAGAAGAGATATGAAAGTGAATGAGTGTGTTGAAAGAATCAAAATCCTTCTCTATTTATAGTTTTTCCAAAGGCAGAATTCTGACAGAATTCGGGCAGAATTCGGACAGAACTCGATGAGAAAATCTTGTTGGGATCCGTAACAGCAGGAAGACCAAGTTCAAAAAGCAACGTTCACTAACCGAACTCTGGCCGAATTCGGGCCGAGTTCTGCTAGGGTTCTGTTAGGGTTTTTGCAAATTAGTTTTTGGGCTTTTTGAAAAGTCAGGCAGTTAGGAAGTAGTTTGGGCTTTTATAAGTGGGCTTGTTTTCAAAATGAAAGGGTATTTTGAAAACGTTTCTTGGGTAGCCTATTTGCCAGTACGATACAGTTTACATCGTATTCTTAGACTCATTAAATATGAAAAATACATTGATGAAATAGGAAAACCAAGAGCCCTTTGATGACGCCTTTCTTCAAATATTTGAGCAGACTTGAAGACGCCTTTTTTACTTGACGGCGGTCGTCCAAAGATAAACAGATCTAAAAATCTGAATACCTTTCGGGAGCTTCGTCCCCAAACCCCTGACGGGGGGCGCTGCCCCCTCGACCCCTGTCCGTTGACCGGGCAGCGAAGCCCCCGATACGAGGCCCCGGATAGGTCGTTAGGCGGTTCAGAGAAAGCTTCTTGTATAACGCCGTCTTTCGCCCATCAATAATTCTCTATTGCATGTGTCCTGGTTAGACAAGGCTTGATCATGCTTACTGTATGTCTACAAATACATGTTAGACAAACAAACCAATATGATACAAGCATAGCAATATTCATATAGAGAGCATTTAGGACAATGCTAATATTAGGACAATGCTAAGTTTAAGTAGCAACATGATAGTGATTACATGAATATTAGTGACGTTATTATGTTAAACTTAATTTATTAACCATATTCAAAAACATGATATAATCATTGGCTAACAAAACTCTTTGTGAAGAGAGTTTCACACACAAACTCCCTTTACAGAGAGTTGTGTCAGGACTGCCAGCCATATGGCAGTCCTAACTTAATCTGCCAGGGGGCTGGCAGTACTACATAAAACTCTCTTAAAGAGAGTTCCACACACAAACTCTCTTTACAGAGAGTTTGTCTTAGGACTGTCAGTCCCATGGCAGTCCTAACTTAATGTAGGACTGCCAGGGGCTGACAGTCCTACATCAAACTCTCTATAAAGAGAGTTTCACACACAAACTCTCTTTACAGAGAGTTTGTGTCAGGACTGCCAGCCCTATGGCAGTCCTATATGAAACTCTCTGTGAAGAGAGTTTCACACACAAACTCTCTCACAGAGAAAACATGTCCAAACATATCAACAACCAAGTTTTCAAATAACACCAAATTACATCCAAATAACAACAGATTATATCCAAATAACAACAACCAAGTTTCAAAATAAGATCCAAATTACATCCAAGTAACATCCAAAATAAATTCCAAATTACATCCAAAATAAGATCCAAATTACGACAATCAAGTTTCCAAATAAGATCCAAACATGTCCACATGAAAATAATTTAAACATCCAAATACAAACTAGTTGTCATGTTGGGCCTTTGTATGCGCCTCCATATTATGCATAAAGGGAAATTCGACATCGTCGTCGATGCGCTCTATCTCGCTGGCGATTTCAACACAGTGCTTGCTCTGGAAACATCCCCGGAGTGATTTGGCCAATTTTTTCACCCTTTTAGACTGTAAATATAAGTATCAGTGAATTAAGTCTACAAACATAAAAATCTTAGGATGACTACAAATTTAGAACTCACCATCTTCAACAATGAAGCATACAAGATATTTTTTGAAGAAAGAGGTCCGAGAGCTCCCACGACCACGGGACCCAGCTTTCTAGGGTTCGACAGCTTAGGATGTTCGACCCCCAAGAAGTACGGCATGTAGTCGTCGCTGCAGTCGGTCATCTCCTTCACCGGTTGTCTTTCATCTTCTCCAAGCACATGCCATTGCCACTCGGAATGAAAGTCGATAACCCAGTCGAATTCTGCCAATTTGTAATTCAAAGGTTGGGTCCTGTGCGGAGGCTCCAACAACCTTAGTGTCCGCTTCGACACGGTTTGCACGAAGCCAAAATGACGAAGTACTCGATCAGGCATGTACGGCTCCGTTATTTCATATATGTGATCATGTCACGACCCGCACCCTGAGGAAGGGCACGAGAACGTGGGTACGTCCATCCTACGTTGCAGAATCGGCGGTAGAACGCTGTATAGGTCGTCTATAAATACTACAACTAGACAATTATAAGGGAACATGTCATCTCCGTACGGAGGTATAATATAGCATAACTCAATCACAAGAAAATCTAAGGAAGATAGCACGAATTATGAAAGATAAGATAGAAGAAAATAACTAGAAATATATGCAAGATCCCAACACAAGTTAGAGTTCAAAACATAACACAAGATCCCAGAGTAATAAATTTACTACAAGTCTCAAGTACTAGCTGGATCGCAGTCCAGTGAAGCCTAACTAACTAGTCTAATCAAGGGGTAGTCCTCTACTGAGCTAGATGCTCCTCAGGCTCCTGAGTGTCATCCTCATATGTCCCATAGAAAGTAGGGCAGTCACCATCATCATCATCTGTAATATTTGTCAACACATCCAGTCAGGATTAGAACGAGCACATCATCTAACAGTTCAAAATAATTGACAAGCGCTATGAGTCTTGAAATAATAATGAAATTCTTGATGATCAAGTTGTAGAGGTAATGTATAATGAAAAGACAAGTGTACAAGATCATATGAGAAACAGTCAGATATATAAAAATGAGTAAACCTGTCATGCAAGATATGTTGTAGACAACTCAGACAAACTGTGTTAAGACCAGTGATTTGAAATACCAAGTTTGACATGTGAACGTCTAGAGGGATATATTCGGCAAACCATACACCTACGTGTGTGGCCGCTATTATTCACGAAAGACCAATGGGATAGAAAGGGGTATGTTCACATGTCTCCTAGGTATGTCCCCGCCCGACTAGTATACATGGAATCCAGGTTCTTTGACACGTATTTCATTAGTCACGATGGATGCATTAGTCATGATTACATTATTCAAGATAGGCATGAAACCACATATCTCCAATCAAGAAATCCATAAAATACCAATCCGTGAGTCCATCGTGTCAGAATCAAGATAGAACACTAATATAATATGCATCACAGGATATATCAATATAATAAAACTATCAGAGAATGTACTCGCCTGTCGTCCTGAGCAATGAATGTGAAATGAGCCTCAAAGTGGAGTCACAAGCCTATAGATGAGATACATGAGTTAAATGGGTGTTAGAGAGTGTTAAACATGGTTTTCTAGCATGTGATATGCAATCTAGGTCCATTTCTAGGTTAACATAGTAAACCAGGGTCAATCTCTATATAAAAATTGGATAATAGATGATATATATGAATGTTAATCCTCTCATATACCAATATCTAGTAATAACCCTAGTCTAGGACCTATATCTCGACCAATATCCTAATATAGAACCCAAACCTAGAATCCAATCTAGGTCAATTCATAATTTCAATTACCTACCTATCTAACTTATGCCCAAAACTAACACCTAGGCCAAGCCCTATACCTTATGATACAATGTATACCTATTATTTCCATCCAAACCATAGTCCACATATATACATATTAATACTAAAATATATATATATATATATATATATATATATATATATATATATATATATATATATATATACATATATGACACTAAGCTCACTCTAGGACACCCTCTAATATGACACCATACTCTTGACTTATACTTCCATTAATCATCACTATATACCTATGTCCAAGTGTACCCCACACACACACACACACACACACACACACACACACACAATATATATATATATATATATATATATATATATATATATATATATATATATATATATATATATATATACACTTACATACCAGGTTACTCTAATTTCCTGAACTTGACTGATACCAAATCACTCACAAATACCCCTCCTTATGGCTTGCTCATAGCAGGGAATTGATTTCTCTTAACCTCCTCAAATACTGATACTAAACATGTTCCCATTCTCTTTACTAAATACCTGTACACTAACTCTCTAACCAAGCTAACTCATATATCCCCCTACTGTCTGCCCTTACAGGCAGACCAAAATTTCCTGCTACAGAGCCTACTGCAATGTTGCTGTTGCAATAACGCCAAGCCTCTGCTGCTGCTGCAAATGCAATATTGCATTTGCTGCTGCTGCGACATTTGTAATGCAAGCCCAAGACACAAACCTCTCATCTGATAAATACATCTCTCACTATACTGAACTAATTTAGGACACGCACACTCTAGACACTCTACCAAAACCTGATACTCACATGAGTATCACAAACCCCACATTCACACCAGACACGAACAGTGGCCAATTGGCCACTGTTCTGTCACAGGACAAGTGGCCAATGTGACCAAGAGCCTCTGTTGCCAATGCAACAAACCAAGACCCTACCTCTTAACTGCATAACTGGGATACAAATCCCCTCTGCTATGTGGGCTCGAGAATGGGAAGTTATATTCCCTCTGCTGCTAGCTGAGCCCAAGCTCCCCATCTCTCTACCCTTCACATCATATATCTGATACTACAAGTTTACCTACCCCTTCACATATACTCAAACACATTATGAACTCTCCCATAGCCAATACCCTCTCACACCTTACTGATACATTCAGATCCCCTTCCTCTTACTAACAACAATTACATATACCAATTACAGGAACACACACACCCAGAATTTCCTAATTTAATACTATACCACTCTTACATCATAGGACACTCGACCACTAACATAACCCCCATATCCCTAATGACACAACACTAGGATATTGTCACTGACACCACTCAACAAACTAAGACTCTCTAGCCACTCCCACTTAAATGGTTCACTGACACTAGGCATACACTTTACTGTCCAACCAATTTCGAAATATCTATGCAACATCCTAACCTAACACTTGCACTCAAACCCAAGCTCACTCACACGGTCACAGGTTAACTCATAACCCCTGATGCTAATTACCTTCCTGATTTCTCTTAAACACCCCTACACTCGACCACTAGGCTAGGTGGACAAAAGGTTATGGCCTAATGGCCAAGAGCCCTGTACATGCTACTGCTGTAATATCAGATGTTGCCCTCCCTATCACATCCCTATATATTTTCTGAAACTTACTGAAAATAGAAAAAAATGGAAACCCCCAAATCTTAACTGATACTCCCTTAAGAACATATGGTCTGATACCTAAACTCTAAACCACCTGATACTCTAACCTATTACCCTTTCACCCACACACACACATGCCATGGATAGTGGCTAATTGGCCTAGCCATTCCTGCCACTAACTCACTCACCCACAACCACACACTGCTCTGGCCAACATGGCCTGCCTATCCTTACCCAAAATATGCACAAATGGGCACATTCCTGACAATAACAATGGCCAAGAACCTATTTCCTACTCAATAACTGGTTTGCCAAGCCAAGCCAGTGGCTGCCAAGGCTACGGCCTGTCTTGCCATGTTGGGCTCGAGCATAGGGAAGTCCCCTGCTCTACTGCCAATAAACATCAACCCCTCACACAAACTCTCAGCCCACAGTGACTGAACAAGTAGTCTAACATAAACTAAATTGTGTATGACTAAACCACTGATACATGCTTCCTATCCCAGGGGTGACACCTAAATACATGTGGCTTCACTCAAAGTAAGCTCTCAAGAAAATATGTATATAGATACCACCTAAACTCAACATCCCCTAACACACTACCACTAACCCAACATCTTAACTCCCAAGTTCAAGCAGGCCCCTACTGCCAATAGTGCCAAAACTCTCACTAAATTGGCACTGCTTTAGTGTCCAGCAGCAGTGAAGCCAACTGCCAATAGGAACAAGAGTTCCCTCATCTTCCTTGTCACACTCTTCATGCCTATCCCATAACCCCCTTACCTATCCATCCACCCATATAGCCCTACCTATATAGCCATCAAGATCACATTAACATACTCTAATTGATACTTAGATGCAAATATAAAGACTCACACAGATGCATCAATCCCCTCTCCTCTGACTGGTTCCAACAGTGAACACAACCCAAAGCCTTACATATATACTCATACATATATCTATATACAGATATATATACACTTATAGATATAATATTGAGATCAATAGGCCTATCCTAATGCAAACCAAGCTATACATGGATACCAAGACTGAAAACAGAAATTAGCCACTTCACTGTAACGGTGAACACACCCATCTAATCTCTAACCCAATACACACACAATATATACAATATATGTATAGCTCCTAAATATATATATGTATGCATGAATTTATTAGGAAAAATCAACTAGAGAGCCTAGCTATGTAAAACCAATCCAAATAATACATCAAAACATGAAACAAGGCTCAAACTAGTCTATGGGACATTCTTACAAACACCTATGGGGTCAAATTCGTAGCCCTCCTAGAATGGACACAAAACTCCTTGAAACTACTCTAATAGGATTCATTAGGACCTCAATCTACTCCCTATGAGTCATGGGATGGGTCTCCTATATGAATACATGAAATTTGATCATAGAAATGCAAGTTTAGAGGGTTGTACCTATGTAGGAAGGAGCCTCTACCAAATTGCACGAAGATAGAGAAAATAGATGGAGAGGGAGCCTTCAAACTCTTGCTAGAGCCTTCTCCTAGCCTCCTTGAGCTCCCCAAAGCTTTTGCCCAAACAATGGAGGAAAGAGGAAGAAATTTGGGGAAGTTTAAAATGGAAGAAAGGATGGAAACCCTAGTTTTTTGGTGGCTGCTATTTTAGGTTAAATAGGGGTTAAATAGGCTCTAGACTAGCCCTAATCCTCTCATTACACTTAGTATTAAGTGGGTCCTTAAGTAGGCTAAGTGGTTTGGCTGTAATTGAGGCTCGTGTTCAACCTAATCATGAATAGAGTCTAATTTATCAACTAGTTGGTCAAGTCAAAATAAATGAGGTTTACCATGACTAATGATTAATTAGACTACTAATAATTACAACCATCATATTAAAAGAAAAAATAGACTCCATTTATGAAATAACAGAAATACCCTTGTCCTAGAAAAGTGGTAGTGACAGATCATGCCATAAAGTAAAGCAACTGGTTCCAGATGGCGATCACCCTCCCGCAAATCATGGTATGGATGCCAAAATATCTGTAGAAAAAAGTTAACAGAAAAACAAATTAACATGAAAAAGTTAACAACAAAACAAATTATCATGAAAAAGTAAGCCAAAATTTGGTAACTCTTCTGGCACCAAATTATCTAGTACATCATGAATGGAAGCCAGTATTTGACAATTTTTAGTTTCCAGCTGCGTTGGCCTCCATCGATACACTCTAGGAAGGTGGTCGCCATAATCTGGGTTCAGCTCACCCCTCCTGAGCATCGAAAAGTTCTCACATATCCATGCCAATACAATTTATAAATGAATAGTCAAAAATGAAATAACAAAATTTTATATATGAGATTAAATTGTTAGAAATTTTTCTTACATGGAGCAGAGTCTAGCATCCAGCCATTGTTTTAGTACCGACACGGGATGCGATACCATGCTCCGGTAAAGATTGGCTAGTATACCGCTTCCCCAGGATATGGCTTCTACGTCATCCATATCAGATAAATTCAGAATATACCTAGCATGTATCAAGGTTCCGAACTTGTCCGAAATGCTGACCGATCCTAGGATAAAGATGATGTACGCACGGGCCACCATGTCAACGGTCTCATCACCATCGTCCTCCGTGTCTATGAAGTTCTCCACCAAAAATGACAGAGGAATTTAGTAGGACTTCTTGAAGCCAGGCAGGGTTGTAAAACTGGTAGCCTCAACTCCAAGGTGATCTGAGACAAAATTGATGATCTTCTTGTACCATTTAATAGATTTCTCATTGTTGTACAGTTTCTTGGTCATGACGCGCCCGGTAACTGGCAGGTCCAGTATCTGATGGACGTCGTCAAGTGTAATGGTCAACTCCCCTGCTGGGAGATAAAATGTGTTGGTCTATGGATGCTATCTCTCCACAAAGGCGGATATGAGGGCACTGTCCATTGTCCTATAGGCGTATCGAGCCAATTTGTGCAAGCCGCTCGATATGAACTTTCTCTGGACGGCCTCCGCTAAGCTCTCAAACTGCTAGGCCACGGTTTTCTTCCTGTGGCTCACATCCCTAAGCATACGTAATGTCCTCTATATGTCAGACAACAGGAAAATATAAGAATTATGAAATACATATATATAGAGTGGACTAAATGGAAGCTTACAACGTAATGTACATACCAGGTTCTTCCATATTTCATAAACAATTTGGTTGTCAAACGAAACCAACGTTGGGCAACCGGGCGGACGGACAGGATCCTGAGAAGGACCGGGCTCCTGAGAAGAACCAGAACCGTCATGTGATAGGAGTCGGCCAATGGGCACGTCGTCGTCGTCATTGAAAGAAGACGGAGGACTAGAAGGAGCTCGTTGCTTCGACCGAGCAGGGGGAGCTGGTGGCTGCGTCCAAGACCGGCCAGTCGCTAGAGTGACTTCGCTTTCTGGAGCCGTTTCGGAAATTCTAATCAATCTCTCGAGAGGACAGCCCGCAGTACGTTCCTTGCGACTTGACATGGTGGACCGTATTCTCTTGGGAGCGGCTGGAGGACTGTAGGACAACATACAGTTATTAAATAATAGAAAAGTAAATAGACAACAAGAAAACATAATGTTAAAAAGTATATTGAATTAGGACTGCTAGAGTTGTAGCAGTCATAATATTAAGTAGGACCGCCAGACTTCCTGCAGTCCTCTTTTAAAAGAGAACTGCAGGGAGTCTGGCAGTCCTACTTAACATTAGGACTGTCACAACTCTGACAGTCCTAATGTTGTCAGCCACGACTGTAGCAGCCGAACGGCCACAACGACATGATCCTTTGTCGTGTTCTAGGGTTAGGGTTTCAAGAAAAATGTGAGAATAATCATGTTCGAAAAATCCATTCATGAACCCTAAAGTGATTCTAAACCTAATTTATCAAATTTTTTTAGAGAATTAACAAATATTCTTTGAATTTGAAAATAATGTAGAAAAATGTAGAAGAAATTAGGGAAGAACATACCTAGACTCTGATGATGGTTTGGACTTGCGTGCCATCTCTTGGATTTGAAGTCTCTTAGAATGTAGAAGAAATTTTGAAGGAAGGATTTGGAATGGAGTGGTGGAGAAGAGAGTAGGGTTTTAGGGTTTTGAAGGTTTTGGAAGAGAGAGAAAGGAAAAGAGGAAATGAAATGAAAATGAGTGTTTGGGGGAGGGGGTGGACTTGCCCAAAGCAACTTTTGGGCAGCCACCAGTAAAAGTTCCACATTCTCGGGATGTCCCCAAGTAAGGGCTAACCCCAAATAAAAGTGGTAGTGCCCTTAGAAAAAGCCATTTTTTTAAGACGTTGTCTCTGAACCCCTTTATGATTGTGTTTCCAGTAAATTATAATCCTACATCCGCTAGTGAGCAACATCCTTATTTTTATGCTAGATTTTGAATAATGTTTGGCAATCATTTGAGGATTTAACTCCAATCCTTTCAAAATATATTACAATCATCGAGAGAATTAGTGTATACGATGGCAATAAAATCAGGAATAACAGCAAATCAGTTTACTCTCACGTCTTCTTTGCCAATGATTTTATTTTTGGACTTTGTTCTATTCACAACATCTTTCAAAACAAAACCATTCTAAATTCCTTTGAACAATGGTTGGGACAACAAATCAACTTTGACAAATCCTCTATCTTTTTTCTCAAGACATTTAGACAACTACATGCGCCAAATTTTCCTTGGCACTTCCTGTGCAACTTATGGGTTCTCATGAAAAATACCTTGGCCATCATCTTTTTCTTCCAAAGAAACGAACATCAACACACTCCAAACTTATAGCTTCCAGTCCATCTAAGCTAATTGGATGGAAAGGAAAATTTTCATTAAACCTAAGGCTCAAGGGGGACTCGGCATTAGAGAGATTCCAGAGATGAGCAATCTAGCTCTTGTCACCAAGTTAACTTGGAGGTTCCTATCCAATCCCACTATTGAATGGGTTAAACTGCTAAAAGAGAAGTACCTCAATAATGATAATTTTTGCTCTGCTTGTGCTAATTTTGCATCCTCCTACATTTGGTCCTGTATTTTTTCACAGCAGGGACTACCTAACTAATAGTGCCCCTACCGATCTGTTGGAGATGGTACTTCCATCAATATCTGGAATAGCTCTTGGGTTATGTGACATGTCTATGCCTCTTCATAAAGTTTTAGACATCCCAGTTGGAAACGTGGTGTGATCCGAACCGGAGCTAGCCTATGAGCTGTGATATTGAATTGTATCCATATATCTTTAAAAAAAAATTCCTGTAAGGTCTGAACCAATTCTAAATATCTACACCTCATGATCCCACCACCTATCCGATGTGGGACTAAATTACCAACTCCATTGTCATCCATTTTTTTAGTGCTCCACCGAAAACGAGATACAATCCAACAATCTCCACTTTAGCTCATTTTTGCTAGCCGAATAACCTTAGCACCCCTGCTATATTTGTTCGTTCCCGCTAGCCGAACAACCTTTAGCACCCATGCCACCTTTTTGCCCATGCCACCTTTTTATTCGTTTTCGTCAGCCGAACAACCTTAGCACTCCTGCAACCATTATTCGTTTTCGCTAGCCGAGCACCCAGGAGATCCAACATATTGTCATCTCGATTTGTTCGACCACAGAACCAAACTGACACGTTCATCCACACCACCATTGTGTGCCAATCATAACGCCTTGCTCCACCTTGGGCTCATTAAACCCACATTTGAAGCCAATCTGTGTAGTTGCATATGCTCCTAACTCTACCTTGAGAAGATAGGCCGTATATCCGTGTATACGCATGAACGTTCACCACCATCTGCCTCGAACCAATTAGAGCCGTCCAAACCAGTCCCACTTCTATGGGTTCTGATACCACTTGTCGAAAACGCGGTGTGACCCGAACCGGAGTTGGTCCATGATGTGTTATATTGAATTGGGCTCATATGCCTTAAAAAAGAATTTTCCTGTAAGGCTTGAACCAATTCCAATTTTTTATACCTCATGATCCCACTTTCTACATGATGTGGGACTAAATTACCAACTCTATTGTCATCCCCTTTTTGACGTTCCACCGAAAACATGATACAATCCAACAATATATTATTGGGCGCATGAAATCGTTTGCCAACCCACCTGATCAAACTAAACCCCGTCTAACGGAGACCAAGCACAGATAAAGACAAGTATATGACGGTGACTACGTCACATGGACAAATTCCAACCTTTATAACTCAGAGGAAATTACAAGATTGACAGAACTAACGTTGAACCATTTATCCTAATAGGTTCAACCCCCTCACCACTCTCGAGAAGAAAAATAGAAGATAACAATTGGGATCACTCACAAACCCGTAATAATCTCCCTAATCAAAGTTGACGACTTCTTGATTAGATCTCCTACTTCCTTCTATCTTGGATGGCGAAGTCCTAAAAGTAAAGCACGAGCTTTCTCTTAGATTTTCTGCGGACGAGTACCCCAAATCTCCACTTTTGTGATGTACTTTGTGCCTTCACCCTCACCCCATATATATAGGATGAGAAAAATCATATTCTAGTCATAATAGGATTTCCTAAATAGGAATAAAATATGACTCCTAGTATACCTAAAATATTCCATCAACATTCTATTTTAGATCATAATAGGATTTCGTAAAATAAGAATCTTATTATATCTAAAATAGCATAACACCAATTATGGACATCCAAATAGAATCAAATCAAATATTTAACTAGATTTGGATTCCACAAATATGTTGTTACCAAATCCAGATTAGACACCAGCAATCTCCTCCTTTAGTATGATGAGAGGATATTGACCCCATGGGTCCTCAATTGGACTCCATGTATGTCGTCCTACGACAGAATACCTGCTCCTCCATGCCACTAATTCTGATACCCCCGAGTTGCTTTGCATATTCCTTCGTCTCCAACTCCTCGACCGTCACGTCGATACTAGCTATCATGCGTAGCACCTCCTCCACCATTGGCATCCTATCGATATCAATGATACGACCAATACCGAAGTCCCAGACGAGCAGCCTTACCGTGAGTCTTGGCTGCATGTTTTCGACTTCCATCTTCCACAGAAACGTGTTAACATTCCGATGAGCTTCTTCACCCTTAGCTGGCCCAACCAAGCGGACAGTACAATTCTTCTGATATTCGAACTCCTGAGCTTGCCCACCTTCGTTTCCAACACTAAAGCTCCTCCGTACACATGTATCCTCGAGCAGAACATCACATACTGTGCATGCCATCGTTGGTCCACATCTTCCTCAAAACTATGTGAATGGAGATGCTCCCGCCTCGGATTGAGTTTGATGCAAACCTTGATCTCCTTCCTGGCTTCAAACTGCTAAAATTACTGTATGCCCTATGAAGCTTTGGCAAACCAGCAGTCATCAAAACTGGATCCCCAGAGCAACCCCCACATGGAGACTGATCAGCTGTCATAGGATCGACTGACTGACCCTCAATCTTTGACTCACTACCACTTGTCGCTTTAGCTCGACGAACCGAATCCTCTGTAACCCTCAAAACATCTTAAGTCCCTACTCAGCAAGTTTCTGACCATCCACCTCCTGTCAAACACACTTCGAGCCTCCATCCGGTATTTGTAGCCTGCCTGTACATGCCATAACAAATCTTTCCAAGCCAGCTGTTGGGAACTCTTCGCTAGCATCTAATCTATGTTCCCAAACAAACTACGACAACCATCATTTGTCAGCCACCCTATAGAAACCAAGTTGTAGCACAAACTCGGTACATGTCCCACACCATTGAGAACAAGTTTTTCACCAAGCTCCATTATCAATTGCACATTACCGATGCCTACAACTACAGCCGTCCGCTTGTTGTCCATCTTCACACGTCCAAACCTGCCGACGGGATGTGACGTGAAGATCCTCCAATATGGAGTGACATGATACGACGCCCCAGTATTCATGACCCAATCACCATCATAACACATGCCACTAGATTTCTCTACGTCGGTCGCTACGATGATGATATCTCAAAATGATGTAGGATCCTCCTAATCGTCCTTGCCTTTTGACTTCTTAGCATTGCATGTAGTTTCTCTTGATATGACCCCTGTCGCAATAGTGATAGCAGCCCTCCTTGCGGTCCAAAATTGTAAGATTCTAAGAACTCTCCCTTGTTCTCGCTTGTGACTTGAATCTTTTCTTTCTGGGGGAAGCCACCATAGTGAACTCCTGTGACGATTCAACTTGCTTACGTCAGACCTCCTCATTCAACAAGCTACCTTTGACTGCCTCCATTGTGACATCTCCATCCGGTATGGAGTTGCTAGACAACACCACCAAAGTCTCCCAGCTTTTCGGTAGAGAACTCAACAGCAGTATGGCCTGAAGCTCATCATCAATCATCATCTTCATCACAGACAGCTGATTGATGATACCCTGAACCTCGTTAAGATGTTGTGCCACCAAGGCACCCTCCATGTACTTTGAGTTGAATCTTCAATCAAACCTCTGATTACAATCGTTCTTGAAATTTCTAGACCGCACCGTACTGGCAAATCGACTAAAGGATTGTAACTAGCTTGGGATTTGGAAATAGAAGCTTTTTAGAACTCTTTAGAAGAAATGTAAGCTTTAGAAGAGAAGAGATTGAAAGTGAATTGGTGATTTGAAATGATCAAAATCCTTCTCTATTTATAGTTTTTTCAAAGACAGAACTCTGATAGAATTCGGACAGAATTCGGACAGAACTCTTTGTAACAAACCGCAACTGAAGGGAGACCAAGTTCAAAATCAAACGTTCACATAACGTTCAACTTGGCCGAACTCTGGTGGAACTCTGGCCGAACTCTGGCCGAGTTCTGCTAGGGTTCTGCCAGTTGATTTTGAGAAAAATTATTTTGGCTTTTTGAAAATTCCTTCAGAAGCTTTTTGTAAAAATGATATTTTTCAAAAACATAGGTCATTTTAAAATGGATAGGGTGATTTTGAAAAACGATTTCGGACAGCCTATTTGCCAGTACGACTTGGTGTACAATGTATTCCTAGACTCAATAAAATAAAAAATTATATTGCTTTGAAAGAAATACATTCTGAATGGCAAACAGCTTCGGTCTTGAACATAGTAGATACCCATCGTTGAGCAGTGTCCAAAATGTCGTAGGTAAACATCTGAATTGACTTGCAATGATATTGAGACAGAGTTTAATCAATTATTAAAATTAGATTTGACCATGACCAATGGGCCAACAATCTTTCCTATTTTGATAATTGACAAACCTTGCCGATATAACATCTAAGTTTGGATCAATTCAAGAATGTATCAAAAAAAAATTGTTCATAACCTGTATTCATGAAGATGTTAGATCTTATTTCTCCCCCGTTGTCACTTAGCAAAATAATTAAAAAAGAGAAAGCTCCCCCGCAATAAATGCATAAGTAACAAACAGTGAAGAAACATAAATAAAATTATATAAGAACATTCATCACAGACATGGTATAAACAGTAAATAAAATAGACAGATATAAAACAACACAGGCATGGTATTTGTCACAGCCAGTTAATATGAAGCATAAAGAAAGATAATGCTAGAAGAAAGCTGAAACAATTAAAGTGCTGAATAATAAACTAAGCCAAACTGAGGCATAAAAACAACTGTCTATGTAAGTCAGATAGCATAACTAAAATAACAGTACTGATAATATCTTGGAATGTAGGAGCATTTCCAAGTAAACATAAGACAAAATATCAGTCTCAATATGTAACATCTCAAAAATTATTATCCTCAACATCATCATCATCGGCTGCAGCGCCAGCATGTTCAGATGGACCAGCTCCAGAAGTACCAGCTCCAGAAGTATGAGGAGTGGCACCAGAAGTACGATACCAATCGTAGGCGTTCCCTGGCTGGAACAGGGAGTGGACCGCCTCATCATCAATGTGGTAGCCAGAAACAGAAGGGTCTCGAGGTAGAGAGCTAGCAGAGTGACCCGTCTGTGCAAATCTTAGATCGGCGAAGGGGTTGGCAATAGCTTGGAACCGAGTCATATCACGGAACTCATGTTCCCTGGAAGTGTCAACATAAATGGACTGCAGATCTGAAAGGTGCTGATGAATACCCTCAAAGGTCATAGGGTAAGACTGAGGAGGACCAGGTGCAGGAGGAGCAGGTGCAGTAGGTGGAGGAACAGTGGCAATGCTGCGACGAGAGAGTTTGAGAAACTTGGGCTCAGGGTCCAGAGCACAAGTGGATAAGTCAATATCGAATCTCTGAAAGATACGTGGAATGATCATCGCATAAGAGAGGTTGCAGTCTCTTTCGCGACATCTACCCATCATCTGAATGATAGTCTTAGGGGCAGATAAAGGAATCCCCTTAAAAATGTGATATAGAGCAGAAAGCTCAAGTGCAGTGACATCATCTTTGGAAGTGGATTTTGAAAGTAAAGTGGAATAGATGATGCGATGTAATTCATAGTTAAACAAGTTCAAGTTATTGGCCTTGAACTTTCCAGGACGAGCACGTACGGGTGCACAAAGCTCATTCTTGAAACTAACGAGAGTCGTACCATCGGGGAAATCAAAATCAGTGATGTCATCGAGCGGGGCACCTTCGTTTGGAATACCAAAGATTTTCACTAATGTTTCATCAGTAAACTTGATATATATCCCTCCGACACATGTTTTCACGGTAAAAGTGTCTAACACGAAATTACAGTAAAATAATCTAATAGCATTAGTAGCTATAGAGAATTATAAAGTAACAAAGTGTTGTAACCCTAATGCCTCAAAGTATGGACGATGGTCGGGAAAGACAGTCCATTTGATCGGAGATCCGGTACAAATAGTACGCATAATGAAATCGACATACCACAATAAGGCTTGGTTGGGAGTTTTGAAGTAAAACTCGTCCGATGCACCGTCGTTCGATTGGACCGAAAAAAAGAGGGAATCCGTATGCGGATCCGAAGACGATGCCTCTTCACTGGCATTGGTCTTCTTCCTCTTGAAAGGATTGAATCCCTTAGTCATTCTATCCCAAAATCTAGAAACCCTAACAATTGGAAATTGGAGGAGAGAAGGAATTATACCTTCCGAGAATTGGATATGCTGTAGAAGACGAAATTCTCCGCACGAATCCAAAGTTTGGATGAAGATATCCACGTGGATTGGAAGAAGGAAGGTGGAGACGAACTAGGGTTTAGGGGGTACGGCTGCTGCTGTTTTGATGATGTTTGGAAGAATGAAGAAGAGGGGGCCTCGGGTTCTGACTGGTACATATATATACCCAGCCGAACTCTGGCCGAATTCGGACCGAACTCGGGCCAAATTCGCCAAAGGTTGTATATATATATATGTGTATATACCGAACTCTGGCCGAATTCGGACCGAACTCGGGCCGAATTCGCCAAAGGTTGCCTGGCTATATATATATATAATATATATATATATATATATATATATATATATATATATATATATATATATATATATATATATATATATATATATATTTATATGTATATATATATATATATATATGTATATATATATATATATATATATATATAATAATGAGGCCACATCTTTTTTATTAATTCGTTTCAAATGTTTAATTCAGAGTTTAGTAATTTTAAATCTCAAAATAATATAATTCATATTATTTTAAAAATTAATATTCTTTACTCAGCATCTGTCTCAGATTAGCTGTAGGAGTACTATACCAGCTAACGGAGGTTTACCGGAGAATTCTTAAATACTGCTTCGCTTCGACCGTAGTCGTGGTGACAGACAGACTCTTTTTAGGCTTGTCTCAAAAATAGTTATTGAGTATCGAATAAATAATTAATAAAACAAAATTAATTAATATTATTGACATCTAAAATTCCTAATTCTCGACGTAAATAATTGAAACGATCTTCCGCTAGAGGTTTTATGAGTATGTCAGCTAATTGATTCTGTGTGTCTATGTATACAAGGTCTATATCTCTATTTTGTTGATGATCTCTAAGAAAGTGATGTCTAATCTCGATATGTTTAGTATGAGAGTGACATACTGATTCTAAGTCAAATTAATAGAACTAGTGTTGTCACAGAAAATGGATATGTGTGTGAAATGTAATCCATAGTCTTCTAAAGTTTGTTTCATCCACAAAATTTGTGCTCAACAACGTCCTGCGGTGATGTACTCAGCCTCGGTTGTTGATAATGCAACAAAATTTTGCTTTTTACTAAACCAAGAGACTAGAGCTTTTCCTAGGAAATGACATGTGCCGCTAGTGCTTTTTCTATCTACTTTACATCCAAAAAAATCAGCATCAGAATAATCGATTAGGTCAAATGACGTAGTTTTGGGATACCATAAGCCGACAGAAGAAGTGTCTTTAAGGTATCGGAAGATACGCTTAACTGCACACATATGTGATTCTTTAGGATTAGCTTGAAAGTGTGCACATAGACAAACACTAAACATAATGTCTGGTCGACTAGAAGTTAAATACAGTAAGCTACCGATCATACCTCGATACTTACGTATGTCGACAGGTTTGCCTTGTTCATCAATATCAAGCTTGGTTAAAGTCGCCATTGGAGTGCTAAGTGGCTTGACTGCTTCCATGTCGAACTTCTTTAATAGATCCTTCGTGTACTTTGCTTGATTTATGAACGTCCCATTGTTGGATTGTTTGATTTGCAGTCCGAGAAAGAATTTTAGCTCTCCCATCATGCTCATCTCAAACTCATTCTACATATACATTGAAAATTCTTGACAAAGAGATTCATCAGTAGATCCAAAAATAATATCATCTACATAGACTTGAATCAAAAGAATGTTATTATTCAAAAATTTTACAAAAATAAAGTAGTGTCAACCTTTCCCTTTGAAAACCCGTTATCAAGTAGAAAAGAGCTTAGATGATCGTACCAAGCACGAGGGACTTGTTTCAAACGGTATAAGGCTTTCTTCAACTTGAAAACATATTCAGGAAATTTAAAATCAGTAAAACCAGAAGGTTGAGCTACATAAACTTCTTCTTTTATAAAACCATTTAAAAATGCACTTTTGACATCCATTTTAAATAATATAAAATTATAAAAATATGCAAATGCACATAACATACGAATGGATTCTAATCTCGTAACTGGAGCATAAGTCTCATCATAGTCGATACCTTCTTCTTGATTGTATCCTTGAGTTACGAGTCGAGCCTTATTACGAGTCACTAAACCATTCTCGTTCAGTTTATTTCGGAATACCCATCGGGTGCCAATGACCGGATGATCAATGGGCTTGGGAACAAGTTCCCAAACTTGATTCTGTTCGAATTGGTTTAATTCCTCTTGCATAGCATCTAACAAAAAATTATCACTACATGCTTCTTCAATATTTTTGGGTTCAAACTGCGAAACAAAAGCAACACAAGAAGCTATATCTTTATTAGAGGAATGAGTACTTACACCCATGGTAATCTCACCAATTACCAAGTCCTTTGGATGATTAGCCAAGAATCTCATCTTTTTTGGTGTAGTCTCCGGATTGCTAGTTCCGGCTTCTTTGCTTGAAGATTCATCTGATGCTTGATGTGATGGTTCTGTATCTCTGTGTGAAGGTTTTGCAGTAGCTGTACTTGGTGTGATTAAGTCTTCATTGTCATCATCGTCTAAGTGTTGATTTAGCTCATCAAACTTGACATTGATAGATTCTTCGATGATCATGGTTCTTTTGTGGAAGACTCTGTATCCTTTGCTCTTTGCTGCATAACCTAAAAATATACCTTCATCGGCCTTTTGATCAAATTTACTCAAATTGTCTTTAGTATTAAGAATAAAACATTTACAACCAAAAATCTTGAAATATGAAACATTTGGTGTTCTATCAAACCATAGTTCATAGGGAGTCTTCTTCGATATAGGTCGAATTAGAACTCTATTGAGAATATAGCATGCTGTATTTGCAGCTTCAGCCCAAAAGTATCTAGGTAGACTAAACTGGTTTAACATTACTCTAGCCATTTTAGATAGAGTTCTGTTCTTACGTTCCACAACTCCATTTTGTTGCGGAGTCCTAGGGCAAGAGAATTCATGCAAATAACCGTGTGTGTCACAAAATTGCTTGAATTCTGTATTCTGAAATTTGCCACCATGATTACTACGAATGCCTCATGAATCCTTTTTCATTCTGTACTTTCTTGTAAAAGGTGGCGAATTCTGATAATGCATCGTTCTTGTGTGCAAGAAAATAAACCCATGTATATCTAGAAAAATCATCTATAATGACAAATGCATATAACTTACCACCTAGACTAGCAATTCTACTGGGTCCAAATAAGTCCATATGCAACAGTTGTAAAGGTCTAGTGGTACTTACAGCGTTCTTGGATTTGAATGCGGATTTGGTAGCTTTGTTCTTTTCACATTTACTACATACCGTATCCTTCTTGAAAGAAATATTCGGTAAGCCGCGTACCAACTTCTTTGTAGATAGTCTTGAAATTGTATCCATGTTTGCATGGCCGAGTCTCATATGCCATAGTTGACTCTCGATGCTTTTGGCCATCAAACATCTACCAATGTTACCGATATCGATTATGTACCCTCTTAGATTATTACCGAAGGAGACATATCCTTCTTTATTCTTCTTCGACAGTGTTACGAATAGTGAAGCGTCACCGGTCATGTGCCGTGAGCAACCGCTGTCGAGGATACATTTGCTCCTAGCATGTGAAGGGCGTCCCACCTGATCGTAAGCCATCAAGCATACATTTGCAGCGTCATCTGATTGTTCGTCTTCTGAGTCGCTGGCTTCACTTTCATGCCATATGCTTGTGTTGGCGTACTTTCTTGATGTAGATTTCTTCAGGTAGCCTTTGTCATATTTGCTGCTTTTTCTTTGATGATGATGCTATGGGACAATCTTTCTTCATGTGTCCTTTCTTCTTGCATCCGTAGCAAATAGGATCTTCCTCGTTGTTGTTGTTGTTGTCTTTGCTGTCTTTTGTTCTCCTGTTAAATCTTATGAACTTCTTTAATTTTCTTACCAGAAGAGCTTAATCTTCAGAGTCGGAGTTGCTGTCGTCCGAATCATCTTTGTTGGTTCTTCTATGTTGAGCCTTGAGAGCGATCGACTTCTCTGACTTCTCCTTTGGCGTAGCATCTTCAAAGTCTTGAAGTTCTAACTCGTGAGTGAGTAGCTTACCCATGAGTGTTTCCAAAGACATTGTTGAGAGGTCGTTCCCTTCAATGATTGCTGTAGCCTTTGGAATCCAGTTCTTTGTAAGGGCTCGTAGAAGTTTGCGAATCTTCTCATGGTTACTGTAATCCTTGCCTAGTGAAGACAGAGGATTTACAATATCCAAGAATCTTGTAAACATCTGAGTGACTGATTCACTTGGCTTTATTTTGAACGCCTCGTACTCCTGAGTAAGTCTGGTGATCTTTGACTCCTTGACTTGTGTTGTTCCTACGTGGGTTACTTCGAAAAGTTTTTATACCTCGTTTGATGTTGTGCAGGTAGACACCCTGTTGAATTCAGTTCTGTCTAAAGCACAAAATAGAGCGTTAATAGCATGTGCGTCAAGACTGGCCTTTTTCTTTTCATCTTTTGTATATTTGTCATGGGGTTTTTCAACTAAAACACCATCAACATTAATACGAGGGGGCTTTCTATAGCCATCAATAACTACAGACCATAAGTCAAAATTAAGAGATTTCAGAAAGAAACTCACGTGTTTTCCAATAAGTATAGTTTGTGCCATCAAACAGTGGGGTCTGTTTGTGGCTTGGCCTTCACTTGTGAATTTCACAGTAGCCATGTGTAATGTTGTGATCTATATAACAATTGAATATAACTGTAATTTTACCTTGCTTTACCTGTATAACCCGCTCTGATACCAATTGTAGGAACAATTGGGATCAGAATATAATACCTGTAGATGGAGAGCCTGCTCTGATACCAATTATAGGAACGAAATCGTAAAACAGAATACTCTAGAGGGGGGTGAATAGAGTAGGCAGCGGAATATTGCTAATTAAAAATCTCGTTAGCAGTTAGATAATAATAATCCCAAAGTAAATGACCGAAATAAAAGAGTGATCAGATGGCAAACGCAAACACCGAGATTTATACTGGTTTCTCTCATGTGAGGACTAGTCCAGTCGGAAGAACTCTAGCTTCCAGTTGAATCCACTATTGGAAAATCTCGCAAGTTTTCATACGAAGTACTTGCAACTTCTTCAGACGCGAGCTTTGATACAAAGAACTCGACCAACTTTAATTATGAAGAGTTGTATCTTCAATCATGCCTCTGATTACAATCGCTCTTGAAACTTCTAGACCGTACCATACTGGCAAATCGACTAGAGGATTGTAACTGGCTTGGGATTTGAAAATGGAAGCTTTTTAGAACTCTTTAGAAGAAATGTAAGATTTAGAAGAGAAGAGATTGAAAGTGAATTAGTGATTTAAAATGATCGAAATCCTTTTCTATTTATAGTTTTTCCAAAGACAGAACTCTTACAGAATTCGGGCAGAATTCGGACAGAACTATTTGTAACAAATCGCAACTGAAGTGAGACCAAGTTCAAAATCAAACGTTCACATAACGTTCAACTTGGCCGAACTCTGGCCGAACTCTGGCCGAGTTCTGCTAGGGTTCTGCCAGTTGATTTTGAGAAAAATCATTTTGGCTTTTTGAAAAGTCCTTCAAAAGCTTTTTGTAAAAAGGTTGTTTTTCAAAAACATAGATCATTTTTAAAAGGATAGGGTAATTTTTAAAAACGATTTCGGACAGCCTGTTTGCCAGTACGACTTGGTGTACAATATATTCCTAGACTCAATAAAATAAAAAATTACATTGTTTTGAAAGAAATACATTCTGAATGGAAAACAACTTCGGTCTTGAACATAGTAGATATCCATCGTTGAGCAGTGTCCAAAATGTCGTAGGTAAACATCTGAATTGACTTGCATTGATATCGAGACAGAGTTTGATCAATTATTAAAATCAGGCTTGACCATGACCAATGGGCCAACACTTTATGCCTCCGCCCTCACCCGATATATATAGGATAAGAAAATCATATTCTAGTCATAATAGAATTTTCTAAATAGTAATAAAATAGGAATCCTATTATACCTAAAATATTTTATCAACATCATATTTTAGATCATAATAAGATTTTCTAAAATAAGAATCCTATTATATCTAAAATAGCACAACACCAATAATGGACATCCAAGTCTAATCAAATTAAATATTTAACTATATTTGGATTCCAAAAATATGTTGTTATCAAATCCAGACTGGACTCCAATACCCAGGGGCTAACTGTCAAGCACAGATGGTATGTGCTCTCATTCTTCAAACTAAATATAGCTGGAACATTGATCTCATCCTCTCCTTATTCCCTTGTCATGAGACAAAATCCATCCTTCAAATACCAGTTGCAACAATAACATAAACTGACAAACTTGTTTGAATCCACACTAGTAATGGAGAGTTAAATGCTAAATCCGTATGTAGACTCATTCATGAATGCAAAACTCCTAGCTCTAGTCTACCTGATCAAGTAGAATTCACCTAATGTAAGCAATTCTGGAATCTACATCACATCTGTCCGAGATTCCTCATGTTTGCATGGAGATTTCTCACGAATTCACTTCTAACAAGAAAGAACCAACATAAATGGCTACAAAATCTTGAACCAATCTACAATCTATATATGCCAAGTACACATTGAGACTATGGATCACCTTCTCTTGCATTGTCCTATTTCAGGTATTGCTTGGTATGGATTGCCATCAATACTTCAACATCTACATCCTGACTCTACAGGAAAGAGTTTTGTCAAGAACATCTTAAAAGAGCTCTAAACCTAGCTCTTAAACTGTGTCAAAAAAACCAAATGTCGATATCTTTATTGAAGGTGATTGCAAAATAGTCACTGACAAAATTAGACAGATTAGAGAGCCTAAAAATGTCGCTAATATGTAAATAAATATCACAAAAATTAATTAGTAATTAGCGATGTTTTTATGTTGTCACATATTTCATGGTTGCTGACACCAAAAATGTCACTATATATAGCGACATTCTTCAGTGATGAGCGTATGTCACGGATTATTTTTCCACTAGTGACGTGTAGCGACATGACATTGCTAAAACAATGACGTCATATTTCATTGCTAAACGTTGCCAAAGTAGCGACACCATGAGCGACGTTTTGCTACAATAATGTTGACATGGCAAAATTTGCCATGTCAGCTAGGTTGTGACGTGTAACGACGTCCATGATACATGTTAGCGACATCCTGATTCAAGTTAGTGACGTAATATCACATCGTTGAACGTTACTATACTACAAAAGAATTAAAAAATAGCAAGCAATTTGTAAAATATATTCCAACAAAAATCTGCCTACAGTTATAAAATCTCATTTTATAAAAAGTAGACCCGCACTACCAAAATATGGCATATTAGCAACGCAAAGGTAAAACGTCGCTACTTATTGGCAACTTAGCGATGTAATTATTTTACATCGTAATACGTCACTGTTAGCGACTATCAGCGACGTATTACGATTTCATTTAGTATAACAAAATATAACGTCGTTGGAAAGTCAGTGTACGTCGCTATATTATTATTTTTAGCGACGATTAGCGACATTTAAATATAACGTCGCTAATGTATTAAAATATAGCGTTGTTTAGCGATGTCTTTTCTAGACATCGCTAAGTTTCTAACATCCTGCAGATCGGGTTTTCCTTTCCCCCTAGTCTCACTCGAAAATTTTCCAAAATTTTTTCATTCCCCCCCAACATTCTCCTCCTCCTTCACCGTTCCTCCGCCTCCACTGAGCTCCTCCTTCTCCAACCGCCCTCCTCCTCTACCGACCATCGTCCTCCTCCTTCTACTCCATTGCTGTGTAAGCTCCTCCTCTACCGACCCCCTCTTCCTCCTCCACCGCGAGCTACTCCTCCATCGACCCCCTCCTCCTCCTCTCCGAGCTCCTACTCCACCGCCGACCTCCTTCTCCACCGCGAGCTCCTCCTCCTCCTCTTCGGGATCCTCCTCCACCCTCCTTCTCTCTGGGCTCCTCCTCCAGCGCCGACCTCCTCCTCCTCTCGGCCATCCCCTTCCTCGGTCAGGTAAAGCCTAACCCTATATCCTATCTGAGTTTATATACAACACAGACACGAATAAGATACGGACACATACATTGACACGACATGGGATATGACATAGACCCTAACCGTATCTGAGTTTAGACATAGCCTTATGTACAGCCTCGTGTACAATACAATGTAGTGTTAATGTATGTGTCATGTGTTCAATACAAGGACATGGAAATGACTCTTTAAAACTGAGACATGACTTATGTGTATGTGTAGTGTTATTAGTATCTGTATGTGTGTGTGGTTGATAGAGGTGTGTGATGAGGGTGATTGTGTTCAGGCATATGTAGGCCAATAAACAACAGCAGTATCGGTATCTGGGCTTACATAGATGGAAAATTGTTACACTGATAATTTCATGAATGCAAAGCGGGTATTAATGTTGTGTTATATGTCGTACCAATTCTGTATGGGATTTGAGTTCAGGTAGGGGCAGCAGTTAGGGAGAAGTCTGATACCATGTTAAGTACTTGGGTGCATTAATAACCTAGAAATATGGGTGTCATATGCTAGTAGGCCAAGTATTTGAGAGTAGGTATTAGTGTAAGATGACTAAATTAGTATCAAGATGAATATATTACTTTTGTAAGCCTTTGAATGATGTGCATGTATCTATCTTACAAAAGTATCTAAAAATGGATATGAATTACTATTTGTGATATCATTCGTGGATGTACAACCGTCATCCTGATGACATATGCTGTGTGTGAGATGAATTCATTGAGGGTGTATAACAGTTCCTGCAGTTCGCCAAGGCATTCCCTCAGTACATGGTCGGTACCAAAATTAAGTGTCCGTGTGTGAGATGTTGCAACTTGAAATATCATCCAGAAGTGGAAGTCACGTATCATTTATACTCGAAGGGTTTCATGCGGAATTACTAACAGTGGACCGCGCACAGAGAACTTGTATGTTTAGCATTGGAGTCGGAGCCTTATGTGAATGTCCACAACTATGCTACTTACGATGATGGGTGGGTGAACATGGTTTTCGATGCGACGGGGCCTAGTTTCGATCCGGACAATCATGATGCAGCCGAGGAGGCACCGAACGCCAATGCTGCAAATTTTATGGATTTGTTGCAGAATGCAAGGACTCCATTATATCTTGGTTGTGAGGATTATTTACCGTTGGAGGTGGTTACAAGATTGTTGAACATCAAGTCCAATTTTAACATGTCGCAAGATTGCTACAACCGACTGATGGAGTTGATTATAGAGATCTTGCCTGAGGGTGCTAAGTTGCCTAAAGACTTCTACCGGTCTAAGAGGATGGTGAGATCGCTCTGGATAGAATACGAGAAAATCGATGCATGTCGCAATGGGTGCATGTTGTACTACAAAGACGACAAGGATGAAGACGCATGCAGAATTTGTAGTGCTGATCGCTACAAGGGCAGTATTTGAGAAAGGTCTGTCGGTGCAAGGAAGCCTACCGATTCGATACACTACTTGTCGTTGACGCCGTGCTTGCAGCGGTTGTTTATGGTGAAGGAGACTGCAGAAAACATGTATTGGCATAGGCGGGAATAGATCGAAGGAGTGTTGGATCACCCATCTGATAGAGAAGCATGGAAGCACTTTGATCAAGAGTATCCAGATTTTGTTTCTGATCCGTGTAATTTCAGATTGGGGCTCTGCTCCGACGGTTTTACCCCATTCGGACTTTTGGGCTCCCAGTATTCGTATTGGCCTGTGATTGTCACACTGTATAATCTACCGCCTTGGATGTGCATGAAGACTCTGTATATGTTCCTCACCATTGTTATCTCAGGTTTGAACAATCCGAAGAGGAACATCGATGTATATTTACAGCCATTGATTGTTGAGTTGAATCAGCTGTGGGAAGTAGGTTCCAACACGTACGATGTTTCTAGAAAGCATAATTTTCAGATGCAGGCAGCACTTATGTGGACCATCAACGACTTTTCGGCCTATAAAATTTTTCTGGATAGAGCACGCATGGTTGTCTTTCATGTCCGTATTGCATGGACCGCACTAAGTCTTTTCGTTTGAAATGACGGCAAACCGTGCTTCTTCGATTGTCAACGACAATTCCTGCTGAAGGATCATCCGTACCGAAGGAACATAAATGCTTTTCGTGCCGGTGTTATGGAGAAGGCTAATCCACCGCCAAGGTGGCCCGGATACACGATATGGGAAGAGGTAAAAGATTTACCAAGAGCTATTGAAGAGCATGCTAAGGGCTACAAGTGTCACAGATTTGGTCGCACTCGTAACTGGACAAAGAGGAGTATATTTTGGGATCTGCCATATTGGAGCACCAATCTGATTTGACATAATCTCGATGTCATGCACATCGAGAATAATGTGTTTGACAACATAATTAATACTCTAATGGACTTAAAGGGAAAGACGAAAGACAATCCAAAGGCTAGATTGGACTTGGAAGAAATTTGTAGACGTCGTGCATTGCATTTGATAGAGGAGGGGAATGGGAAGTTGAAGCAGCCTAAGGCAATTTTCTCATTGAAGAAGGAGGATAAAGTGAGACTTTCATGGCCTAAAATTTCCAGACGAATACGTTTCGAACTTGAGAAGATGCATCGACCTCAAGAAGAACAAACTGACGAGTATGAAGAGCCATGATTGTCACGTATTCATGGAGAGGTTAATTTCGATTGCATTTCAGGAATTCTTACCCCAGGTTGTTTGGGATCCATTGAATAAGCTTAGCATATTCTTTAGAGATTTTTATTCTACTAAGTTGCTCGTCGATCGTCTAGAATAGCAAGAAAACGATATTACGGTAACACTGTGCAAGCTCAAGAAGGTGTTTCCTCCTAGATTCTTCGACTCCATGGAGCATTTGCCAATTCATCTTTCCTACAAGGCACGTATTGGTGGGCCTGTCAGTTATTGGTGGATGTACTCGTTTGAGCGGCATTTGAACCACCTAAAGGGAAAGGTAAAAAATAAGGCTCGGGTCGAGGGTTCTATTTGTGAAGCCTATGTTCTCGAGGATATTACAAAGTTTTGTTCGACGTATTTAAAACCTCATGTTGCTATGAATAGAATGAGAGCTCCGAAAAAAGATGACAGATATCAACAATCTAATGATAGAATATTGAAAGTATTCAATACGTCCGAAAAGCCTTCGGGGAAAATAAAGAAGAGGTATTTGAATGACGAAGAGCTAAGGGCTGCTCAGATGTATATATTACTCAATTGCGACGAGGATGAAGTGGAAAATCTATAGGGGTAAGTCATTAATGATGAGTTTACGTCATCTTAATGTAATATTATAAGCTAATATTATAGTACTAATCGGCGGTTGCTTCATTATTTTCAGCACATATAATAATGAGTTGAGGTCGGTTAGACCCTACATAACAGATGAAGCATTAGAACAAGAAATAAAACATTATTTTCCTTCCTGGTTGAGCGCATATGTAAGCTGATCGGCAATTACTGATCTCTTCTAATGCAACTGCGCAATAAATAACTTACTATCGCTTCTTTGGTATTCAGGTCGATCGTTTAATTTTACCTAAGATTGAATCAATTAGAACCCTTGCCAAGGGACCAATTACTGCCGTTAAAATATGGCCATGTTACTGTGTGAATGGTTTTAGGTTCAAGTCGACAAATGCTCTGATCAGAGACAGCTTTCAGGATCTTGATTCCATAAAAAACAGTTGTTTGTGTATCATATCTTTGAACTACAAAGATGTCGATCTAGGCAATGATTTCTTTGGCATCTTGCGATAGATTGTGGAGTTGACATATAATTATAGTAGAGAACCTGCTAAGATCGTGTTGTTCAAGTGTGAATGGTTCGATCCGATAGAAAATCAAGGTTAGAAAATTGACAAGCATGGTCTTGTGGATATAGACTACAAGTGTAGATATCAAGACTATGAACCATTTATCCTATCAACTCAGGCTCAGCTCGTGTACTTCACAGCTTATCCGAGACGAGGAACAACGAGGTCAGAATGGTGGGCAGTATGCAAGACTAAAGATAGAGATACCTTTGACGTTGACGAAAAAGCTTATTAGGAGGACGAACTACCTCTTATAACAAATATTGTTGATGTGGACTCCACAGAAGTTACTCATTACACGATTAATAATGTAGAAGAGGTAGAATTATCCAAAGAGGAAGGCGAAGTCGACGAAGGTGAAGATGAAAGTGAAGATGAAAAGCAAGAGGAAGATGAGGTCGAGGAAGACGAACAAGATGAATATTTTGAAGATGATTGAGAGGGATGTACTTTTATTTTCTTATTATGTAGACTTGGTTATCTGGATTATCTGGACTTCGATGTTTTTTGTAGAATATACTATCTGAACTTAAGATATTTTTTGTAGAATGTACTATCTGGATTTAGATGTTTCTTGTAGAATGTACTTTCATATTTCTGACTATAGAATATACTTAGTTATTATCTAGTCTCTGTTATTTGTTGTATCATTATATGTTGTTATCAGGTATGACAGGATGACACGGATCGTTCGGCAGGTCCCGATGTGGCGGACGGGGTTCTCCTTCGGTACTTCTTACTAGTACTGGCTCTGGATCCTCGTCGTCGAGTACTCTAGTATATCGATCAATACCTCTGCCTGCCACGACGTTACATGGTGTCACGTCCCGCTCCCGTAGGAGCGATCGTCCTCGCTAAGGCATGATACCGCACGAGCCTAGATTGTGCTCGTGCAAGGCGGGTTCCATAACGGCCGATTTCAGCGGCTACGACAGGGTCGTCGCACAGAAGTCCCGTACAGAGACATTGAATAATAGCAGCAAAAATTAGAACAAACACAAATCATTTAGAAGAAACTCTTTTATTGATATTGAAACAAAGGTTACAGTGGGGCGCAAGGCCAATATTACAATCACTCAAGCTCACTCATCTCACATTTACAAGTCACTCAGCTCTCTCTCATCTCTCAGTTACAAGTCTTGAGCCAACGGATGCTTCGGAAGGCGACGTCCATACATTATGTCCTGTATAAGTCTTTACTCCATGCGACCGCACGCTTCGAATCGCCAAGGAACTCCGCGCCTCGACGCATCCAAGCGAGCTCCGTGCCACGAGCTTCTACCTGTGCCTGTACATGAAAACTGTGTGGGTGTCAGTACTCAACTGTACTGGTGGAATGAGCTCCTCGCCCACCTATACAAACCCAACACGTTTGATTTACTTTATGCAACATAGTCACATCTTATCGATTGTCTTTCTATTCTTGCCTTAGGATCAGTTTTATGGCCGACGCCTTGCTTTATTTTGTGTCTTTAGACCATCCCGTGCTCGCAACATCAATGTTAACTCAACAACGTTAATCTATCAACTCGTGTTTGCCTTACGGCATAAACTCAGAGACGCAACTACGCGATGAAGCTCCATTTCTGTGTGACCGTGCTTACAAATCTATCATACCGTGCCTCACAACTCAATGTGACTTCACCATATCGCTGCCTCGCGGCCATTGCTACGTCGATCACCAACAGACCCAATCAAGACTCCTGGCCTAAGTATCACTTGACCGACTTTGCCTTGCGGCATTTCCTGACTTAAACTCAAGACAACTCAAACCATAACTTATGCAACTTATATGCCAACAATTTAAGACCGACGTCGCATCTCGTGCGGTAGCACGTCGCCTATGTTGATGCCAAATCTTAGGACCAAACCTTATGTTCTAACCGTACACACATCCAACTGACTCAATCCAAAGGCACATACGCGGATTGCCGCCCGTGCCGACCCATCTATATGAATTGGTCACTAATATCACAAGCTATCCTGGACTATAGCCTTGCCATTCGGCGAGTCCCGCTGAAAGTTTCCGAATGACCCGAGCGGTTCGTCCAGCTACGGCTATACCTGTTTCCCTCCGGAACACCGCGGTCCCATGGCGCCCAGGGTTGTCGCACGTGGAAACTCCTCCTTGTCGACAAGTTGTCCAATGACCATGCAAGACTCGACACAAACTGACGTCTCACACAGTCATTCCTCTTCCAATGTTACAATCTCTTTCAAAACCAATATCAAACCATCTATCATTTGAGACCCCTCGACGACCCACGGTCGCGAGCATTCTTTCCATGTTACCATATCATTTTATTCAGCTCAATGCCTATTCAATAATCCTTTCTCCAAAACTTATTCAATAAACCGTGGTTCATGCCCTAGACACTAAGTCCGTGCATCGTGCCTCAAACTGACATCCGTTCTATGCGACGCTATCGCCCAAGTCATAGTTTATATGACGGGCCTTGGGATCGTAGGACTATTTAACCTGACAACAGCAGAATGAGTGGGACAACACTTGGAATGACTTAGGTCGACCGACACAACTTTGCCTAACTTACTCAAGCCTACAACTTAACGAGCAAAGGCCGTGTCAAGCCTTGCCTCGATGGAACGTGCTGTGCACGCGTTCAACTTTTGAACGACCAAGTCATTTGGGTGCCTAGACTTATGGCACAAGCTGTGCAACGCAACTTAACTCACGGGGCAAGCCAAGGCTATGCCAAGCCTTGGACGACAGGACCGTGCATGCTTTATGAAGCATTCATACGGGCGACGTCTATGACTTAGGCTATGTTCATAACTTCGTCGACTCAACCAACTTTCCTTCTTCCAAGCCACGGGACGAAGGATCGAGTGTCATTTTCAAAGCACGCCGTGCACCAACTCTAAGCCGACCGTTGGACCATTCCATATTCTAACTCAATTCGACCCGTCGGGATTATTCCCTTTAGCTATGTGGATTCGTCTCTTTTATTATCAAGCCTACTTGTGCAAGTTGAAAACATGCAATTTATTATGTGAAGGCTAAGATGAGGCAAGTTTATCGAAACTATCCCACCTGAGCGAGCGGTCGCTTCGACCGAGCAATATCTTCGAGTAGCCGTTGCAAGGCTAAGTCCAAATGCCGTCGACATTTCAATTCCTCTGATTGACTGAGCGGGACGGGGCACTACATCATACACCACTCAAAAAAAGTTTCGTCCTCGAAACTAACTGAGTACACTTATCGACTTATAACTTCTTACTCAACATTCAAGAACTCTCGCACACATTTCTCCTATGCGTTCCCTCAAATTCGAGCCACGCTCGTGTTACCCTCAATCCGTTCTTCAGAAATCACGATCTCAAAATCCTCGACACTTTTCATTCCTCAAGTCGCACCTGATTCAGCGTATCACATAGTTTGGATCGTGCACACATTCCAGGCGTCCCCGAAATACATGTATTTCAACCAAGCCTTGTGATAGTAAATCTAATTCCACCTATCGATCCATCCACTCAATCCTGAAAATCAATACTACCGATGCTAACCCTCGCAACATAGACATCTCGTCTAGCCGCTAGGCAATCACTTTAGGCTAAAGTCAATTGTCAGTATTGGAATCACAGTTCCCAAACAACGATATCAACACTGACCCCATCCTAAGGTCAAACTAAGTTGATAGTATAGGGTTTTCTACCCAAGCTTGCATCACACCGATTTCTAGACATCGAGCATCGATTTCCTACGCACATCCCAATATTCGTCGTACGGGGTCCGAGTCGTTCAGCAAAGCCATCCTACGATAACTCACGTTCAACCAATCCTGGACATGAACATATCGCTCGTTTATCAAGCCGTTTCACATAGTCTATCTCTTCGCACACGTTCGACATAATCCACCTATCAATCCTTTTCAAGTTAAGCACGCTACCACACGATTCATCGCTAAACCATAATTTTACATTCCATACTTCCGAAGTCATCTATTCTAATTCACGTAATCGATCACTAGGTCGTCTGACTTAACAATATGTGGTGCCCCGATCTCACGTGAGTCAGATTATCCGCGGTGGGCATGAATCACCATGCACGCTCCCGCGGGATAATTATCCTCATCGGGATGTAACTCTTGTTTTACGTCTAGACTAATTCATTCTCGATGTACGGATTGGACCTACTCAATCTTTAGGTTTATTTCATTCATCAATCGTAAGTCCTAACATCCTCAAATTTTTCTTCGCATCAAACCGACAAGTCGAGACGATCAATATTGCCGCGTCCTGATTTTCGAGTTCGATCATTCCCGCGACATAAATCACCATATCAGCGCTCACGTGGAACGATCGCCCCAAATCCGATGCAACGCATGTGTGAGGCTAGAGTTATGCTCGCACAAGACAAGATTGTCGACGTTGCGGTTATCGGCGCAACCATCAAAACACAATCATTTTCATCCAACATTCATATCGATCAAAATCCTAAGTATTGCATCCAACCAAACAATAACACTTGCACGATCGTCATTTGTCGAGTCAGAGTACCCCCGAGTTTTCGTATATCATCTTTGATACGCCTCAATACCATCGACGATATACGTAACTTGACGATCTTCGTTTGCAACGAATTCTGAGTCGTACGAATGATGCTATCGTCCGACTGGATAATCTCCTTGACGTTCAAGTTCAAGTTCGATCATTATCCCTCGAATCATTCACAACATCGATTTTCCTCAAACCAAATTTATGTATCGTTCATCCGTTTATCTTAAGTCATCGACTAACGTATTTCCTCAATTCGCATCATTCCTTTATCAATCAATCGACATCCCTGAGGCTATCGCATACACCACTCAGGGATGAAGTCATTCGACAAATCCTTAACTTATCATTCGAATCAAAATTGACTTTTTCAAATTTTTCGTTCGAACCATTCCTCAAATTTCAAGCACGCACATCTATATCGCATCGACGTTATCGTCGCTCGATAGCACCCCTATCGATAGTCGACTCACTTTACTCAATCGAGTTCAACTCATTCTCGTTCGACACAATTCAATTCCCGCACTTGACTTTTCTAAGGTCGACGCAACTTTGGTGTACATGCCCAGCCCGACTTAGCCAACCGTACTTACGCTAACAAACTTTTTGTTTTATTATCAAAAATTGTTCTCCAATGTTTTACAAAATAGTTAAACTTATTATATGGACATCCGTGGGACATTTGAGAGAAAGCACACCAACGATATCAACTTTGCGGAAGCAACAATTCAGAGTTTGCGGAAACAACAAGTTAAAGAATTCAATCGATAGTCCAAGGACGTAAAGCCGTGCTCTGATACCATTATGTCACGCCCCGCTCCCGTAGGAGAGATCGTCCTCGCTAAGGCGTGATGCCGCACGAGCCTAGATTGTGCTCGTGCAAGGCGGGTTCCATAACGGCCGATTTCAGCGGCTGCAACGGGCTCGTGGTACAGAAGTCCCGTACAGAGACATTGAACAATAGCAGCGGAAATTAGAACAAACACACATCATTCAGAAGAATCTCTTTTATTGATATTGAAACAAAGGTTACAGTGGGGCGCAAGGCCAATATTACAATCACTCAAGCTCACTCATCTCACATTTACAAGTCACTCAGCTCTCTCTCATCTCTCAGTTACAAGTCTAGAGCCAGCGGATGCTTCGGAAGGCGACGTCCATACATTATGTCCTGTATAAGTCTTTACTCCATGCGGCCGAACGCTTCGAATCGCCAAGGAACTCCGTGCCTCGACGCATCCAAGCGAGCTCCGCGCCACGAGCTTCTACCTGTGCCTGCACATGGAAACTATGTGGGTGTCAGTACTCAACTGTACTGGTGGAATGAGCTCCTCGCCCACCCATACAAACCCAATACGTTTGATTTACTTTATGCAACATAGTCACTTCTTATCGATTGTCTTTCTATTCTTACCTTAGGATCAGTTTTATGACTGACGCCTTGCTTTATTTTGTGTCTTTAGACCATCCCGTACTTGCAACATCAATGTTAACTCAACAACGTTAACCTATCAAGTCGTGTTTGCCTTACGGCATAAACTCAGAGACGCAACTACGCGATGAAGCTCTATTTTCGTATGACCGTGCTTACAAATCTATCATACCGTGCCTCACAACTCAATGTGACTTCACCATATCACCGCCTCGCGGCCATTGCTACTTCGATCACCAACAGACCCAATCAAGACTTCTGGCCTAAGTATCACTTGACCGACTTTGCCTTGCGGCATTTCCTGACTTAAACTCAAGACAACTCAAACCATAACTTATGTAACTTATATGCCAACAACTTAAGACCGACGCCGCATTTCGTGTCATAGCACGTCGCCTATATTGATCCCAAATCTTAGGACCAAACCTTGTGTTCTAACCGTACACACATCCAACTGACTCAATCCAAAGGCACATATGTAGATTGCCGCCCGTGTTGACCCATTTATATGAATTGGTCACTAACATCACAAGCTATCCTGGACTATAGCCTTGCCATTCGGCGACCCTTTCAGCGCAGGTTGCTAGCCTCGCTGAAAGTTCCCGAATGACTCGAGCAGTTCGTCCAGCTACAGCTATACCGGTTTCCCTCTGGAACACCGCGGTCCCATGGCGCCCAGAGTTGTCGCGCGTGGAAACTCCTCCTTGTCGACAAGTTGTCCAATGACCATGCAAGACTCGACACAAACTAACGTCTCACACAGTCATTCCTCTTCCAATGTTACCATCTCTTTCAAAACCAATATCAAACCATCTATCATTTGAGACCCCTCGACGACCCACGGTCGCGAGCATTCTTTCCATGATACCATATCATTTCATTCAGCTCAATGCCTATTCAATAATCCTTTCTCCAAAACGCATTCAATCAACCGTGGTTCATGCCCTAGACACTAAGTTCGTACATCGTGCCTCAAACTGACTTCCGTTCCACGCGACGCTATCGCCCAAGTCATAGTTTATATGACGGGCCTTGGGATCGTAGGACTATTTAACCTGACAACCGCAGAATGAGCGGGACAGCACTTGGAATGACTTAGGTCGACCGACATAACTTTGCCTAACTTACTCAAGCCTACAACTTAACGAGCAAAGGCTGCGTCAAGCCTTGCCTCGATGGAACGTGCCGTGCACGCGTTCAACTTTTGAACGACTAAGTCATTTGGGTGCCTAAACTTATGGCACAAGCTGTGCAACGCAACTTAACTCATGGGGCAAGCCAAGGCTATGCCAAGCCTTGGACGACAGGACCGTGCATGCTTTATGAAGCATTCATGCGGGCGATACCTATGACTTAGGCTATGTTCATAACTTCGCCGACTCAACCAACTTTCCTTCTCCCAAGCCACGGAACGAAGGATCGAGTGTCATTTTCAAAGCACGCCGTGCACCAACTCTAAGCCGACCGTTGGACCATTCCATATTCTAACTCAATTCGACCCGTCGGGATTATTCCCTTTAGCTATGTGGATTCGTCTCTTTTATTATCAAGCCTACTTGTGCAAGTTGAAAACATGCGATTTATTATGTGAAGGCTAAGATGAGGCAAGTTTACCAAAACTATCCCACCTGAGCGAGCGGTCGCTTCGACCGAGTGATGTCTTCGAGCAGCCGTTGCAAGGCTAAGTCCAAACGCCGCCGGCGTTTCGATTCCTCTGATTGACTGAGCGGAACGAGGCACTACACATGGCATATCTCCTGGGACGAGTAGTTCCAGGCCTGACATTGCTCCCTCGTCTAGAGTTTCTCCTGCTGATACTTCTCCCTTGTCTAGCGTTCCTTCTGCTGATACGATGATAAAGAAATATGAGCATATGGAGGAGACTGAGCCGACGCCGGACCAATATCAGGCAGATGATCCGTGCGCACCTCCGGAGGAGACGAGGACAGAGATCTGGGTCGATGGTACAAAGTAAGTGTTTTGGTTTATCATATATATCGTTTATTTCTTTATTCATAATAAATTTATTTTTTATGAATGTAATTACCTTTGTATAGATATCGTCCCCCATCGGTACAGAGACGCCTGGGCCATTTTCTGAGGTATAATGATGGTGGCCCTTAGATAAACTACTTTGATGCACTGGAGGATAGAAAGAACTTCTGGTTTGAGCAGTTCAAGGTAAAAGTATATATGGTTCTAATATTAATCATCTTATTTATGTATATTATATAAATAACTAAATTGTTTCTTCTAGCAAATATATTTCTATCCACGGCACCGGGCCAAATTAATCGAGGGGATGTTTCCTGTCATTGCCGCCAAGCTGATTCATGATGCTATTAATGACCAGAAGGATCGTGAACGCCACGGAAAGCCGATCCAAGGTTGGATCACCCCTGATCAGTGGACTGCGATGAAGGTTAGGTTTGATGCGCCTCGATACAAGAAAAGGTCTGAGACGGCCAAGGCGGCTATGCAGACGGCATCCAAGTGGTACGGTAGATCGATCCCGATGACAGAACATTTTCGTCGTTTGGTATATTTTTTTTATTTCAAAAATATTATTTTTAATGTAAGTTCGATTAATTTCATAAATAGTACTAAATAATATATTTTTAACAGGTAAGGAAGGGGGGTGACGCCAACATGGTGACCGTCTTCCTGGCCACCAATCGGAAGGACAGGAAGCTTATTGACCAGAGGACCGAGCAGACCTATATAAGTATTACAATATTATTTATTAATTTTAATACTTCGTGTTAATTTTAATATAACTTAGTAAATATGCATGCAAATAAATATTCATGTAGTTAGTAATAATAAGTACATTAGACATTAGAAGTTATAGAGTATCCATACTTCTAGGCCGATTATCTTAAGCTTCAGGAGCGGGCGGCTGCTAGTGCACCTACTGCAGGAGAAGTCGGTACTTCCTTGCAGCCCGCTCAAGCTCCGTCGGCGGACGAGCTATGGGTGACGGCCGCTGGTGGCCTCCATTGGGGTACGTACTACGTACGAGATCCTATAGCACCCTAGTTGCGACACAGTCCTCTAAGGCCTCCGCTGCCTGTATGCATGGTCCACAGCCCTCACTGGAGTCTGCCCGAGTCCAGGAGATGGTTGCGTCTATCCGTGACGAGATGCTACGACGGATCCAGGAGCAGTAGCATACGGACGATGCTACGCTCCTAGCACGATTGGATGCGCTCGACCGCAGCATCATGGAGCTCAGGGATATGACTGAGAGGATAGAGCATGGCGTCACTAATCTTAGAGCGTTGATACAGCGCAGCATGTCAAAGCTGCAGACATCACAGCTGTCCATGGGCGAGAGGCTGACGTTGATGCAGGATTCGATGGTTGATAGCAGTACGAGGCTGTTATCTGCCATGGATTCATACAAATAGCGACTAGCAGCGTTGGAGCAGATACATCCTTCGGGTGCTCCTTCATCATCACCGACGTCACTGCCTTCTTCATCGTCATCGACTCCACCTACATCGGTATCGATTTCACAGGAGGAGTATGAGCTGTTCTTATTCCTTAAGCACGACAGTGCCCCTCCTGCTCCAGATCCGTAGTAGTCCTAGTTAGGACTGTTTATTGCTTGTTTGTGTAGAGTGTTTGTTTGTGTGTTGACCCATGATATTGGGTTTGTGTAGACTTATCTTCGTGTTTGATTGGTTGTATAGACTATCTCTGTGGATATTTATGTGTATACATTAGACTTGGTTGTGTAGTCATTGGATATTGGTTGTGTAATGTACTATTAATTTTTATCATATTCTGTTTTATTGTTCGTTTTAACTATATGTGCCATTATCGGTGTTGAGTGTTCCACCGAAGGGATGGACGAACCCAGGGAATTCAACGGAGGGTTGCTCTGGGTCTATTCATCTTAAATGTTCATTATTAAACTGCAGGGATACTGCACAAGCAGAATATTTATTCTGTTTCCTTTTTTTTATTTTTTGCAGATTTTAGAGATGTTTAGCAAGCGACTACATAGAAGTCGCTAAACGTCGCAAAATGACGCTAAAATCTGCAAAAATTTACTTACATAATGCAGTCGATAAACGTCGGTAATGGTAATTGTTATGTCGCTATATCTACCAACATTTACCGTCTAAAGTTACATCGCTAAACCTACCGACGTCTACCGAATGTACATACGTCGCTTAATCAACCGACGTTTATCGACTACATATACATCACTAAATTGCCGACGTAGAGTCGGTCAACGTTGACAGATTAAGCGACGTATTAACGTCACTGTAAAACGTCGCAACAACGACGTTTTGTGACGCTTTCCTTGACAGCGACTTTTGTAAACACGACAAGCGTGAAAATGTCGCAGAAAATGTCGTTGAGAAGTTTTAGCGACATTTTTCTTCATTTTAGCGATGTTTCTTGGCGTCGCTAATATTTGAAATTTTGGTAGTGCCGGAGCAACCATCCGTTGAATTCCTTGGGTTCGTCGACCCCTTCGGTGGAACAATCAAGACCGGTAAATTCACATACAGTTAATATAAATGAAAAGTAAACTAACATACAATTAAGAAAATTACAAATTTGTATTATACTATGTCCCAAGAAATAGATACATGAATTTATGAAATAAGTGTTCCGTCACATCAAATAATGTCACTAAAATTATAAAATAAATATATCAAGACCCAAGAATGGGTCAATACACAAATATAACGAAAAATCTATCCAATCAAGGACTACTGCTGATCAGGAAGAGGAACACCACCGTGCATCTGGGATAAAAAGAAGTCATATTGCTCATGTAAAAGCGTCACCGATATCGATAAAGGAAGCATTACAATCGATAGAGTCAGTGTTGATGTCGGCGTACCCTAAGTACGTATATGCTCTAATGCTAGCAATCTAGCATTCTATGAATCTAAGGCAGATGCCAGCATCAAACTGCTCTGAGCCACTAAATCATGTATCTTTGCCAGTTAATTTTTTATGGCCACCTACGTTGCATGCAGCACCGTCATGATACGCTCTGTCGATGTGGCAAGATCATTAACGCCATGCTCCATCCTCTCGTTCAAATCCCTGAGCTTTATGATGCTGCACTCGAGCGTATCAAATCGTGCGGTGAGCGTCACATCGTCCATCTGTGGCTGAGACTAGGGCTGTTCCGTAATCCTTTGTAGCAATTCGTCACGCAGGTCAGCAACCTGGCGGGAAACACTCTCCTCTACTCGGGCCAACTCCTGTGAGGGTTGTGGAGAATGCACACTACAGAGGAGGCCCTAGATGATTGCATCACAACAAAGGCATTTTAGGATTTTGTATCATAGTTTGTACCCCTCTGAAAACCAGTAATGGTGGTCATCCAGAGCTCCCACCGACTTAGTTGGAGAGAGATGTGAAAAAGTACCAGCCTCTCCCTCTGTAGGTGCATTAGTATTCGCCCGCTCACGTAGCCTAAGGTACTTATCCTAGAAAAGTATGCATCTAGATATGCGTACTTCTTACTAACTAATTGTCATAATTGCTAATGTTTAAGGTACTAAATATATGGATGTCTATTTGCATATTTTCTAAGTTATATTAAAATTAACACAAGGTAAAGAAATACTTTTATAGCTCTGCATGGCCCTCTGAGCTTTCTGTCCTTCTGATGGATGGATAGGAAGACGGTCACGATGTTGGCATCCTTACCCTTCTGTACACGTTAAAAATATATTATTTGTTATTAAAATAAAACATCTTATTATATTTTTATTAAAATAATATATATTCAATAAAATACATACCAGACGACGAAAATGTTTCGTCATGGGAAATTGATCCACACCACTTTTCCGCCTTTGTCCTAGCCACCTTCGCCTTCTCCAACCTTTTTTTGAACCTGGGATCAGCGAATCTAGCCCTTATCACATTCCACTGCTTAGGCATGATCCAACCTTGAATCGATTTTTTTGGAGCAACAAGCCCTTTGATTGTCGATCGCCTCATGGATTAGCTTGGTGGCGATGACAGGAAAATGCTTCTCGATCTGCTCAGTCTGGTGTGGAGGATAGAAATAAGTTTTCTACAATAATTAGAATAGTAAGTTATATAATATGCATATAAGATTATTGATATTAAAAGCAAATATACTTTGTATCCAAAAGACATGTTTCCAGAATTATAAATGGATCATGCAACATAGTTGATCTTACCTAATACTCACCATCCTTCCATGTCATACAACAATATCAAAACATAGTACAAAATTGTGTCAAAATTTGCTTTCCTGCATAAGACATTCGTTAACCATCATGAGATACAAAATCATGTCAAGTTCCATGTTCTTGTGCCAAGATAGTTGGCCTATAAGCAAAAAATGTTATCATGCATCATAATTATATGAAGGACACCGACGACTCACCGTCATGGACCGTAGCTTGGTTTGACGGTGATCCTTCAATCGCGTTGGTAGCGAGCCCTACTGGAAGTTCCCAAATCACCCAAGATAGTATGTCTCACAGCTACCATGGGTCCTCCTAGGCTGACACGATCCTAGTGTCTCATTGATTGTTTCGAGGAGCCAAAAACCTTGTATACAAGTTGTCCATGACCATAAAAATACGTGAACAGTTAAAATACCAATATAATCCATGGTACAGATATACCAATCTAAAATAACTATAGATCTTCTATTCAATATATACCACAACACATCTCATATATACTGCTACATTTCTCGAGCCATCGCTCGCATTATTATTCTCAGTCCAGGGATTCTACCTTGGTAACCCAACGGTCCTAAGCCTTTCTTTATTTAGCTATCTCTAAAACAACAATCTGAAAATCTTTAATTATGTCCATAGCATCATCTACAACATTTTTATATGATAAGATAAAAGAAGTTCTACATTGCAAAAGTCTACATCAACAGTATAAAATCCATGTTCTAACATCATTACATAAATGAGTCGATACAGTAGTACAAAAATCTAAATCTATAACAACAGCTTAATATTTCATGTTCTATACAACAAGTTAACAAAAGTGAGATTATTCTCTTATCTATCTTGGTTTTTCTCTTTTATTATCTTGCAACAAAACTTATAGCATAGAAACTAAACATGCATTATCAATTTCATTAATTTGAGGGTAAAGGAGCGAAGGATCATCGAAACCACCCACCTAATGAAATGTTGTTCTGCCTCGATCAAATAGATATTTGAAACATCCACTACAGACACCTAGTCGAAATGGCCCTTCAAGCTAACAAACCAACTCAATACACCATGTAGAGCAGCGCATTACACACATGACACATAGAGAGGACAAAATGGTCATGGCAACAAGTGGTCATCTCAAGCAATTATCGTTGTCCTCGCCACAGTTGGGTAAGCCAGCCATGGGAATGAGTCATGGCAACAACATGCAAAGTAACTTCCCCCAAAAGACGATTGAAGTGAACTTAGGATTTCCATGGCGTATGTTTTGATTTCATCAGTGTTATGTTACGCATACCTTTTGTAAATACTACAACATTTAGCACTACTTATAGACCTTATTTTTTAAAGGTAATTATACTATGATGAACAGACCTATACACGACACGATACAATAAGGGCATAATACTAATTTTGGAGAGTCTTATTATATTTTAAGGTGTTTATGTCACACCCCGGTTCCGTAGAACCGGTCATCCGTGCATGGGTGTAATGCCGTGCGAGCCTAAGTTGTACTCACATAAGGCGAATACCACTACCAAAATAAGTAATATTGGTGACGAGATTAGCGACTCCGATTAAATACATCACTAAATTTTTTGTATTTAGCAAAAAAATATTATTACGTCGCTGAACGTCACTATCAGCGACGTTTAGCGATAGTTCACGACATGCATTATGGTTTGGAAAACAAATGTCGCAGTTTAGTCGAAGAACGTCGATGATTTGTTATATTCAGCGACGTTTAGCGACTCCTCCGCTAGAATGTCGCCAATATGTTTGTGAACAGCGACGTTTAGTGACGTCTTTAGCGGACGTCGGTAACTTATTTCATATAGGGTTCCAGACCGATCGACTTTTCATTATTTTCTTCCCCAAAAATTTTATTCTTCTGCTCTTCCCCAGATTTCTCTCCCCCTCCCCCTCTCGTCTCCGGCGACCCCCCCACTCGACGACCCCCTTACTCCGGCAACCACCATCCCCTCGTTTATCCTCGTCGCTGCTCCTCCATCGCCGACACCCCTCGCTCCCTGCCCGACAACCCCTACCCGACCCCAACCAGGTATCCCTAACCCTAAACCTATCTCCCACTTACACGACACAGACACATTGACACAGACATACAGACACGACACTCGACACGCTAACACACACACACACACGCTGACATAGACATACACACATGCTGACACACACACATACGCTGACACAGACACAGACACGCTGGTACAGACACACACACGCTGACACAGACACTCCTAGAAATTAATTTTTCTTCCTAATATTGTCAAAATATAACTTATAAATTTAAATTTTTTATATATATTTATATTTAAATTAAATTTGTAGAAATTTAATTTAAATAATTTGTCATGAATATATATATATATATATATATATATATATATATATATATATATATATATATATATATATATATATATATGAATAAAAGAGGAGAGGTTATGTTATGCGAAAGAAAAATAAAGAAAAGTTTGATTATGAAAAGAAAAGAAAAGAAAAAATTTAAAATTATAATTTATATATATATATTTATTTTAGATTAAATAGTTGATGATATACATACGGCTTAGATATGACAATTTCGAAGTACCATTTGTACAAATAGGAATCCCCTTCCTTACATGATTTCTTCTTCATATAGATAGATATAGGATCTATGGGACAATTACTTAGAAGTACATTTTGTGCAAGTGAGAGGTGTATTTAGCGACGTTTGAGCGAGGGATGAGTGAGCTAGTGAGGGTTAATAATCTATAAAGATAGATACATATATAAGGGTATAGAAATATACAGTTATAAGTGCTAGCTAGGTATCACCAAGTATATCATGGTAAGTGTATTTCATGGTAAGTGCACATTTATATTTGTGTGTTACTAATGGATTTATACACATTCATATTTGTGTACTACTAAGTGATTTTGATATCTAATATACTAAGGAGCATGGTCTAATGTATCGGTAGATACCGATCCGATACGGCCGATACCGATATTGTTTTGCATGTCCCGATCCGATACTGACCGATACCCGAAACTGACCGATATCGATCCGATACGGTTTAAATTTAATTATTTGTTTTTCGATATTGCCGATACCAATACTCATAGGAATAGTCCGATACCAATTCCGATACCGATACTGTGAACCTTGTTAAGGAGTATCCTAGTACATAGAGTGTATATAGTATCCTAGAAGTAAAGGTATGATTGGTACAGTATCAAGACATATGTCAAGATACTAAGTATATAGGTAAGTGCTAGCTAGGTATCGCCAAGTATTTCATGGTAAGTGCTAGCTTGGAAACTCGGAGGTCAAGTTTTCCTTATGAGCTCACAAAGAACATATGATGACAGAGATATCATTATCTCTTACATTAAGTGTTCGTGTTAGCCTGAAATCAAGTGTCCATGTGATCCCTTTTTTGGAAATAAAATTTACTTAAGCATGCCTTTTAGGGCTATCAGAGTTTCAAAAATCTAGTATAACGCTGATCCCCTCAAAAGGCTTGCATAAGTAAATTTTATTTTCAGAGAATGACTCATATGGAACATGTGACAACACCTAAGTATTTATTGTAGTACCTAGAGTGTATAGAGTGAGTATCCTAGTAGTATATAAGATGAACGTGTCAACCCCTTGACCAAAATTTTGCTCTTATTTATTTAATTAAAATCCATTCTTTATTGCCTCATTTATTGTTAGGCTTTATACTTTTTTTTTTCTTTACTTAAAATACCAATAGAGGACCAAAGGGTGATATAGAATTGAACAGGGACCATAATGCAAAGTCACCATCTCAAACCCAGGTTTAACCCGACCCATTTCCTTTGTATGTGAACCATAGTGCTACTATGAGCTACTCTCAGGATCAAACCAACTGATTTCAAATATAAATTCCCTGCCGCTTAGCCGTAGGGTTCACACCTGTAGTTGAATCCAAATCAATTTCAAATTTGGAGATTTAAAAGTCGGCAGAAGTAGATAAAACCAAACTCAAATTTGAATCCTCCCAGGATTCAAATTCGGGAGTTATCACCTACACTCACAACCGATCTTATCAAACCTGTGTATTTGTATATAAGGAGGATCAATCAGTTAATCTCATCTCCAAACCCTAACTATTCCTGTGCCTCTTGTGGTTTTGAAACATCCCCTGATCAAGGGAGTTCGGCAAGAACAGGACACTCGATTCTTTAATCTGGTAAATCTTTCTCTTCATCCACCATGTTTTTATGACTCCTTGAACATCAGTTGATTTATCACGATTAATAAGGACATAGATACTGGTAGTAATGCCAAGAAGAACCTAAATAGGGGTATGACACAAAGAGCTCCGTGTACCAGGATACGCAGCTTCTGTATCCTGAGTCTAATGCTTACCTATATTGATAAGTCCATACATATATGTATACTTTTGAGCCCATATCCTGTTCTGCAGACCTAACCTCTTATGTACATATCAGTCACTTCATAATGCATCATCCTCGGGTTGTTTGGAAGGGTTATGAGTATATGGAGATAGGGGGAAGGCCCTTAAATATAGCCTATAGCCTAGTATACATGTAACAGGACATAGGATGTTGGTGAGTTGATTTTAGGTTCAACTTTGAAGGAACTGATTTGGTGTATCCATTGTTGTCTGATACAAGAAGAGAAGATGAAGTAAAGTTGCTTCAATTGGACTGACTGAAGGAGCCAGTCACTTGACTGAATGTGATTTCAGTCCTAGATTGATATGAGGGAGTTCTATGTGTCAGAGATATGTGTGTGTCCTCATTTGTTTGTAAGGTATAAGGTTTAGAGTTGGATATATAGTAGGTAAATATAGAAGAGGAGGAAATTGAGAGGCTCTTGTACATTGCGCCTTTGGTTGGTACCAGGTATACAATGTCTGACTTTTGGGTAATAAATGATAACAAGGATGGACCAGTGCAACCACCTAAATAGTAGTTGCAATATAAGATTCACAACAATACTAAGGAGCAGTGTTACAACTGAGAGTGTACCCTTAGGCACCAAAGAATTTGTAGGTGAACTAGGTAAATCAGTCCTATTGGTATTGAATACCTGCTGCTTAGTCATGTGGGTTTTGTAGTAAATTGCCCTGCATCCTTGTAATTTTATTCAATACCTGCTATTCACTACCTGTCTAATACCCAACATTATCATTGTGTTGTTTTTGGTGTACATATTTTCTATCATGATAACTGAAGTTTGAGTTATTGGTATTAAAGTAATTTTACTTGGGGATATAATCATTGAAGTATAGTTCGACTGAAGCCGGTAAACCAAGAAAGTAGTATGAGACCCTTCCCTTCCTACTTTGTGTATACTTCACATTGTTTATTCTTTGAGAAGAATCATTTGCTTGAATGCCTCGATGGAAACAAGTTTTCTGAGTCAGGATAGAGTTTAGTAAACATTATTGATTGGCTTAGTTTAGGTAGGTGCCAATGTGAGTCTATTGGTAGTTGAGTAGCTTCTTGTTTTTCAAAGGGTCTACTACTAGTACTAGATCCACAGGCTAACTGATGTTCACAGATATATCTTGTAGAAGTCAAAACCTGATGGGCCAGGTTCGTGGACATGAGTCTTCTAGGTCTGACTGATGGCAATTTACCACGTACAGGAGGAAGAACATACAAGTGCAGGGAAGATTGGTTTGTTGGCCTGTGTAGTGCATAGAAAAGTATAAGTAGGGTTAGGATGAAAACTCAGGAGAGAAACCTATGGATAACCAAGACTAATACTGGTAGGCCAACCTTAAGGCTGTCCTTGACCATGCAGAAGTATATCAGTGAATCCCTAGACTAGATGAGTATGCGTAGAACTATAGGGAAAAGACTTAGTTGAGGGGGGATTGGAAGGTCACCTCAAACTTGAACCTGACAGTAGCAGGGAACCCCCTCCAGTTTGGAGTAAAGGTAGATGTGTATAGGACTAGCACTTGGTAAAACCTGATACCAAATCCTGACACCATTCCCTGTATCAGGATGTTTCAAGCCAAGCCTATAGATCTGTTTTTCCATACCAGAGTACACAGTGGCCTCGAAACCAATGGATACTGCTATGTATCCTATTTCATTAAGTTCAAGGTCTTATTGGCAACGGATGTCAGCCCCTGATATTGATAGAGGTGGTACAATTAGCAAGTGCCTATAAAGGATAATCCCCACAGGGTTAACTAAGCAAAAGTTAAAGTAACTTCAAGGGTGTCCTGCCTAGAAAGTTTATTACTCTAATGTCAATATAAACCCAAAGTAGATGAATACCTAGGTCTGTCAGTTGCAAGGGCAGGGGTATGCAATACCCATATTTATATGCATGTGCATATTGAGGTAGGGTATGTTATATGGAAAAATGAACACACACTACATAGAGTATAGTTAACTGGAACTAGTGGCCTAGTAAGTGGAGGAAACAAGTATCCTAGGAACTGATAACCTAGTAACTAGTCCATTCCACTCTATTTCACGTAATGACATTGTAAATTCATTAAACAGGTTACTTGGATCTCCATACGGGTTGTAATCTGTGACAGCATCTCAGGACCTGAGGTAAGTATACCTTGCCTCCCTCTACAGTTTTATTTACATGCAATTCATTTCATTATTCAGTCTTTGATTTGTTTATGGACATGTGCTTTTCGTGTTACATTCTATTGAGTTGTTTTTATTGCATATAGCCGTGTTCATGTTTGGCCTTGTGGTTCACATTTTGAGTTGTTCTCACCAGTACCTTGCTTGAGTCGTATCATAGAACTAGTGCGTGTAGTGAACTGCTAAATCCTTGACTATCATTTTACACAACCAGAGAGTCCACACTCGGAACGAGGGTTGATCAGTGCACCAGAGAGTCCACATACGGGACGAGGGTGTTTGTCGTGTTCATTGGCACCAGAGAGTCCACACTCGGGACGAGGGTGTTTGCCGTGAGCTAACCAGAGAGTCCACACTCGGGACGAGGGTTAGTGCTTAGTTCAAACCCGTAAGTCCACACTCGGGATGAGGGTTTGGTTCTCCTATTGATCTCGTGTTTATTGTTCACTCGGCAGTTCATTTATACGTAGTTGTTCTAGTATTCGTGTTCATAGCCACTTATCGTGTTCTATTTCCTTGCTTATTTTTTTTACGCAAGATAAAACTGTTAGATAGGCATATATATTATATATCTTGCTAGTCCTCTGAGGACCTGATGATCTCTTCAGGTTTAGCCAAGTTTGAGTCAGGAGCAGACGAGAGGGTTGAGTCAGCATCAGACCACAGTGCTTTGCAATTGAGGTTGCCTTGATTAGAAGGTTGTATTTAGATAGTATATTTCATGTATTTTTCTCTTTTCGTCTATTGGTAGTGGATTTGTGTTCACCGGACGTAACATTAATTCTTGGAAACATTCAGTTATATTCATTATTGCTCAGCTTCATGTCTTATTCATTGATCTTGGTTTTGACTTGATTATTCTGTAGATGAGATATAGATTACCATGAGATTCTAGACTGTCATGACTCGTGTATATTACACAGCGTTCTACCGTCGATATTGCGGTATAGGCTGGGCTTGGACACGTTTCGTATCCGAAAAGTGGGTACGGGTCGTGACAAGTTTTTTTGGTGGCCCATATAGGTCTACGTTAATCACTTCGGTTACGTCACTGTGCCGTCGTGAGCCTGCGAATAGGAATAGATACTTAGGATCTCATCCACATGTCTTGATTCATTATTGGTCTCTAATTCTTGATTTTATTGAATCCTTGACTTACATCCAGCTTGAAATTCTGCAACGGCTAAAGTATTTTCTTTTGTTACAGTTAAGATGGACTCTCAAGACAGGAACAATGCCTCCCTGAACACTCCACCGGCTACAGGAGGCTTCTTCACATATATGATCCTACTGACACAAGGAGGCCAGCTCACTCATATGGGCAATCTGCTACAGCTGCAGCTCTCGAGATTTCGCAGGAACGACATTCCACCACCTCCGTAGTTTCTTCCGCAGACTCCTCCACCAGCACCCTTTCCACCACTAACACCTGTCCCACCGCCACCATAAGTCCTGCATCCAGTATGTGTTTCACATCCAATTCCAGCCAGGCACCCAGCTCCAGCGATGTACCCAACTCCTATGATGTATCCAGCACCTTCGATGTATCCAGCACCTGTTCTGCCTTCGCCACCAACACTGGACAATATTACACTCCTAGGGATCTTCCAGCAACAAGCCATCATGTTCTGCGACACCTTGAGAGAGGCTCTTCAGATTATAGATACTCCGCGACTGCGCTCTCGAACTTCCAAGAACTTCATGGACCTCCGACCCAGGGAGTTCCATGGGACCGAGGAGATCCTCTATACAGATGAGTGGTTGGAGAACGTTGAACGATACCTGAAGATAGCCCGAGTCCGAGAAGATCTGAAGATCGAGTCAGTTAGTGGACAGCTTTTCGACATCGCGCAGACGTGGTACCAAGGCGAGCCTCGATTTTCTACTCCAGACGTAACTTGGAAGGAATTCAAGTGACTGTTCAAGTAAAAATTCTATCCGTACGTAGCACGAGAGGCGTTGATGAGACAGTTCGAGCACCTAGAGCAAGGCAACCACACCGTCGACGAGTACATATCAGAGTTCTCTCGCCTCAGTCGCTTCGCAGAGAGCTTGGTCAGCACCCCTGAAGACAAGGTACGACGATTCAGGACGGGACTATCTCACAAGATTCGTCTAGCCATCGCCACCAGTCGAGCCGCCACTTACGAGGAGATTCTAGAGGTCGCCCAAGCTGTAGAAGAAGAGCTGAGTCACAAGCCGAAGAGGAATCGAGACGCATTCGGAGGAGGCAACAACCAATCAGCACCAGCGAAATGCCCCAGTATTCCCGAGAAAACCTCAGCACAGCCGCATCATTAGTAACCACGAGCAGCCCCACAATAAGTCCAAGATGTTCCCACCTGCCAGTATTGTAAGAAAAGAGGCCACGTCCAAGAAGACTGTCGAAGATGGTTAAGATTGTGCTATTCTTGTGGATCCAACTAGTACTTATCTCGAGATTGCTCGAAGAAAAATTCGAGTGCCCCACCACTATCAACCGCACAAGGAGGGCAAGCTTTTGCCATTATCATAGAGGATGCGGCGACAGCACAAGGAGCAAATGGCAGAAATTTTCAGTAGATATCAGCAGTAGTATAGATAGGCCAATATTAGACCTTGATTTGTTTAAGAAGAATTGGATTACTTATATAACAGTTGGGTTAAACTATTCATTCTAGTAGATCACGGTTTATAAAAATTTTGAGGACGAAATTTGTTTAAGAGGGGTAGAGTTGTCAACCCCTTGACCAAAATTTTGAACTTATTTATTTAATTAAAATCCATTCCTTATTGCCTTATTTATTGTAAGATTTTATACTTTATTTTTTATTTACTTAAAATACTAATGGAGGACCAAAGGGTGATATAGAATTGAACAGGGACCATAATGTAAAGTCACCATCTCAAACCCAGGTTTAACCCGACCAATTTCCTTTGTATGTGAACCATAGTGTTACTATGAGCTACTCTCAGGATCAAACCAACTGATTTCAAATATAAATGCCCTACCTCTTAGCCGTAGGGTTCACACCTGTAGTTGAATCCAAATCAATTTCAAATTTGGAGATTTAAAAGTCGACAGAAGTAGATAAAACCAAACTCAAATTTGAATCCTCCCGGGATTCAAATTCGGGAGTTATCACCTACACTCATAACTGATCTTATCAAACCTGTGTATATATATATAAGGAGGATCAATCAGTTAATCTCATCTCCAAACCCTAACTATTCCTGCGCCTCTTGTGTTTGTGAAACATCCCCTGATCAAGGGAGTTCGGCAAGAACAGGACACCCGATTCTTCAATCAGGTAAATCTTTCTCTTCATCCACCATATTTTTATGACTCCTTGAACATCAGTTGATTTATCACGATTAATAAGGACATAGATACTGGTAGTAATGCCAAGAAGAACCTAAATAGGGGTATGACACAAAGAGCTCCGTGTACCAGGATACGCAGCTTCTGTATCCCGAGTCTAATACTTACCTATATTGATCAGTCCATACATATATGTATATTTTCGAGCCCATATCCTGTTATGTAGACCTAACCTCTTATGTACATATCAGTCACTTCATAATGCATCAGCCCCGGGTTGTATGGAACGATTATGAGTATATGGAGATAGGGGAAAGGCCCTTAAATATAGCCTATACCCTAGTATACGTGTAACAGGACATAGGATGTTGGTGAGTTGATTTTAGGTTCAACTTTGAAGGAACTGATTTGGTGTATCCATTGTTGACTGATACAAGAAGAGAAGATGAAGTGAAGTTGCTTCAATTAGACTGACTGAAGGAGCCAGTCACTTGACTGAATGTGATTTCAGTCCTAGATTGATATGAGGGAGTTCTATGTGTCAGAGATATGTGTGTGTCCTCATTTGTTTGTAAGGTATAAGGTTTAGAGTTGGATATATGGTAGGTAAATATAGAAGAGGGGAGAATTGAGAGGCTCTTGTACATTGTGCCTTGGGTTGGTACCAGGTATAGCATGTCTGACTTTTGGGTAATGAATGATAACAAGGATGGACCAGTGCAACCACCTAAATAGCAGTTGCAATATAAGATTCACAACAAAACCAAGGAGCAGTATTACAACTGAGAGTGTACCCTTAGGCATCAGAAAATCTGCGGATAAACTAGGTAAATCAGTCCTATTGGTATTGAATACCTGCTGCTTGGTCGTGTGGGTTTTATAGTAAATTGCCCTGCATCCTTGTGATTGTGTTCAATACATGCTATTCACTACCTGTAAAATACCCAACATTATCATTGTGTTCTTTTTGGTGTACATATTTCCTAACATGATAACTGACGTTTGAGTTATTGGTATTGAAGTAATTTTACTTAGGGATATAGTCATTGAAGTATAGTTCGACTGAAGCAGGTAAACCAAAAAAGTAGTATGAGACCCTTCCCCCTACCTACTTTGTGTATACTTCACATATTTTATTCTTTGAGAAGAATCATTTGCTTGAATTCCTCGATGGAAACAGGTTTTCTGAGTCAGGGTAGAGTTTAGTAAATATTATTGATTGGCTTAGATTAGATAGGTGCCTATGTGAGTCTATTGGTACTTGAGTAGCTTATTGTTTTTCAAAGGGTCTACTACTAGTACTAGATCCACAGGCTAACTGATGTTCTCAGATGTATCTTGTATAAGTCAAAACCTGATGGGCTAGGTTCGTGGACATGAGTCTTCCAGGTCTGACTGATGGCAATATACCACGTACAGGAGAAAGAACATACACGTACAGGGGAGATTGGTTTGCTGGCCTGTGTAGTGCACAGGGAAGTATAAGTAGGGTTAGGATAAAAACTTATGAGAGAAACCTATGGATAACCAAGACTAATACTGGTAGGCCAACCTTAAGGCTGTCCTTGACCACGCAGAAGTATATCAGTGTCATAGAACATGTGCGTGTAGTGAACTGCTAAATCCTTGACTATCGTTTTACACAACCAGAGAGTCCACACTCGGGACGAGGGTTAATCATGATGGAACTGGGGATTCCCAGGAACCTTACTTTGGTGTGCGTATTGATCTATAGAAAGTTAAACAGATCCAATATGTGTTCAAACCCTTCATAGGCGGAAACTAGGGTTCACGAATTATACCTGCGACGGAAAGGAGACAAGTAATTCCTGGCAATCTCGAGCGGACGACCCCAAGATCTTCTACACGTATTCCTTCCTCGAGTTGGACGTCGTGTGGACGACGATCTCCCAACCTTTTCTTCTCCTTGGCAGCCCTCACTTTCTCTCCTTACGTGAATCACGAATTTAGGAAAAGTTTCAGATTTCTGATCAGTAATCTGGCAGCCAGAGAATAGAGGATAAATATATATATATATATATATATATATAGACTACGGCAGGGACTATGAGGAGAAATTAGGGTTAGGCCTCCTAACGGATCTGGATATCCCGTGTTCAATCCGAACACACAATCCAGGCCCATTAACAATAGCTCCGTCCACTAATGAGCTATTGTTGCACTACCTCCCTAATTCCAAATTATGTTTGTGGGCTCCTTTTATGATATGCTCGTTTGGCTCCCCATGTTAAGATATCGTATGTCCGTCGATCAAATTAAGTTACTGATAACTATATTGATTCGACATCTTTTATCCTTAAGTAGTACCGCTCAACTTTATTTGTCATGTAGGATATAATCCACCTGCAGGGTTTACATGACAATCCTTATGAGCTCCTTAAGAGGACATCATCAACCCGGTGTGTCGGGACATGGATTCTATTTATAATCAACAGCCCATCATACATACAATGTTATTACCCAATTCATAGAGGTTGTTGATCCATAATGAATCTCACTCTTTTATGAGTTAAAGTAATACACACTGCATATACATGTCCGCTATTATATCCAGATTAAGAGCACAAGCATCCATAATAACAGAGGTGTTTGTTCTCTTATGTAGTCAGTACAAAAAGAACAACCTCAAGTGGTCCTGTTTAATACACTCAAAGTGTACTAGTGTAAACCTATAGACAAGATAGACTAATACCAGATTACACTACAACCTTTCCAATAGATTGTCCAAGTACATCTAGGTTGTGAACTATTTATATACTCCATAGGAAACTGATAATATGATCCTCTGTGTGACACCACACACCATATTATCTACAACATAGAATATCAGACATTTGCATTAACACTTGCAACAAATACAATATGCAAATATTTGCCCATATGATTCTCATTCAAAATTTAAGGAAATAAGGTTACTACAAAAGTGATGCTTTTAGTATATAACCCTAACAATCTCCCACTTATACTCAAAGTATTGCTTTTCAGTATACTGTTATCAATCTCCCACTTATACTTAAAGCCATGCTGCTACACATCTGACTCCCATTCCCTCAACATGACTATCAAAAGCCTTAGCTGGTAAGCTCTTTATAAAGGGATCAGCTAGGTTGTCGGCTGATGCTATCTTGATCACAGCAACTTTTCCTTTCTTTACGAAATCTCGTATCAGGTGGTACTTGCGCTCAATGTGTTTGCCTGTCTTATGGGCTCGTAGTTCTTTCGAGTTTGCAACTACACCACTATTATTACAATAAAGTGTAATAGACTTAGGCAAACTAGGTACCACATCCAAGTCCAACAGAAAGTTTCTGAGCCAAACCGCCTCTTTGGCTGCCTCAGAGGCTGCCACATACTCGGCTTCCATGGTGGAATCAGCAATACATTTTTTCTTGATACTCCTCCACACAATGGCTCCACCTCCCAAAGTAAACACATAACCTGAGGTAGATTTCCTGGGATCCCTATCTGACTGAAAATCTGAGTCTGTATACCCCAAGGGAACTAAACTATCTGCCTGGTAAACTAGCATATACTCTTTAGTCCTTTTCAGGTACTTCAAAATATGCTTTACGGCAGTCCAGTGCTCTTGTCCTGGGTTAGACTGATATCTGCTGACCATGCCTACGGCAAAGCAGATGTCTGGTCTCGTACATAGCATTGCATACATTAAGCTTTCTACTGCTGAAGCATAAGGAACCGCCTTCATGTTCTCTATCTCTTTAGGTGTCCTCTGACACTGCTCCTTTGATAGAGCAATTCCATGTCTAAAAGATAAGAAACCTTTCTTAGAATTTTGCATACTAAAACGAGTTAGTACAGTATCGATATAGGAAGCTTGGGATAAGCCCAACATCCTTTTCTTACGATCTCGTAGAACTTTGATCCCAAGGATGTGACCTACTTCTCCCAAGTCCTTCATATCAAACTGTTTGGATAACCATACCCTTACATCAAATAACACCTTCACATTGTTTCCAATGAGCAAGATGTCATCCACATAAAGTAGTAGGAACACCACCACATTTCCGTCACACTTTCTGTATACACATGATTCATCCTGACATTGATCAAATCCATAGGATTTTATCACCTGATCAAAACATATGTTCCAAGATCTGGAAGCTTGCTTAAGTCCATAAATGGACTTCTTGAGCTTACAAACAAGATGCTCCTGGCCCTTTTCAATGAACCCATCTGGTTGCTTCATATAGATGTCTTCCTCAAGACTTCCATTAAGGAAAGCTGTCTTGACATCCATTTGCCAAATCTCATAATCGAGATGAACGGCAATAGATAAAAGAATCCGGATAGACTTAAGCATGGCTACAGGAGAAAAGGTTTTCTCATAATCGATACTCTCTCTTTGAGTAAAACCTTTTGCTACAAGCCGAGCTTTAAAGCTTTCAACCTTACCGTCTGATCCTCTTTTTCTCTTATAGATCCATTTGCATCCAATGGCTTTTACACCAACGGGTGGTTCTACAAGCTCCCAGACCTAATTAGAATCCATAGATTCTATTTCAGATATCATTGCTTTTTGCCAAGACTCTGCATCTTTATCTTGGAGTGCTTCATTGTAGGTACAGGGAACATAATCTTGTTCCTCAGGGACGAAGTCTGACGACTCTCCCAAGAACATATATCTATCAGGTTGTATCACAACCCTCCCACTACGACGAGGCACTATCGGTTGTGGTGTAACATTTGTGACACGTTGTGCAGTTATTTGTGGTTCATCCTCTTGTACTGTTGGTACTGAAGTACTTGGTATCTCACCTCTCAGTTTTTCTAGAACAACTCTACTTGTGGGTTTATGGTTCATCACATAGTCTTCCTCTAAGAATCGGGCATTGGTGCTAACAATGACCTTCTGATCCTTAGGACTATAAAATAAACCTCCTTTCGTTCCTCTTGGATAGCCTACAAACAAGCATACTTCTGTACGAGATTCCAACTTATCTGCTTTCCCATTCAGCACATGTGCTGGACTATCCCAAATGCGAACATGTTTCAGACTAGGCTTACGCCCAATCTAGAGCTCTGTGGGAGTAAGAGGTACTGACTTAGAAGGAACCAAGTTCAAAATATAAGATGTAGTCTCTAAGACATATCCCCAAAATGAATCTGGAAAATCCGAATAACTCATCATTGATCTAACCATCTCCATAAGAGTTCTATTCCTTCTTTCGGCTACACCATTCTGCTGGGATGTTCCAGGTGCAGTCAATTGGGATGCAATCCCAGCCTCTGATAAATAATCCCTAAACTCTCCAAAGTGGTACTAGCCACCACGATCTGATCGTAATGACTTGATACATTTTCCATGACGTTTCTCCGTTTCAGCCTTGTACTCTTTGAATTTCTCAAAGCACTCAGACTTACGGTACATCAAATAAATATATCCATACCTTGAATAATCATCAATAAATGTGACAAAATATTCAAAGCTACCTCTAGCTTGGATAGTCATGGGTCCACACAAATCAGTATGAACCAATTCCAACACATCTTTGGCCCTATACCCATTTGCCGTAAAAGGCCTTTTGGTTATTTTACCTTCCAAACAGGATTCACAGACTGGTAGTGCCTCCACTTCCAATGAACTCAAAGGTCCATCTTCAACCAGTCTTTGAATCCTTCTTAGGTTAATATGCCCCAATCGTAAGTGCCAAAGATATGTTTGGTTCATACAAGAAGGTTCTTTTCTCTTATTTAAGTTAGATGACATATTATTCATTTCCATAAGTTATATTATGGGCGAAATAGGATTAATGACATACAAATTATCAACCAATGCACCAAAACAGATAAAATGTTTATTCTTTCTAATAACAATATTGTCATTAAAATAAACTGAATATCCATCCTTAACTAACATAGAAACAGAAACTAAATTCCTTCTAAGTGAAGGTGCATAAAGATAATCTCTCAATGTCAAAGACTTATTTCTACCAAAAGATAAAGTAACATCTCCTAATACAACGACCGATACTTTTGTAGCATCACCCATGAACAAGCATATCTCTCCATCACTGAGCCGTCTGGTTCCCTGGAACCCCTGCAATATATTGCAGACATGATTAGTGGCTCCTGTATCTACACACCAGGTGCCGGTAGATAACACCGCTAAACATGTTTCAACTACTAGTAAATGAGATATACCTTCTTTGTTCCTTTGTTTGAGAAGTGGACAATCAGTCTTCCAATGTCCTGACCCTTTGTACTTGAAATATTTACCTTTCGGCTTTTTTACCGCATCTTGAGGTCCCATGCCCTCCTTTGCTGAGTTTGCCTGTTTGTGAATGTTATTCTTCTTCTTACCGCCTTTTGGCTTAGAAGTAGAAGCCTTTTCAGAAATAAAAACATGACCACTCTGCCTAAAGAGAGATTCAGCATCCTGTAGCTCTTTTGCAAGTTCTGCCAAACTATACAACCTTTTGTTCATGTTGTAATTAAGGCAAAAATTACCAAAACTTTTAGGCAGAGTCTTGAGAATGATATCGACCTGGGATTCCTCATCGATTTCAGCTCCAAGGATCTCCATCTCATTCAGATGATCCATTATCTTGAGAATATGATCCCTTACTGGTGTACCCTCAGTCATTTTTGTATTCATCAAACATTTCATAGCAAACTGCCTAGCTGCTCTACTCTGATGTTCGAAGAGTTCCTTGAGGTTATACATCATGTCATAAGCTGTGGCCATGGCCTGATGCTGATGTTGCAGTACATTTGACATAGATGCCAGAATTTAACACCGCGCCATCTCATCTGCCTTTTTCCACTTCTTATAAGCCTCTTTGACCTGTTCATCAGAGTTAGCATCAGGCTTAGGTGGGCATTCCTCAACAAGTACATATTTGTACTCCTCAGCAATCAGAACAATGTCCAAATTACGTTTCCAGTCAATATAATTAGGGCCAATAAGTTTATTTTCTTTAAGAATCACCATAAGTGGACTGAAAGAACCCATTTTTGAAATCCTGAGAATCACATAAATAAAATTGTGTAGGACAAAAAAAAACTTTTTGAATTAACTAAATATTGATTCCCTCAAAACAATAATAAGAAATACACCAACACCTTGAACACCATGAATTTAGCATACCACGATAGTGTTGACGTATACAAATTCAACTTTGTTCAAGTAGATTTTTCTTATTAATTTTACTATCATGTCAACATAACTTTATGACAAATAAAATTAATATGCTGGTCTTGCTCTGGTCATACAAATAATAGCAGTGACTCCGATGGGGAGGATACCATTATTTGTATCTAAGTGTATACCATTACTTAATACTAAGTCCATTATCTTGTAATGAGTTCCTTCAGATGGAGAAGTGAACACATACTAGGTAACTTTCTACAATTATCCCTAAGAAAGTTTGTACTGGTGATCCATAATTATACTCATCCGATATGGAGGAAAGCACTAAAGCCAATACGCAAGTATAATTACATCACCGACAAACCAGTAATGGAGACCATAGGATTTATACTAAATAAAAATCTTCTCCCACTTAGTTATTTAACAATGAGGATTTTTCTACTAGTTGATATTATGTCCATGTTGTCCATTATTAATGTAGGCTTGGTTTTTCAAAAAAAACAACCATATAATAATAAACATGCATAATCAGAAAAAGCAAAATGACAAAATAAGAGAAAATATCCAACTATTATGGTCAACTTTGATGTTCCGTCCTCAACTATCCGAATCCAAAATCTAGCACTGCGCAGATCTATTCGGGGTCAGAAACAGCCACCACCGCCATCACGATTGATCAAAAATAATTAAAATTACATCAATCCTATGCCTCCCGAAGGAGTTCACACATAATCTAGATTGAAAAATTAAAATAATAAGCACGATCAACCCTCGTGATTTTAATTACATCCACAGCAACAACAACATCCACGACATGTCCGTGGTTTAAACAACACAATCAAAAAACATGCATTGGACCATAATAGTTGGATCTAAGATACCTGCAAAACCGAGTTAGAACAGATCTACATCTACCGACTATTACACAACGCAGGTTTTATTGGACAACATGGACGTATCAATCAATACGTAGATCCAAAGTGGCTCTGATACCAATTGATGGAACTGGGGATTCCCAGGACCCTTACTTTGGTGTGCGTATTGATCGATAGAAAGTTAAACAGATCCAATATATGTTCTAACCCTTCATAGGCGGAAACTAGGGTTCACGAATTATGCCTGCGGCGGAAAGGAGACAAGTAATTCCTGGCAATCTCGAGCGGACGACCCCAAGTTCTTCTGTACGTATTCCTTCCTCGAGTTGGACGTTGTGTGGGCAACGATCTCCCAACCTTTTCTTCTCCTTGGCAGCCCTCTCTTTCTCTCCTTACGTGAACAACGAATTTAGAGAAAGTTTCAGATTTCTAATCAGTAATCTGGCGGCCAGAGAATAGAGGATATATATAGGCTACGGCAGGGACCATGAGGAGAAATTAGGGTTAGGCCGCCTAACAAATCTGGATATCTCGTGTTCAGCCCGAACACACAATCCAGGCCCATTAACAATAGCTCGGTCCACTAATGAGCTATTGTTGCACTACCTCCCTAATCCCAAATTATGTTTGTGGGCTCCTTTTATTATGTGCCCGTTTGGCTCCCCATGTTAAGATATCGTATATCCGTCGGTCAAATTAAGTTACTGACAACTATATTGATTCGACATCTTTTATCCTTAAGTAGTACCGCTCAACTTTATTTGTCATGTTGGATATAATCCACCTGCAGGGTTTACATGACAATCCTTATGAGCTGCTTAAGAGGACATCATCAACCCGATGTATCGGGACATGAATTCCATTTATAATCAACAGCCCATTATACATACAATGTTATTACCCAATTCATAGAGGTTGTTGATCCATAATGAATCTCACTCGTTTATGAGTCAAAGTAATGCACACTGCATATACATGTCCGTTATTATATTCGGATTAAGAGCACAAGCATCCATAATAATAGAGGTGGTTGTTCTCTTATGTAGTCAGTACAAAGAAAACAACCTCAAGTGGTCCTGTTCAATACACACAAAGTGTACTAGTGTAAACCTATAGTCAAGATAGACTAATACCAGATTACACTACAACCTTTCCAATAGATTGTCCAAGTCTATCTAGGTTGTGAACTATTTATATACTCCATAGGAAACTGATAATATGATCTTCTGTGTGACACCACACACCATATTATCTACAATATAGAATATCAGACATTTGCATTAACACTTGCAACAAATACAATATGCAAACATTTGTCCACATGATTCTCATTCAAAATTTAAGGAAATAAGGTTACTACAAAAGTGATGCTTTTAGTATATAACCCTAACAAATCAGTGCACCAGAGAGTCCACACACGGGACGAGGGTGTTTGTCGTGTTCATTGGCACCAGAGGGTCCACACTCGGGACGTGGGTGTTTACCGTAAGCTAACCAGAGAGTCCACACTCGGGATGAGGGTTAGTGCTTAGCTCAAACTCGGGAGTCCACACTTGGGATGAGGGTTTGGTTCTCCCATTGATCTCGTGTTTATTGTTCACTCGGCAGTTCATTTATACGTAGTTGTTCTAGTGTTCGTGTTCATAGCCACTTGTCGTGTTCTATTTCCTTGCTTAATTTTTTTACGCATGATAAAACTGTTAGATAGGCATGCATATTATGTTTCTTAATAGTCCTCTGAGGACGTGATGATCTCTTCAGGTTTAGCCAAGTTTGAGTCAGGAGAAGACGAGAGGGTTGAGTCAGCATCAGACCGTAGTGTTTTGTAGTTGAGGTTGCCTTGATTAGCAGGTTATATTCAGATAGTATATTTTATGTATTTTTCTCTTTTCGTCTATTGGTAGTGGATTTGTGTCCACCAGACGTGACATTAATTCTTGAAAACATTTAGTTATATTCATTATTGCTCAGCTTCATGTCTTATTCATTGATCTTGGTTGTGACTTGATTATTCTGTGGATGAGATATAGATTACCATGAGATCCTAGACTGCCATGACTCGTGTATATTAGACAGCATTCTAACGCCGACACTGCGACGTAGGCTGGGCTTGGATACGTTTCATATCCGAAAAGTGGGTGAGGATCGTGATAGAACGTGTGTATAGGTAGTGTGTATAGTTAGTGTTATGGGTCAATTTGAAACTGTATCCTAGTATCAAGAAACAAGAGAGTATCGAAGCGCTCACTATTGTATTATGGTACATGATATCCACATGATATACAAATACCTAGAGTTAAGGTGATATGTAGGTAAGTGCTAGCTAGGTATCTTAGATACATAGGTAAGTGTCCGTGTTAGCCCGAAGTCAAGTGTCTATGCATACTAATGTGTCTATGCATACTAATGTGTCTATGCATCCATTTGGATAATATACTCGAATAATATGTACCTATCTTTGTAGAATTATCTTCAAATAGATATGAATTACTATCTGCAGCATTGTTTGTGCACGTACAATCGTCATCCTGATGACATATGGGGTGTGTGGGATGAATTTATACAAGGGGTAGAGTAGTTCCTACAGTTTGCTAAGGCGTTCCCTCAGTAGATGGACCGTACCAAAATTAAGTATTCATGTGTGAGATGTCATAACTTAAAATATCATCCAAAAGTGGACGTGACATACTATTTGTACTCGAAAGGTTTCATGCCGAATTACTATCAGTGGACCTCACACGGAGAACTTGTGCCTTTAGCATCGGAGCTAGAGCCTAATTTGGAGCCGTATATGGATGTCCATGACCACACTGATTACGACGAAGGGTGAACATGGTTTTCGATGCTGCGGTACCTAGTTTCGATCTGAATAATCATGATGTGGCTGAGGAGGCACCAAATACCGATGCAGCGAAGTTCATGGAGTTTGTTGAAGAATGCAAGGACTCCTTTGTATCCTGGTTGTGAGTATCATTTATCGTTGGAGGTGGTTACAAGACATCTGAATATCAAGTCCGATTTCAACATGTCTCAAGATTGCTACAACTGAATCATCGAGTTGATTATAGAGATCTTGGCGGAGGGTGCAAAGTTACCTACAGACTTCTAGCAATCTAAGAGAATGGTGAGATCGCTCTGGATGGGATATGATAAAATTGATGTAAGTCATAATAGATGCATGTTGTACTAAAAGAACAACAAGGATGAAGACGTGTGCAAATTTTGTGGTATTGATCGCTACAAGGCAACAAGTTCAAATAGGAATCCTGGTGAAAGGAAGCCGACCGATTCGATGCACTACTTGCCTTTGACACCATGATTGCAGAGGTTATTTATGGTGAAGGAGATTGCCGAGAACATGAGTTGGCATAGGCGGGAACAGATCGATGGAGTTTTGGATCATCCATCCGATGGAGAAGCATGGAAGCACTTTGATCGAGAGTATCCAGATTTTGCTTCTGATCCGCGTAATATAAGATTGGGGCTATCCTCTGACGGTTTTTCCCCGTTCGAACTTTTTGGTTCCTAATATTCGTGTTGGCCAGTAATTGTTACTCCGTACAACCTACCGTCGTGGATGTATATGAAGACTCCTTACATGTTCCTAACCGTTATCATTCTGGGTCAGAACAATCCCAAGAGGAATATCGATGTGTAATTACAGCCATTGATAGATGAATTGAATGAGCTGTGAAAAGTAGGCGCTAATATGTATGATGTTTCCAGAAAGCAAAACTTTCAGATGAGGGCCGCACTGATGTGGACCATCAATGACTTTTTGGCCTATGGAATGTTATCTAGATGGAGCACTCATGGTCGTCTCTTATGTTCGTACTGCATGGACCACACGAAGGCTTTCCGTTTGAAACACGGATGAAAATCGTGCTTATTTGATTGTCAATGACAGTTCCTGTCGAAGGACCATCCGTTCCGGAGGAACATGAATGCTTTTCGTGCCGACATTGTGGAGAAGGCCAATCCACCGTCAAAGTAGACCGGAGACACAATATGATAGGAGGTCAAAGATTTTCCAAGTGCTATCGAAGAACCTACAAAGGGATACAAGTGTGATGAATTTGGCCGCACTCACAATTGGACGAAAAGAAGTATATTCTGGGACCTGCCATATTAGAGCACCAATCTGATCAGACATAACCTTGATGTCATGTATATCGAAAAGAATATGTTTGACAGCATAATTAATACTGTGATAAACGTAAAAAAAAGACGAAAGACAATTCCAAGGCCAGGTTGGACTTGGAAGATATATGCAGACGTCCAGCGTTGCATTTGATAAAGGAAGGCAATGTGAAGTATAAGCAACCTAAGGCAATTTTTTTACTGGACAGGGAGGATAAAGGAAGACTTTGTAGGTGGATTCAGGGCCTAAAATTTCCTGACGTGTACGTGTTGAATTTAAGAAGATGCGTCGACCCGAAGGAGAAGAAATTGACGGGTATGAAGAGCCACGACTGTCATGTATTTTTGGAGAGGTTAATTCTGATTGCATTTCAAAAATTATTACCGTCGGTCATTTGGGATCCGTTGACAGAGCTGAGCATATTCTTCAGAGAACTTTGTTCTATTAAGTTGCTTGTCGATCGTCTAGAAAAGCAAGAGAAGGACATTACGATAATACTGTGCAAACTTGAGAGGGTGTTCTCTCCTGGGTTCTTCGACTCTATGGAGCATTTGTCAATTCATCTTTCCTATGAGGCACGTGTTGGTGGGCCTGTTGGTTATCGGTGGATGTACCCGTTTGAGCGGCATTTGAACCATCTAAAGAGAAAGGTAAAAAATAAGGCTCGGGTCGATGTTTCTATTTGTGAAGCTTATGTTCTCGAGGAGATTACAAACTTCTGTCCGATGTATTTCAAACCACATGTTGCTACTAATAGAACATGAGCTCCGAGAAACAATGATGGATATCTTGAATCTAATGATGCAATACTGAAAGTCTTCAATGCTTTCGGCAAGCCTTCGGGAAAAATGAAGAAAAGATATCTGAATGAATAGGAACTAAGGGCTACTTAGTTATATATATTACTCAACTGCTACAAGGACGAAGTGGACAAGCTCGAGGGGTAAGTAACTAATACGTCTATATTTACGTCATCTATGCATGTAATATTATCCAATATTATTATTACCCTAATTGGCCGATGTTTTGTTGTTTTTAGCACATTTAATGATGAGGTGAGGTCGAGTAGACAGTACATAATAGATGAAGATGTAGAACAGGAAATAAGACGTCGTTTTCCTTCATGGTTGAGTGTATATATAAGGAGTTCGGTAATTACTTCTTGTATATGCACTTTACACAGTAATTAACGAAACTCCGTTATTTCCCATCATGGTTGAGTGCATATGTAAGAAACTCCGTCGCCAGCTTACTGAGTTGCGTGATGAGCTGTTACGAAGGATTGCGGAGCAGCCCCAGTCTTACAGTACGATTTGATATGCTCGAGCGTACCATTAGGGAGACGAGCGAGAGGACAGATCATACCGTTTAGGCGGTGCAGGAGAGGACGAATATTAACGTTCAGGCGGTGTAGGGGTCACAGCTGGTCATGGACGATCAGCTTTTGAGGCTGGCGGCTCTTATGGATTCCATCAAATCTAGACTGCTAGCTATAGAGAAGACACTTCCTGGTCGTACGTCGGCATCCACACCAACAGTATCGGTTCTACTGCCTCCTCCTTCTCCTGCTGGTGAGTCTTCACCGTTGACGCTGACCACGGCACAGTATAGGTTCATGTTGTCCCTTATGCGGGGACTGCCTCCACCTCCTGGCAAGACGTAGTCCTTTATTGGACTTATTTTTATTTGTTGTGTTGCTGACTCATTATTGGGTCTTTATGTATTTATTTTATATATTTAGTGACAGTTTGTGTTATGTTGAGTCATTGTTGAAACATTATCAGACAAACTCTTTTTATAGCCGTTTGGTAGTGGATTTGTATCCACTCGGCTATTTCATGTCTTTCTGATCGTTGGATTCTATTTATTTGATTATTGGTAGTATATTTTTATCATCTTGTCTCTATATTGATTTACTGGTGTTGAGTATTCCACTGAAGGGGTCGACGAACCCAGAGAATTCTACGGAGGGTTGCTCAGGGTCTATTATTTACAAACTATAATTTACAATACAGGTACAATGCTGTATAATATAACTGTCATTGATGGAAAAAGTAAAAATAATCCTTTTTTTAATTTTTTTAGAATTTAGCGACGTTTAGCGATGCAAAGATACATCACTAAGGTGTATTAGAATGTCGCTAACCTTAAAAAAATGTTGCAGAGAATCGGTAAACATCGCTATAGTGATGATGTGGCAAATTCGATATGTCAGCAAAAAATATCAGCTTACGTCGCAGAACGTCGCTATATACATATTAGAACGGCGTATCAAAAATGTCGCTAAATATGTGACATGGAAAATCCAAATTGTCAGAGTAAACGTCACTAATCATCACAGACTGTGTCGCTAAGAGTTGAACTGCCAGCGACATTTAGCAACGAATTGCTACGTCGCTAATTAGCAATGCAATGTCGACAAACGTCGATAGACCAATAAAATGCTAGTGATGTAAGGCATCGCCAAGGCGACGAACAACGACATATTCTTAGTTAGCGACCATGTATTATGCAACATGGTATTTTTGTCGCTAATTTCGTCACTAAAAGAAATTAGCGACATTTTTTCTTCTGTTTAGCGACGACCTATGACGTCGCTAATATAACTTATTTTGGTAGTGTACCATAACAGCCGATTGCAGCAGCTTGACGATAGGATCATCACATACAAGTTCCGAACAGAGAAGTTGAATAACACAAGATGTATAGAAAACAAAATCCACTTTATTAATATTACAGTGGAAGTACAAGAGCACGAGGCCAAGGTTACAATCACTCAAGCTCATACTCTCTCTGAATACAATCATTCGGCTCTCTCTCATCACGTAATACAAAAGATCCTACCTTATGGCATACAACTTGAAGAAGGCTATGTTCATATATTATGTTCCGTATAAGTAAAATCTTTAACGCGGCCATACGCCTCGAAATGCCAAGGAACTCCATGGCTCAGTGCGTCCAAGCGAGCTCACCTCGAACGAGCAAGTACCTATAACCTGCATGCACTGGTAGGGTATTAGTACACAACTGCACTGGTGGAGGGCATCTCGTCCACCCGTATAAAACCATCACGTTCATTTAGTGAGTGCAAACTTATTTTTTGTGGTCTTTTTAATCTTGCCTTAGGATCAGTTTCAAAACAAAGACTCCTGGTCTACTTTGTGATGCAACGACATAGTCGTGTTATAAAACCTATTTGTATAACAACATCGAGGCTATACCTCGTGTCACGCCCCGGTTTTGTAGAATCGATCGTTCTCACTAGGACGTGATGCCGTGCGATGCGTTTGCTCAAGACGAATATCATAACGGCCGACTACAACAGCTTGCGATGGGGCCGTCGCATAGAAGTTCCGAGCAGAGAAGTTGAATAACACAAGATGTATAGAAAAAAATTGACTTTATTAATAATACAACAAAATTACAAAGGACACAAGGCCAAGATTATATTCCCTCAAGTTCATAATCATTCTGATTACAATCACTCACCTCTCACTCATCTCTCAATACAAACGATCCTGCCTTGAGGCATACAACTGGAGGAAGGCGATGTCCATACATTATGTCCCTTATAGGTGAAGTCTTTAACGCGGTGGTACACCTTGAAATGCTAAGGAAATCTATGCCTCGGTGCGTCCAAGCGAGCTCCGCCTCGAACTAGCAAGTACCTGTAACCTGCGCATAAAAACCGGTAGCGTATCAGTACACAACTGTACTGGTGAGTGAGACTCTCACCCACCCAAACAAAACCAATATGTTAATTTAGTGAGTGCGCCCTATGATTTTGGTTGTCTTTCTAATCTTGCCCTAGGATCAGTTTATTTAGTAACCATAAGCCAACTCGTGTTACAATATCATGGTCGTGCCATAAAATCTCTTCGTATGATGACATCGAAGCCAAGCCTTGCAACAACATGGTTGTGTCGTAAGACCATTCGTGTTTCCATATCGAAGCCGTGCCTCACAACCCAGTATGACTTAACCATACTTGCCTTGCGGCCTTTCCCGCTTCAATATAGTACCGAATTAACTATAAACTTACGGTCTTGTGTCAAAGACACGAAACATGATACCATATTTTATGCCGAAGCACGTGTCTCTGCCATAGCCAAAATCTTAGGCTCAGCGGCTGTGTTGTATATCGTTCAAATACTTTTTGACCCATTCATATCATGTATACACATCTCGACTCAATCTAAGGCATGTATGCAGATAGCCGCTCTTATGTCGACTCATCTATATAAAAGATCACTAGTGACACGCCATCTTAGACTTATAGCATGGTGCAAATGACACCCTTCAGCATGGGTAGCTAGCCCCATTGAAGTCCTTAAATCACCGTGCGTGAACTTTCTCAACTATCTTACTTTCCTCCTAGGCTGAATCAGTCTTGTGGCCCCAGGTTGCCGTTCGAGGATGCGATGGGTCTGTGGATGAATTGGGGAAGAGTACGGTGTGTCGGACACGAGAGATAGATGTAAATATACAAGAAAAAATAATAGAAATAAGTGGTGGACACGGACACGATGCATGGCACAATTGAGATGGTTTGTGGTCAACAGGATTTGATTATGGCTAGTATGATAAAAACAACTTGGGGAAAATTAGTAGAAAAGGGCTCCTAAAATAGACAAGTAACTCCTAATCCGATAAGACTTATTAGTCATTGTAGATAATTCTTCCCTTTAATTTAAATTCAAATAAACTTTATAAAATAACGTTAATTTAATCAAAATCTACTAGTATATAATACTATTAATCTGTAAAGCCCCTAAATTTCTACTGATTTTTATTTTATTTTATTTTGGTACTGATTTAAAATTTGTTATTGTACGTCGCGTAATCGTATTTTACGTCGCACACAAAATTTTATTTTTGTAATTGCACGACGAGTGCGAATATGTGTCGAGGTACATATGTTAGAAAAATATTTTATTATAAATTTTATAATATTTTTATTTTTGTATAAAAAGGTTATTTTATTCACCGTTTACAAATAAATGGTAATTTGGAAATTTTGGTTTAATATTTTGCGAAATGTAAAAATTTGTTTATTAATAAATCTTGATATTTACAAAAGCTAGTTTATGATTTAAATATTTAAAGTATTTATAGTGATTTTCGAAATTAATTATTTCCATAAATATTTAAGTATGAAAATAATATTTGAGATCTTGTTTACTTAATATTTGATTAAATATGGTTATTTAAATTGTAAAAGATTTTATTGGCTTTATTTAAAATATTTTAAATAAAGTATAGAATTTATTTAGATTGGATTTGAATTAAATTGAAGTATTTTAAATCAATTTAAATCAATAGGGGATTTATCTAATTGGGATTTAATTAATCCCAATCCTTATCCAACTGGGAATTCCTACCTCCTATAAAAGGAGAGGTACTCCTCCAGAATTTTTCCATCCATAGATGTGTATTGTGTCTGTGTCCACCACTCTTGTTCCATATTATACAATTACATTATTCCTATGTCGGATACATCCCCGACGCAATCTCAAACCTAGCCCTAACCCACTGCCAGCATCCCGGCCACCGCCGAAAATCCTTCCATCTTCGTCATCATCACCGCCAACAACACCAAGTCAGCCACCATCGGCCCCCAACCCAAATAACCACCACGGGCAAGACCACCGCAACCACCGTGGTCTCTCCCCTTCATCTCCGGCCAACTCCGGCATTAACCATCCACCCCGGCTTCGCCTTTCCTGATCATCCGCCTGTCAACCCACCTTTACTGCCAACACCACCACGTCACCGTCACCTTCACCACCAAATCGACACCATCACCTACAGCCCCCATTGTTCACCATCGTTCCACCACGACAACCACCACGACAACCACAAAACCATTTACAACCACCACCACAGGAGAGAGAGGAGAGAGAGAGAGAGTCACCTACTAGCCTCCTCCGACGTCCGCTCAACCGACGAAACTCTGCCGTGCCTGACCCCTTCCATATCTGGCATCGCCCAGATCTGGCACTTCCACCGTTGGCCTCCTCGACGAGCCAACCTTTCCCCGAATGAGCCGCGTCCAGCCTCGCCTGGACCACTGGTGTCGGGTCGTCGGACAGGTGGCAAGGCCAGCACAGCCTACCGTGCTTCTTTCTTCCGACCGCCCCCTCTCTGCGCCGGCCGACCACGCCTAGCCCGCGTCATCGTCCACCGCCGGTAAACCCTCTCTCATCAGTGACCGTTCTGCCGCCTCCGCAAATCCCCAGCGCCGACGACCTCCTCTTGTAGAAGCATGAAAAATATCAGAACGATGATCTATGCGGCTCAGAACAGGAGAACCCCATGCGGCTCATACAGGAGCAGTCCCATGCGGCTCAGAGAGACTCTTAGTCTCATGCGGCTCGGACAAGAGAGTCCATACGGCTTACATAGGGACAGTCCTGCGGTTCAAAGAGTCCCCCAGCCGCATGCGGTTCAAAAGTACATACGGCTCACAGAGATATGCGGCTCAACGCCACATATACCCACGAAACCCCTTCACACAGCTGGCCATCGAGCAGTGTGCCTATTTAATACTCTGCCATTATTTGATAGCTGACGGCTCTGACATAAAGTGTCATAATGGCCCTGTCACAATGACAGACTCTTGGAAAATAGGAGAAAATCTCTGACACGATCCGAGATTGACACGTGGCTACTCCCATGCGGCTCCAGTGAAGAACAGTTTCATGCGGCGGGCAAGAATCGTCTTCCTGCGGCTCACCAAGAAGCCATCCCATGCGGCTCGCGATTACTACACTTATGCGGTTCACCTAGAAGCCATCCCATGCGGCTCGCGATTACTACACCTATGCGGCCCGCCGAGACGCTGTCTCATGCGGTTCATGGATGTCATGCGGCTTTGGCAGAGTCCATCATTAAGACACGTGGCAGAGATTCAATGATCCCCCAGACTTGACAGCTGGTAGCAAAGATGATTATGAGATGCAAAGATTTACCAGATCCCAATGACCATATTTAATGTTATCCTCATAATTAATGAGATTAGGTCATATCATTCATAATCAAGCCAATGGGACACGTGGTGAGAGATCCAAGCTACACAATCAATCATGAAGATTTAAAGCAATCAGCATTAATTATCCAAGATTCAGTGCTATCCCCATTTATGGCCCAGATCCTTCACGCTTAAAACTAATGGTCTAGATTGATTAAGCATCAGGCCGCCGCCACTTTGAGAATGGGTAATCAGCCAAACCCTAATGATGCCCCTCTACTATTGTAAATAGTAGGGTGCCATTCCCTTGCGAAAAAAAAGAGGAGAAGAGAGATACAAGGAGAGATATACGCTATCAGAGAGAAAAATACACAGAGAAAGAGAGAAGCCAGAAGAGCAATACGAGGAGAGCAAGAAGAGCATTTCTTCGTCAACGCCAACCATCTCGTCACAGGAGCCAAGGCTGTATACCGATCGTCCAAGGAGTAAGACAGGGCTGCCGTCGCCTTCCCGAGCCTCTATCGTCACCCCCCAGAATCTAAAATAAACAATTGTACTTAGACTGCTGTACCTAGGTTTTTGTCCCTAGGCTTTCTTTGTACAAGCGAGTTTATATTATGAGTCTAAGTTCAGTCCTCCCATAAAACTGTTCTGTACTTTTACAATCAATGGCAAACACGATGGCGACTCTGCTGGGGACTAACTTCTCCACGGCTGAGGAGTTGGTGACGCAATCGGATGCAGCCAAACTTGGCTCCACGCAACAAAAGATGGTCGTCCGCTTCAAGCAACAGGCGTTTGAAGAGATGCTCTCCGAAGGAAGCGCTGGCCCGGTCCAGAAGCGTGCCCGCGGCACGAAGGCTCGCAAAGAGTGGAGGCCAAAATCATTTGCTCCTTCCTAAGCCCTCGATGGGATATCCTCTGTTGCTCAAGACGGCGAGAAAGACTCTCTTGCGGCACCACTTTAGACCGTAGACAACTCTGCTGTCCCCAAGTCCGACAGAAGAAAACACTATGATGCTGGACTTGCAGGGGCAAAGAGGAACTCTATGAGATCCGAGCCGCATAAGGGTATTAGCCGCAGGGAGAAAGCTCATGCGGCTACATTCGCCAACCGAATGGAGAAAACTCATGCGGCCAAATCTGTCAGCCGCATAGCTTATGCGGCTACAGTTGCCAACCACATGGATGAAACTCATGCGGCTAAAAAAGTCAATCGCTTGCAGAAAACCTATGTGGCCACAATTGCCAACCGCATACGGTCAGCCTGCACGGTTGTGACTCCTAGCCGCATAAAAACAACTCATCCAACGGCAGAAGACAACCGCATGCAGACAGCCTGCACGGTACCCAATTCTAGCTGCATAGCGTCCGTTTTACGCTTCTCTCGATCAGTCTTTGACCGTCTCTCATGCGGTCCTGACTCTGATGGTTCTCTGGATGATAAGCCAGACTCTGTGATATTCAACTTGGACTACTCCTATTACGCACCCGCAAGTGCTAAAAGGAGTAAGTCTAGGGCAGCGCGGGCTCACCAAGCCCAGTCAGCTGTCCTAACCTCTAACTATCGGGGCGTCCCGTTAATTATCACACGGGCCTCTGATGGAAAGTTGTATAGAACCGCTCGAGTCTAGCCCCCGGCGGCAAAAGGACAAAGCGGTTCCTCTGACCTGCGTGAGGCAATCCTCCATAAGCGCAAGGAAAGAGAAGGAGCCTCGGCGTGCAAAGAGTCCTCGCTTGGACATCACTACACCCAGATCATTGTCAACTGCTGTTGCAACAACGCGGCAGCAACGGAAGATCGGCCGTCAGTCTTCCAAAGACTACAGCATCCGAGCTCAGAAGACGAGGCGCCTCCTATTGTCTCCTGCAATTCCACTCAGAAAATCCCCGTCGAGGGGAGAAGAAAGAAGGCAAGCATTTCCACCCCGAAGACCTCAACCACCACAGCTAAGAAACTGTCGTCTAAACGGTTGTCCTCTACCGGAATATTCCAACACACCCGTTCAAAGACAAAATCTGCTACAATGGGAAATTCATCATCCACATCGTTGGGGGTCGTGGGAACCGGGGGTAGCACTCCTCCGAACATCCACAACAATCCGATGTTTTAAGGAGCCGAGCCCGGGGAAACAACTCTCCCATCAGGTGCAACAGACGCTGATGTCCCCGAGGACATCTATGGCTCTCAAGACGAAGCAAGCTCCGAGGCTGGGGATACCGTTCCTTCCGAGTCCGAGCCCGAAGAGAACATTCCCACCTACCCCGATGACTTCTCGGTGCATGGATACGACTCGGAGGGCACATCCTCCACCGTTCCTTCCATCACTCCTCATGTAAGGACGGTATTCATGACGGACAGCAACCAAGGTCGTTCCAGCGATCGCCAATGCATCGACACTTTGGAGGCTATACTGCAAGCCTTGGTCAAGTCTGTAGATGAAATCAAAGCCGCTCTTCTAACTCTGCAAGGAGGAACACTTGGCCAAACAAGCACGGGTCCCGCGGTCAATGCGGACTCGAACTCAGCGGCACCAAACCCGGGCAATAATTCTCCCGAAATAACAGCCCCTACCGCGATAGATGAGGCCCGAGAAGTAAGAAGAGAGGTCCAGGAGCTTCGAGCCATGTTCCATGCCCGAGAATACGCTCAAGACCTCAGAATGCGGCAACCATATCCCGCCGAATGGAGGGATGTGCCATTCCCACCAAAATATAAGCCGTTCAATATCAACCCATATGATGGCAAGACCTCAGCAAGTCGGTACATCACTTACTTCGAGGTTACCACCGACCATCTGCCCCATGATGATGCTATCCTCACGTGACTATTCATTGGGGCATTGGAAGGAGTCGCCTTCGATTGGTCTCGCAATCTGCCAGACAACTGCATCCACTCATTCGCCGGCTTCAAGCGCCTGTTCTTGGAGAGATTCTATGAAGTAGGACAAGACGTCACCATGTCCACCCTCATGGACGTCGTCCAAGGGGAGAAAGAGTTGACAAGGAACTATATTGAGCGGTTCCGCCAAACCGCCATGAAGCTGCCCTCCGGAAATCCAGATTCCTCTTTAATTAAAATTTGCCAAAAGAGACTGCTCCCAACAATCAGTCTCTGGATGGGCGAAAGTCAATTCAAAGATTGGAAGACATTCATCATCAGCGCCACAAGCGCCGAAGAACGACTGAAGAAGGCTCGCCAACTGGAATTGCACATCTCGAAAGGAGAAAACAAGGGCAGGCGTCCCAACAACGATAATGGAGGTAGCCCCTCTAACAATCGGGATAGCAAGGGAAAGCAGGCTATGGTGGCCGATACTGCACAAAAACCTGAGCCGAAGCTATCAGACAAACAATGGCCGCAAATCGATTACTCCTTCGAAGACAGTCACGTCAAGCCCATCTTGGACATGCTCATACAAGGGGATAGGATTCAGCTTCCTCCACCAAGACGGGAACCGCGGCCGGCAGAGATAGAGAATCCAAAGTACTGCCATTATCATCGCTATGTTCATTATGCTACACATGATTGCTACCAGCTGAAACGGTACATCCAGAACCTCATCGATTCAAACGCTCTGGCCATCGATTTCGAAGAGGTAACCGTGGCGGCCAATATGGTATCCGTACAATTCGGCAGCTTCCCTCCGACGGAGACTCTAGACGGGGTGATCTCCGTCCCTCTAGCGATAATGGAAATTACCAATCTTCCACCTCTCCGAGATCAGGCTGCCGGTCTAGTACCCCTCACCACATCACGAGGGGAGGTCATGTGGATCCATCCAGACTCGATGTCAGAAGTGACTCGGCCCACACCATCTACCACCAATAAAAAGAAAAGTGGAAATGTCAGGACCTGCCACACAATCTCGGCAGACAACGAGAAAGCTACAGCCGTCGTCACGCGGTCCGGAGCGCAATCCCAACCTGTGGTTGACAATCTAACTGAAAATCATCAACCCACTACAACTGATGCTCCGGGACCGGCTCAGCCTTCGACGACCGACAAGACTAGGCCAAAGGAGACTCGCTTCGACAAATCTCTCCGAAAAGAGGCAACCCAAGGGTTAGAGAGGCCCTACAACTTTGACATCTTAGCACAATTGGCTAACACACCGGCCAAGTTATCACTGTACGAACTCCTAAGGCTCTCCAAGGACGTTCGTATTGCATTAAGCGAAGCACTCCAAAATGCCGATGTCTATCTGGCTCAATCCAACTTCATCGGGGAGGACTCACCCATGGATCTCCAAGACAGTGCCTCCACGGGAGCAATGCCCAATATCGTCTTCACTCCGCAAGACATGTTCATCAAAACCAACCTACACGATCGCCCACTATACTACACAGGATACATCGGCAACGTGAAGGTGGATCGGATGCACATAGATCCTGGCTCTTCCATAAACATCATCCCGAAGGGTCTGCTACATTATCTCCGCATCCCGATGCAGCGCCTGACGCCTACAAGCACCGCCATTAGCGGTTTCAATTCGGGCAGGAGCTACCCTATTGGAAAGATTCGTCTGAAGTATCAAATTGGCGACCTCCAATCCGAAGTCACCTGCTACGTCATAGATGCAGACACTTCTTACAATATCCTCTTGGGGCGTCCATGGATACACGACTACATGATCGTACCTTCCATGCTACACCAGTGCTTCAAATATGTCGACAAACACGGCTTCGTGAAGACAGAATTTGCTGATATCGATCCCTTCAAAGGGGTCGAATCCTACTACTCGGACTTCTGCCTATACGAAAAGTCAAAAAGGCACCTTGATGAAGGAAATGAACAAGCTAGCACCGAAACGGCCACGGGATCAGAAGGACCCCTGACGATCCACCTCCAAGCTCGCAAGCCAGGCAAGTCCGCACCCCTTACTGCCACTCTGCGGAAGGACGCGATCAGCCTCTCGGCATAGGAGGAGCAGATGATAATCCGGCTGCCAAGGTCAGGCCAAGTGCCGAGACCCACAACGGGGCCATTGATAATCAGACCGCCGAGAGTCGGTCAACCCCAAACGGAGAAGCTCAATCCCTCCGATAGGCCACTGACGATACGCCTTTCCAAGAATGGTCGTCACCCCGATACGAGGTCTGACGCTTCTAGCGAACCGGCCACTCCTCGCTCCACATTAAGTGCCAAACTGGGGGTCGCTAGTCTGCCAACGACTCCACGCTCCGCTCCTCAACTGAACCACTGACAATCAAGCTTCCCAGGACGTCCTCTCAGTCGTCATTCACGTAGGGGGTAGCCGAAGAGGAACCAGAGTTAGCCAAGTATATGGCCGCCCACACTGATGTTCCCTCCGCAGATGATGTAATCCCCCTAGAAAAGATACCTTACTTCCTCAATAAAGGGTTATCTTTGAACTACACCGAGCTCAATAAACTATGTACAATGTATGCTATGGAACACGGTATAGGCACTCACCTACACACACAGGTGACAAATGTGTATACCGCGATCCAGCTTACTCCAGTAGAAGACGCTTACCGAATATTCAAGGGAGGAGACCATCCAATCATCTTCGGCCAGACGAACAACTCGCATCCCCTCACCATAAAAGAAGCCGACCTCGGGTCAGATGCCGGGAGACTGCCTCTGTATCTTTATAGCCCCCAATCCAAATATCTCATACAGAAACAGGGGTATGATCTGGAGACGACGCCAGGTTTGAACTACGGCACTGGGCGATGATTACCTTTGAAGCCGCCAGTCCCGGCAGGCAAACCACGAGACTACTATAGCAAAACTCGATGCGGGTTGGGGTATGTAACGCCTACTACAACCCCTGAGAGTTCAGATGAAGAATGCGACTGGCAGTCACATTCAACCGGGTCACCAACTTCGGACTCGGATACCAGCATTGGAGATGTGTTCAGACAAGTCATGACAGTCAATATGGCATTCGCCGACGCTTACGAAGAAGACGAAGACATCCCCGAAATCCTCGAGCTAGAGCCGTGGGCCCAGCAATTGGACGCATAATGGGAAAAGCGGTTCGAACTGAGAGAACCTCCTACTGAAGATGAGGTTATACAAGTTGACCTCGGCAGCAAATCTTCTCCAAAACCAATCTTCGTCAGTAAAAGCCTAGCAGACGAAGAACGGGAGTCGCTGCTAGAACTTGTCAGAGAATACATTGATGTGTTCGCCTGGAGCTAAGAAGACATGCCAGGATTAAATCCCGACGTTGCTCTTCACAAACTCAACATTCGGCCAGATGCAAAGCCAGTCAAACAACAACAACGACGCTTTCGCCCAGGCATTATGGATGCAATCGAAGCCGAAGTCAACAAACTGATAGCCAGCGGCTTCATTCGTAAGGAGCAACATCCAGACTGGGTCGCCAACATAGTACCCGTCCTCAAGAAGAATGGGAAGATTCGAATCTGCATCGACTTCCGCAATCTGAACGAGGCATGCCCCAAAGATGAATTCCCCCTTCCTATCACAGACATCATGATCGACAATACCTGCGGCTTCGAACGTATGTCATTCATGGATGGCTTTTCGGGGTACAACCAAATCAAAATGTCTCCCGATGACGAAAAGTATACATCATTCCGAACGCCAATTGGCACGTACTGCTACACAGTCATGCCTTTCGGTTTGAAGAATGCCGACGCCACTTATCAAAGAGCCATGAGCATCATCTTCAGAGACCACTTATGCAAGACAGTGGAGTGCTACGTTGACGATATAGCCGTTAAGAGCCGCTGCAAAGGAGACCATCTGCAGGATCTGAGGACGGTATTCGACCTAATACGAGCGCACACTTTGGAAATGAACCCTATGAAGTCCTTTTTGGGCGTATCCAGTGGGAAGTTCTTAGGCTTCATCATCACCGTAAAGGGTATCCATGTAGACCCTGAGAAGACAAAAGCAATCATGGAGATGGGTCCCCCGAGAAATCTCTGCGAACTCAGAGGCCTCCAAGGGATGCTAGCCTACATCAGGAGGTTCATTTCCAACCTCTTCGGGCGATGCCGACCGTTCACGCACCTCATGAAGAAAGGAGTCTCATTCGTATGGGACGAGAAATGTCAGTGTGCTTTCGACAGCATCAAAGAATATTTGTCAAATCCTCCAGTTTTGGTGGCCCCGGTTCCTGGAAAACCATTCCTGCTCTATGTACGAGCAATGGAACACTCCCTTGAAGCTGGCACAGAACAAAGACGCAGGCCATGAACAGGCCATATATTACCTCAGCCGAATGATGATTGGGCCAGAGCACCGATACACCGCTGTGGAGAAGGAATGCCTCGCCCTGGTGTTCGCCATTCAGAAAATACGACACTATGTCACCGGACAAACGATACATGTGATCTCACGAGTCAACCCTCTCAGGGTCCTCATGACTAAACCAGGGGCACTCAGCTCTCGTCTCGCTACATGGGCAATACTGCTGTCCCCTTATCATATGATTTTTGTCCCCCAAAAGGCAGTCAAAGGTCAAGCCCTGGCAGACTTCTTAGCAGCCCACCCAAGCTCGGAGTCCTCCAGGATATATGAAGAGATCCCAGATGAGGTCGCCGACCCGCATGCAACCTCTCACGATAATATATGGCGAATGTTCTTCGACGGTGCTTCAAGGACCGGACCTAAAGGCAATATAGTCGTCGGAGTCGGGGAAGTGCTGATCTCCCCTTCCGGATTGGTGATTAACCGCGCTTTCTCTCTCACAGAGCCCTGCTCTAATAATATGGAGGAGTACAACGCTTTGGTCATTCGCCTCCAACTTGCGAGAGAGCTGGGGGTCGGATATCTTGAAGCATATGGCGATTATCAGTTAATCGTCAATCAGATCCGGGGCTTATACGAGGTCCGCCATGAAGACATGATCCCCTATCACCAAATAACAATTGACATCATCTCATCGTTCGAGGGGTTCTTCATCGAACACGTCCTCAGACTCCGAAATATCGAAGCAGATGCCTTAGCTGGTCTTGCCGCTTCCCTTGCAGTTCTGAATTATGATCGCCAATCAGTGGATATGATAGGCCACGAACTGGTCTGTCCTAAAAACAATGTGCAATTCATGGCGAGTTATTCCGCCCAGACGATCGATGATGCCCCAGATTGGAGACAACCATTCATCGACTTCGTCGTCTACGACATCCTGTCCGAGAACCCAAAGGAAGCCACCTCCATCAGATGGCGTTCTCTCAGATTCTTCTAGGATACAGAGACAAAAATGTTGTATCGCCGCTCTTACGATGGATTACTGCTTCGGTGTCTGTCAAATGCAGAAGCCAAAGAAGCCGTACGAGAAGCACACGACGGTGTCTGCAGGGCCCACCAGCCCGGCCCAAAATTGTAAGACCGCCTTCGACGAATGGGCTACTATTGGCCCACGATGGTGGCAGATGCGATAGATTATGCTAGAAAATGCAAAGTCTGCCAGGTCCACACGGACTTCATTCACCAACCATCCGAATTTCTACATCTGACTGTGGCGTCCTGGCCATTTGAAGCATGGGGAATGGACATCATTGGCCCAATCACCCCACCTTCCTTCCGAGGATATCGTTTCATACTTGCGATCACTGATTACTTCTCTAAGTGGGCGGAAGCTGTCCCACTCGCAGAAGTCAAGACTTTAAACGTGATCAATTTCCTTAAGCATCACGTTATCTACCGCTTTGGACTGCCCCGAAGGATCATCCATGATAATGGTCCGCAGTTTGCAAGCCACGCATTCTATCGGTTCTGCGATAAGCACCGTATTCAGAATGTTGCTTCGACACCATACAACCCGGCAGCGAACGGGTTGGCAGAGGCAGTCAACAAAACAATCATCAAGCTCCTCAAGAAGTTTGTCTCCTCCAACAAATGCGACTGGAACGAGAAGCTCGGCGAGTATTTATGGGCGTACCGTACTACAGTCCGAACAGCCACCGGGAATACACCGTTCTCCCTAGTATACGGGAGCGAGGCAGTTCTCCCATTAGAGACTCAGATCCCCTTACTTCGCATTGCCCTCACACATCAGTTGATGACGGATGGTAACTACCGACGCCGGCTACAAGAATTGGAGGCACTAGATAAAAAGTGCCTCTTGGCTCAACAACGAATTAAGCTATACCAAGCACGCATCTCTGGAGCCTTCAACAAGAAGGTAAAAATCAGAACATTCCAGGTGGGCGATCTCATCCTGGCAGTCCGGAGGCCGATGGTCATGACTCACAAGACCGCCGACAAATTCCAGCCAAAGTGGGAAGGCCCATTCATCATTGAGACAGTATTCTCTAACGGTGCTTACCGCCTCGAAAAAAAAATGGAGACTTGCTCATGTTGCCCGTCAACGGTAAGTTTCTGAAAAAATATTATGTCTAAACGACATTCTCTCCAAGATCTTCGAGTCGTGTACCCGCTGGTACCGCTGAACTCACATCCACAATATTTCAGATTATCGAGTCATGTACCCGCTGGTACCGCTGAACTCACATCCACAACATTTCAGATTATCGAGTTATGTACCCGCTGGTGCCACTGCACTCACACTTTCTCAATATTCTAAATTACCGAGTCATGTACCCGCTGGTGCCTCTGAACTCACATTTCGATCACTCTTTCAGATAGTAAGTCACGTATGATTATACCTCTGAACTTTCTTCCTGGAAGAGATCCTCCCTCATGATCCACTACCCGCGCTCCCAGTGCACAAAAAGGGTAATCGATCCACAAATTTCAGAAACGGCCATGTCCTCATTACCTCTGAGTCGTTTTCACTTCCACCAAAAACAAACCGCCCCCTCGCATAGAACTTCCACGTCCTCCTACCTCTGAGTGGTTCTATGTACCCCCTCTTCATTGAGCCTACTCCTGCCATGTCCTCATTACCTCTGAGTGGGATGGCTCCGTCGAAGAAACCTTCATGCTTGCCATGTCCACATTACCTCTGAGCAAGTATGTCGGTCCCCTTTCAACCTATTATCTGTACCCACAACCGGAGTACGACAAGGATAATAGGTCCACAAATGTCCTCTGTTGACCACAAATGTCCTCTGTTAACCATAAATGTCCTCTGTTGACCACAAATATCCTCTGTTGACCACAAATGTCCTCTGTTGACCACGAATATCTTTCGTGAAGTCTCCCCTGCCATGTTCTCATTACCTCTGAGCAGGAAGATTCTACGGTAAAACTCTCATACTTGCCATGTCCTCAAACCTCTGAGCAAATATGTTGGTTTCCTTTCATCCCATTATCCGTATCCTGAACCAGGGTACGCCAAGGATAATAGGTCCACAAATACCCCTTGCTAAGCTTCTTAAGCATAAACCCACCATCTCACCATGCCCCTGGAGCCCAGGTGCTCTACGGCATTCCTTTTTCCCCATACCGACAGCACCCATGACTACTTTGCCATGGCTGTTCCGGATATTCTGACCAAACTTGTTATCCGTACCTAAAACTAAGGTACGCCTAGAGTAACAGGTCCATAAATAATCCCCCAGCAAGTCCAATTCCACAAACGCCAAAAGTACAAGAAAGAGAAGATGAGTTGAAACATGTTTATTTATTCAAAATTTAAAGTGCTACATCATTTGGGATCGCATCCCTTACAAAAAAAGAAGCAAAAGAGAACAGAAAGCTGATCACTGCTCCGGGGCACATAACGCCCTGAGACGATCTGTCAGCAAGGCAACCGACCGCTCAAACCTCTGGGTAGCTCGACGCTCCACCTCTTGGGTCAGCACCGCCTCGTCCTCCTGTTGAGCTGGGCTTGCCAGTTATCCTCGAATCTCTTAAAGGCCCGCTCCAGATTAGCAGAAGATCGGGAAACCTTCTCGGCCTCCCGAACGATTGACTCCTGTTCCGCCTGAGCAGCCTTCAGCTTTGACTCTAAGAAGGCCAATTCCCTCTGGAGTGCGAGAATCCGCTCCTTCGTATCGGCAATTCCACGAGAAGCAGACTCTTTCCGAGCACGACAAGCCTGACTCCGACGACCCAGCCTGTCATACGAAGCGGAGAACTTGTCAAGGTCTTCCTATACAACGGGCCCGGCAGTATCTCGAGCTAGCTTGATCCTATCTCGAGCAGCAATGAGGAAGCCCCACTCCCGTTCAATCGCAGTAGGCAAACCCGCCTGCCGTATCGCCAGCTGTTGGGTCACAAGCTGATCAGCCTCTGCCAACATAGGCTCCAGGAGTGCAGCCAACCCCACCCCGCCAGGAAGGGACTTCAAAGTTGCAACCTGACCCCGAGCGCACCGGAGAGATAGAGAGAAAGGGGTCCCCCATTCTATAGCAGCGTGTATGCCCCTTTTTAAGTGGCGATAGAAGCTGTCGACCATATCCTACGTCACTTTGTCCAGAGCCTCCGAGGAAGCCGATGTCAACGGGAGTGTGGCTGGCAGCGCTGAAGAAGACGCAACAGAATCTACCGCTCCTGCCACCAGAGAAACAAACTCCGCACGGAAGGACGCATGAACAGCGGCCAACTCCTCTTCAGCGGCTCGCAGAACTTGAATGCTCGACAGGGTCGAGAGGTCAATCTTCGAAGCCGTATGATCAGCAAAGGATGAGGTGGAAACCATCGCCAACTCTATTCCCATCTGCCCGGGGCTGGCGGAAGGCCCCTCGACATGAGACGACAAAGGAGAAGGAATACTTCTTTTCCCCAGATCACGGCAGGCCGAGCCTTCCCCAAGAACATCCGCGGTGGGAAGTAAAGGGTCAGGACCTGCAGGGCCAAGGCAACCATGAATCGATTTGACTCGGAGGATATGCTGATAGAGCAAATATGCCCCCTCACTAGTCAATATTTGGCTTATCTTACCAGTGGAGGAGTGTGGAGGCTAAGGTTTGCCTACAGCCACCGCAGCCTCTTCACCAACAGTCTCCGAGTCAGGTATAATAGGCTCCTCCACCCCTGCACCCTCGGGAAGGGATGCAACGAGATCGGCGTCGCCTTGCTGAAGTTCAGCGATCTCGAAGACGGGCCCGAGGAAACCTTTATCACTTCGGGCCGAGGCCTCATCAACCTGGGAGCTTCCAGCCGCCGCTGAGAGAGCCCCCGCAGAAAGGACCGCGGCACACATGTCGCTAATCAAAGCAGCAAGGGCCGGATCAACTCCAGGGGCAGTAGACGGTTCAGGAGAGGCCGGTTCATCAGACGCCTATAAAGAAAGGTGATTAAGTCATATCTCCAAGAGAAAAGAAAACTACAACAAAGAGATGGCTCCGACTTGGTCTTACCTCCGGAACAGCGTCTGTACCTTCACCCCTCTTGGTAATAAGTAATCCACGAGACCTAATGGCAGCTCTCTTCACGGAAAAGGTCGCTCTGCCGTCAGAAGACTCGCATCTGACTCATTTATGTGAGAAACCAGATACAGCTTAAGGCTGTTCTTCCCTCACTACTTCCTCTTGTGTAGTAAGCAACGGATCTTTCGCCGGTTCATCAGGTATGGGAAACGGTTGACCTGTTACTTCTTCACCCCCACCAGAAAGGGAGTCTTCGCTATCATGATCATCCTCCTTCTCAGCCGACTCGAAAGGTTCTGACTCAGGGAGGGGAGTCTGGAGCGCTAGTTGCTTTCTAGCCTTAGCCCCCTTGGACTTCTCCTCTAAACCGGTACCCACGATGAAACTGGTACTCGAATCGAAATTAATCGCCATAACGTGATACAAAGCAGCCACGTACAAAATTTCCCTCGACGCCTTAGCATCGGGGACCGAGAAGCTGGCTCGAGTATGATAAGCGTCATAATAATTCCACGCCCTGACACCATCAATAACGCTACCTTCAAAGCCCAAACAAGGGTTGGGACAATCAAGGAATAACTGGCTATAACCAAATTGGCAGAAAAACCTACTAGGTAGTTAAGGCTCCAAGTACACATTATCGCGGTTGCGATAAACCAGATGCGCGGGGCGGATGTTGCGCAACCAGGTGAGCATATCCGGAGACAGAAAGTGAGAAGGCCCGGTACCATCAAGATGTACCTTCACTTCCTTATCAGAAAAGGAAGGAACAGACACAAAAAAGTCACACCCATCCACCCTCGCCAACGCCCTCCGATAAGATGGCATAGTGTTGTATTCCCAAGACCGGCGATGGCATTTGAAAAGGAAAGCGTCTTCATCTGTAGCATCTCCCGCTATCCCAGGTCCCATCAAAGACTTCTAGTGCATTGCCAACCACCCCATCAAATAGTAGAAAGGCAGTTCTACGCGCTCAAAATCCAATGTCTTCTTGCGCACAATAACCTTGGACGAGAATATTCGAAGACCATGGTGTATGCTACACACCATAGCAGGAAGAAGGGCCAGTCTAACTCCAAATACCAGTTTAACGACGGGGAGAATGAAATGGCGACCGATCCTCTCAATAGAACCCGCTCCTCCCGAGACTACGCAGTTTCGTAGCCATATCATTAAGAATCCAGCCAGAAGCGCCTTCTCTGACATCTATGTGGCCCCGTAGTAAAAATAGCTAAGAGAGTGAGTTTGACTCCCGAATATGTCGCTCTTGGATCGCGACTTCTTGACGCTTGACATCAGATCCTTTATCTCTCCATGCGTTCGAGGGGTTCGAGGAGTAACTTCGCCAGAAGGGTCAACTTTAAAAAGATAATTAATCCAGGATGTGGTGTGGGGAGCGGTCCCTTCGGAGCTATCCATCGTTTTTATAGCCATCTGGTGACAAGCACTATGGTGGCACAGCAACTCCCGATACACCGCAACAGAACCTGGGAGTCGTCGGTTCAAGTCCTCAAATTCCTCATTCGACGGGGTATACACCTCGAAAGGCTCATTCCCCTACGAAAGTTTGGAGACAGTATACATCTCATGGAGAGCAAGCCCCAACTCCCCTTCGGGTGCAAAAAACGTCCCCGTTCGCCGGCTATACATCTCTAAGAGCGCCACGAACAGTGGTTTATTGATAGGAAGCCCGTGACAAGTGCCCCGAATGGCATGGTAAAGTCCCACCTCCCGCAAGAATGTTCCGTAGGTCTGCAGAACCCAAGTGGTCAACTGGGCCCACGTAGAAGCGGGGTTTATCCAGTTCGGCAATGCCAGTCTGCCAACGGGATAAGATTTCTTGCGAACAAGCCGATTCAGGAAAGTATCAGCTTGAGTGAGTGTGAAGTTGGGACCGTATACATTCATGAAAGAGCCCGGGGCCAGACCCATCATGTACCGGAGGACGGAATCCTTACCCGCGTACGCTGACCGCATGTTCGGGTTATAATGGATGTTGTCCATCAACATCCCTGATTGAGTAGGAGTTAAGTTACACGCCATCTTCCTGTCCAGCAACACCACATTGAACCACGACAGAGGATAATAACGTTCCATGAGAGGAATATGGATTGCCACCCCATCCAAAGAAAAATCCCAGTTCTCGAAAATCTCTAATACTTGGGGATTCTTTATGATTAAAGCGTCTCCAAAGAGGAACGAAGGCTTCAGGTATTTTCCATCCAGCTTCCCAGTATTCATCATGGAATGGAGGTAATGGAGAGTCTGATTCTTGATGGCGTTCAACCTCTCTGAAGGCTCATCAGCAGGGAATTGGTTCAACACATACTTAATTAAGTCGTCAAGACGCACGCCCAAGGCGAATTGATTTGAACCCACTATAAGTTCCCTCGCAGGATTTACTGGCAGATTTACTGAAGATAAAGCAAAAGAAATAAGTCAAAAAGATAGATGAAACACAAAACTACGTGATGCTTATGCGGCTTAGCTCAGTATAGCCTCATGCGGCTCAGTTTGAAAGAGTTCATACAGGGCAGTCCGAATGAGCTTATGCGGTTCAGTTCGAATAAGCTTATGCGGTTCGGCTCGAAATAAACTTATGCAGATCAGTACGGATGAGCTTATGCGGTTCGAAAGGAGCATATGCGGATATGGTCCGATTCGAATAAGCTTATGCGGTCCAGCGCGGATGAGCTTATGCAGTCCAGTTAAAATAGCCTTATGCGGTTCAGTTCAAAATAAGCTTATGCGGCTCGGTTTGAAAGAGCTCATGCGGACCAAGTCCAGAGGAGCTTATGCGGCCCTGATGATGAAGTTGTTATGCAACAACTTTCATGCGGCTCAGGCCTGAGTCATATCCCATGCGGCCTAAATATGAGTCGGACATACAGCGTACTTGGGAATATAGGCTCGCGCATAAGATATACGGCGTAGCCATAGCAGTTCATATTGATGGTCCTACCAGCAATAGGCGGGTGAACGTCGGGGTAGAAAATAGGCATGCCAGCCGTCGGAGGAGCCGCCACGTTCGCTGTCGCAGTCGATGAAGATGCGGCCTTCTTGCCCTTCGCCACCGCAGAAGATGACGCGGCCTTCTTGCCCGTAGCAGCAGCAGTCTTCTTGGGAGCCATTGCCGATCGTTGATAGGAGAAGACGAAGAGGAAGTCGGCAACAAGAAGTTCGAGCAAAAGAGAGAAGGTAAAGAAAACCTCAAAGAATAAACTTACTCCTACTTATAGGCGAAGGAGGCTCGAAAAATCAAACAAACGCCTCGATCTACGCGTCGTCTAAATAAATAAACCACTTCGGTCAAAACAAAATTAACCCTTGGGATCCTTCCCCAAGAGGCGGCGAATCAAGGGCATTTAATGCAGAAGATTTGCACACGTGGCTAAGACACGTGGCAAAAAGTTTATGCGGCCTTACAGCTCATACGGCCAGATAAATCCATGCGGCTGAATCATCTATGCGGTCAACAAAGGCCATGCTTCTTATTCAAAGTATTTCAATTTTGCAAATTGAAAACTTTGAAGGGGGTCTTGTAGAAGCATGGAAAATATCAGAACGATGATCTATGCGGCTCAGAACAGGAGAACTCCATACGGCTCATACAGGAGCAGTCCCATACTGTTCAGAGAGACTCTTAGTCTCATGCGACTCGGACATGAGAGTCCATGCGACTTACATAGGGACAGTCCTGCGGTTCAAAGAGTCCTCCAGCCGCATGCGGTTCAAAAGTACATGCAGCTCACAGAGATATGCGGCTCAACGCCACGTGTACCTACGAAACCCCTTCACACAGCTGGCCATCGAGCAGTGTGCCTATTTAATGCTCTGCCATTATTTGACAGCTGACGGCTCTGACATGAAGTGTCATAATAGCCCTGTCATAATGACAAACTCTTGGGAAATAGGAGAAAATCTCTGACACGATCCGAGATTGACACGTGGCTACCCCCATGCGGCTCCAGTGAAGAACAGTTTCATGCGGCGGGCAAGAATCGTCTTCCTGCGACTCACCAAGAAGCCATCCCATGCGGCTCACGATTACTACACTTATGCAATTCACCTAGAAGCCATCCCATGTGGCTCACGATTACTACACCTATGCGGCCTGTCGAGATGCTGTCTCATGCGGTTCATGGATGTCATGCGGCTTTGGCAGAGTCCATCATTAAGACACGTGGCAGAGATTCAATGATCCTCCAGACTTGACAGCTGGTAGCAAAGATGATTATGAGATGCAAAGATTTACCAGATCCCAATGACCATATTTAACGTTATCCTCATAATTAATGAGATCAGGTCATATCATTCATAATCAAACCAATGGGACACGTGGTGAGAGATCCAAGCCACACAATCAATCATGAAGATTTAAAGCAATCAGCATTAATTATCCAAGATTCAGTGTTATCCCTATTTATGGCCCAGATCCTTCACGCTTAAAACTAATGGTCTAGATTGATTAAACATCAGGCCGTCGCCACTTTGAGAATGGGTAATTAGCCAAACCCTAATGATGCCCCTCTACTATTATAAATAGCAGGGTGCCATTCCCTTGCGAAAAAAAGAGGAGAAGAGAGATACAAGGAGAGATATACGCTATCAGAGAGAAAAATACACAGAGAAAGAGAGAAGCCAGAAGAGCAATACGAGGAGAGCAAGAAGAGCATTTCTTTGTCAACACCAACCATCTCGTCACAGGAGCCAAGGCTGCATACCGATCGTCCAAGGAGTAAGGCAGGGCTGTCGTCGCCTTCCCGAGCCTCTATCGTCACCTTCCAGAATCTAAAATAAACAATTGTACTTAGACTGTTGTACCTAGGTTTTCGTCCCTAGGCTTTCTTTGTACAAGCGAGTTTGTATTGTGAGTCTAAGTTCAGTCCTTCCATAAAACTGTTCTGTACTTTTACAATCAATGGCAAACACCTCTAAGCACCGACCTCCTCGAGTCTTCGAACGGCAGCGCCGCCCGTCGCCTCGGCAGCGCCGCCCACCGCCAAATCGCGTGCTCCGCCGACCCTGGTGAGCTCACTCATGTCTCCATCTCAATCCCTCTTTCTCTCTCTCTCAGTATGATTTGGGGAAAGTTGGCTGAGTTTTAATAATAAAAGTTTTTATTATTATTATTATTATTATTATTATTGTTATTATTATTATTTTTATTATTATTATAACATATAAGTATACTTTCTTAAAATGTTTATTAAAACCACTATTATTATTTTAAATATTGTGTTGCATTAAACAAATAAATATATGATAAATCCTAAATTTTGGTAACAAAAGTATATATTGATATGTAATTTCAAAACTGATTTTACTATATTATTAACATTTTAAAATATAGTCTTTAACCTAAAGCCTACTTTGATTAAATTAGATTTTTCTCCCTAAAACGATTTTTGAATATTTTTGACTAAGTATAAATATAGCTTTCTACCTTAAACATTATTTTGATAGAACTTAGAGTTAGCCCAAAAACTTATCTTTGAAAGTGTAGTTTTTCTAAAATTATTTTAATCATAAAATCTAGCTTCATATAATATAGATAATATAAGTATTTATTTTCGTAAAATTCTCTTGTATTATCATCGATGATCGTGACTGATCATATTTCCTATTTCCTCGCGACTTTGGACCTCGGTGCATTGATCATAGCTATTGGGCAATCAGGACTTGTCGGATCATCGCACCACCCCAGGCGTAACACCAGGCAAGATACCTTTCCATAATTTACTGTTTATAAATTAGTTGCATTTTATTTATTACATATCACTGTTCATTTATTTCTAGTTCATGATTACTGCCTGCACAGTGATATTAGTTGTACCTTGTTATTTACCTTTGATTGCATATGGACTTAGAGTTAAGGGACTACCACTAGCTTAGTGTATTGCATAAACTTTGACACTATTGTGCCACAAGATGTGTGAGATATGAGTAGCATATAGTCTACGGACTTGCGCGTTGGCTGATCACTGATGCGTGCAGGACGTACGTTAGGTCTAACTGTCAATAGTTGTATGTTAGAAGACTTAACGGTTAGTAGTGTTACATGGTCGTGGATGCGACATAATAGGTACATTAGGTGGGGAGAATATTTCCTTAACGTATGGGTCCTTATGCACTTTCCTATTACTGATACTGCTGGCCTCTGACATTCGATGAATGTTATGCTTTGAGGTCTCTGGTATCCTGATGGGACCATGCCTGAGTTACTGCTACTGAGCCAGATACCCATACGTTGGAGGGTTGTTCTTAACTGCATGTTCACTTTAGTTTGGTTAGATTACCTTATTGTGTCTTGTCACTTTCTTTCATTGTGGCATATTTATATTCAGTTCATATGGCATGTTGATGTATCTTGTTACGTCCCTCTGAGGACCTGGTTATCTCGCCAGGTGTGTGTTACGTGATTTTTTGCAGGTGCTCTAGCTAAGGCCATTCCTTCCTTAGTGGTGATTGCTCTTGGACTCTCCATTGCTCTCGCTTGCTAAGTTCTTTTCTTGTATATTTTTTTCCATATATAATTCGGTTGGTAGTGGACTTTGTCTCCGTCCAACTATTGTGTACATGACAAATTCATAGTTACTTTTATATCATATTTATCTTTGTGGATGAGATTTAGTACCTTGGTTACTGCATTTTATAGCTTATGTATATATACGAGGGTCCATATACTTCGTATGTATACAGCTGGCATGATTACGTTCTAGTCCTACGTATATTGGGACTGGGGCGTTACATATTTTTGTGGTGGCCCATGCAGGTCTAGTTTGTCGTTTCGGTTACATGATTGAACCAAACGGACCTGCAATATAGGATTAGAGTCTAGAATCTCATCCACTTACTTGACATCTTTCCTTGACTTCAAATTCCGAACTCTCATTCGACCTCCTTGATTTGCATCTTGCTTGACTCCTTCTACCGTAAATTCTTAGTTCATGTTTAGTAAGATGACTACACTAGTATATGCTCATAAGTCAAACACATGGCTAGAAGGTTACATTGACAAGTAATATACATTGGAATTTTATTTGAGTTATAAAGGAATTTATTTTTCTAGAAAGTATGATTTTAAGGATTAGTTAATTTCAAGTTGGGTAGTAGCATATTTTTCGCTTTCAATGGATAGTTGGAATTTTATTTTGCTATTACAAGGTGGTATACACAAGAGGACAGCTAGATCGCGAAAAAAAAAATTATGATTTATGGTTTTTTGAAATTGCAAAATAGTTTATGATTTATTGGGATATGAAACCAATTGGAAAACATCTTTAAATCGTGACACATGATTTACGTTGAGTTCAAGTATTGGATTGTAAAAGTTTTTAAAAGAGTTTTAAATCATAAGAGAATATGGAGGGTTTAGGATTTATGGTTTATTAGAGAGCTTGAGGTTTTAAATTGAGTCATATGAATTTTTAAATTTATTTAATTTTGAGTTAAAGAGATGATGGTAAAAAGGTTTGGTTTGAAATATTTTGGAAGAAATGAAATCGACTTTGAAGGAAAGTTTAAAAATTTGCTCATATGATTTACGATTTATAAAGTTATTTAGATTTCGAGTTTAAAACCTTGATTATGGATATTTAAATTTTAAAAAAAAAGAAAAAAAAAGAAAAAAAAATTACTTTTGAAGAGTAGTTGTGACTTATTGGAAGCTAGATAGACACATTTGAAGGATATATGATTAAATTTGAGAGTTAATTAAATGTTCCATTTTGTAGTATGAAATTCGATTGATAAACTTATTAAATGACGAGTTTAAGGTTTGGAAAAAAATGATGAATTTATTCGATTTGCGAATTACGAGGATTGTTCGAGATTGACTAGAGATTTAAAATTTTGATTAAAATTGACAGTCTAAGATGACTGGAAAATCTTGGTGGAGTATCATAGAAATTTTATTGAGAAATTTCGAGGAAACTTGAAATTTTGGATTAGATCATATAGTGGTGAAGGACCAAGAAACAAGCAAGGTCCCCTAGTGAGATAGAAGTATTTCACATTAGATTGCCATGCCACCTATGATTATGATATTGCATATACACAAATATAGTTAGTCATCGACCAAACCGATGAACATATCTTTGACTTACTCGACCTTCCCTCAAATCTAGATCCGTATTCGTGACCCTCTAATTGTTTTGAAACTTAGAAATGATTGGAATCATTTCCTTTGACCACACCCTCATCTATGAGACTATCTTCCCTCTAGAAACTGTGCCTCTAACTTATTCTTACCTCAATCTACGAGATTCATTAATTATCTTATTTCGTGCTTTAACCTTCATTTTTGTGCATTGATTAGTACCTTATGAAAACCCACTTTCTATTTTTGATCATTTGGCGTTCCCTATCGTGACTTTGATATTTGGAGCACAACACTAGACTTTTCCTTCCCATAAATTTCATATGCAAGACCTAGACGAACTCACCTTCATGTAGGTATATCATGTCCCACTAAAACACGTCCCCTTGTACTCTATTTTTATGGTACGACTTTTGGGCCATAAAGACTCGACTATAACCGATACCATGGTACCGAAATACTTTTGACTATATTTGGACTCGATCTCGACCCAAATTTTTGGCCCGATTATGATCTACTAAATCCGTTAAATGCTTACCCTTGTGTTTTATCTTGACTGCTTAACCCTTGTCATTTTATTTTCTTGTATTGATTTACTTAGACACATAACACCGTTCACACTCCGGTATTAGCAACACTTACTTTTCTCCCTTCCAATTAAATTGCTTTTTCATACTTCACTATGATTTCTCCGTTGTTTACGCCACCTTGTTCCTTGTTCCCTTATGCGAAATAAAATTTGATCATGACAATCTTGAGTTAGTAAAAGCTAGATTGGAGAACCCCACAGCATGGATAAATAATGTAGTTGGTTAAGATAATTACGAGATTATGAGCTATAGGTGGGAAATAAATGGAAATGTGCAATAAATCCGAATCAATGAAATAAGGAATGATATACGGTGTTTTGATAAAACACTCAAGAGTTAATAGACTTCTCGAAATTCAAAAGTTGGTTTGAGGTAACTAAATATCGAGTGAAGAATCTTCTAAAAGTGTTGGTGGTTTAAGAGTCCAAATTTATATATTAAATTTATGGATGCAAATTTTGATAGGGACAATGTTGACGTTGCCTTCGATAGCATAGAGTGTTATTATGATATTAGCTTTCAAGGATGACCAATTGTTGAGGAACGAAACCTCTATATTTTTTGAATATGACTATGAAGTTAAGATGAGTTTCATTTCTACCATCAAGAAACTGATATTGTTGAATTCAAATTTTCGAGAGAGAGAGAGTAATGAATAATTTAGAAAAAATTTCAATTATGATAAAAATTGAGTTATGATGGTATACTGCTAGTTTTCGAGATTATCGAACATTGAAGACGGACTTTATTTTTGATACCTATAGAGGCATCGTACATGGACCAATAAAATTGTAGTAAAGAGATTTTTCAATTTCTACTTGGGCCAATTGATTGAAGGTTTGAAATTTTAATAGGAAATTATAACTTGGGAAGATATACGTGAGCTAGTATAATAGAAGATTACGGTATTCAAATTAAGACTATTTGAAATTATATGACGAGTTAGAGAAAATTTGAGTACAATGAGAATCATAATGGTTTTGTTTAAGGGGACGTAGAACGAAATTTTTTTAAATAGAACGATTTATGATAAGAGAGATTTCATGAATATTGACGATGACAAGGATTAAGGAGTTTATTACCTACTTATGAGGTTGCCCTTTTAAGGTAAATGTTAAGATTGATCGAGCTAGACACTGATTGATTGTCATGATCGAAATCTAAAACCATCAAAAAAATTAGTCGATCAAAAGACATATTGCCATTGAAATGTCGTTTCATTCTCGTCAAACAATTGATTGCCTTTTGTTCAATATAAATCAAATTCTTATCGATTAGGCTGCTTCTATCTCCTTCGCCCTACCTACCCTAATTTTTCCTAAATTTCGAGGACGAAATTCTTTTAAGTTGGGTAGGATGTAAAGCCCCTAAATTTCTACTGATTTTTATTTTATTTTATTTTGGTACTGATTTAAAATTTGTTATTGTACGTCGCGTAGTCGTATTTTACGTCGCGCACAAAATTTTATTTTTGTAATTGTTCGACGAGTGCGAATATGTGTCGAGGTACATATGTTAGAAAAATATTTATTATAAATTTTATAATATTTTTATTTTTGTATAAAAAGGTTATTTTATTCACCGTTTACAAATAAATGGTAATTTAGAAATTTTGGTTTAATATTTTGCGAAATGTAAAAATTTGTTTATTAATAAATCTTGATATTTACAAAAGCTAGTTTATGATTTAAATATTTAAAGTATTTATAGTAATTTTTGAAATTAATTATTTCCATAAATATTTAAGTATGAAAATAATATTTGAGATCTTGTTTACTTAATATTTGATTAAATATGGTTATTTAAATTGCAAAAGATTTTATTGGCTTTATTTAAAATATTTTAAATAAAGTATAGAATTTATTTAGATTGGATTTGAATTAAATTGAAGTATTTTAAATCAATTTAAATCAATAAGGGATTTATCTAATTGGGATTTAATTAATCCCAATCCTTATCCAACTGAAAATTTCCACCTCCTATAAAAGGAGAGGTACTCCTCCAGAATTTTTCCATCCACAGATGTGTATTGTGTCTGTGTACACCACTCTTATTCCATATTATACAATTACATTATTCCTATGTCGGACACATCCCCGACGCAATCTCAAACCCAGCCCTAACCCACTGCCAGCATCCCGGCTACCGCCGAAAATCCTCCCATCTTCGTCATCATCACCGCCAACAACACCAAGTCAGCCACCATCCGCCTCCAACCCAAATAACCACTACGGGCAAGACCACCGCAACTACCGTGGTCTCTCCCCTTCATCTCCGGCCAACTCTGGCATTAACCAACCAACCCGGATCCGCCTTTCCTGATCATCCGCCTGTCAACCCATCTTTACTGCCAACACCACCACGTCACCGTCACCTTCACCACCAAATCGACACCATCACCTACAGCCCCTATTGTTCACCATCATTCCACCACGACAACCACCACGACGACCACAAAACCATTCACAACCACCACCACAGGAGAAAGAGGAGAGAGAGAGAGAGAGAGTCACCTGCTAGCCTCCTCCGACGTCCGCTCAACCGACGAAACTCCGCCGTGCCTGACCCCTTCCAGATCTGGCATCGCCCAGATCTGGCACTTCCACCGTTGGCCGCCTCGATGAGCCAACCTTTCCCCGAATGAGCCGCGTCCAGCCTCGTCTGGACCACCGGTGTTGGGTCACCGGACAGGTGGCAAGGCCAGCACAGCCTACCGTGCTTCTTCCTTCCGACCGCCCCCTCTCTGCGTCGGCCGACCACGCCTAGCCCGCATCGTCGTCCTCCGCCGGTAAACCCTCTCTCATCAGCGACCGTTCCGCCGCCTCCGCAAATCCCCAGCGCCGACGACCTCCTCTAAGCACCGACCTCCTTGAGTCTTCGAACGGCAGCGCCGCCCGTCGCCTCGGCAGCGCCGCCCACCGCCAAATCGCGTGCTCCGCTGACCCTGGTGAGCTCACTCACGTCTCCATCTCAATCCCTCTTTCTCTCTCTCTCAGTATGATTTGGAGAAAGTTGGCTGAGTTTTAATAATAAAAGTTTTTATTATTATTATTATTATTATTATTATTATTATTATTATTATTATTATTATTATTATTATTATAACATATAAGTATACTTTCTTAAAATGTTTATTAAAACCACTATTATTATTTTAAATATTGTGTTGCATTAAACAAATAAATATATGATAAATCCTAAATTTTGGTAACAAAAGTATATATTGATATGTAATTTCAAAACTGATTTTACTATGTTATTAACATTTTAAAATATAGTCTTTAACCTAAAGCCTACTTTGATTAAATTAGATTTTTCTTCCTAAAATGATTTTTGAATATTTTTGACTAAGTATAAATATAGCTTCCTACCTTAAACATTATTTTGATAGAACTTAGAGTTAGCCCAAAAACTTATCTTTGAAAGTGTAGTTTTTCTAAAATTATTTTAATCATAAAATCTAGCTTCATATAATATAGATAATATAGTACTTATTTTTGCAAAATTCTCTTGTATTATCATCGATGATCGTGTCGACTGATCATATTTCCTATTTCCTCGTGACTTTGGACCTCGGTGCATTGATCATAGCTATTGGGCAATCAGGACTTGTCGGATCATCGCACCACCCCAGGTGTAACACCAGGCAAGATACCTTGCCATAATTTACTATTTATAAATTAGTTGCATTTTATTTATTACATATCACTGTTCATTTATTTCTAGTTCATGATTAATGCCTGCACAGTGATATTAGTTGTACCTTGTTATTTACCTTTGATTGCATATGGACTTAGAGTTAAGGGACTACCACTAGCTTAGTGCATTGCATAAACTTTGACACTGTTGTGCTACGAGATGTGTGAGATATGAGTAGCATATAGTCTACGGACTTGCGTGTTGGCTGATCACTGATGCATGCAGGACGTGCGTTAGGTCTAACTGTCAATAGTTGTATGTTAGAAGACTTGACGGTTAGTAGTGTTACATGGTCGTGGATGCGACATGATAGGTACATTGGGTGGGGAGAACATTTCCTTAACGTATGGGTCCTTATGCACTTTTCTATTACTGATACTGTTGGCCTCTGACATTCGATGAATGTTATGCTTTGAGGTCTCTGGTATCCTGATGGGACCATGCCTGAGTTACTGCTACTGAGCCAGATACCCATGCGTTGGAGGGTTGTTCTTAACTGCATGTTTACTTTAGTTTGGTTAGATTACCTTATTGTGTCTTGTCGCTTTCTTTCATTGTGGCATATTTATATTCAGTTCATATGGCATGTTGATGTATCTTGTTACGTCCCTCTGAGGACCTGGTTATCTCGCCAGGTGTGTGTTACGTGATTTCTTGCAGGTGCTCTAGCTAAGGCCATTCCTTCCTTCGTGGTGATTGCTCTTGGACTCGCCATTTCTCTCGCTTGCTGAGTTCTTTCCTTGTATATTTTTTTCCATATATAATTCGGTTGGTAGTAGACTTTGTCTCCGCCCAACTATTGTGTACATGACAAATTCATAGTTACTTTTATATCATATTTATCTTTGTGAATGAGATTTAGTACCTTGGTTACTGTATTTTACAACTTATGTATATATACGAGGGTCCATATACTTCGTATGTATACAGCTGGCATGATTACGTTCTAGTCCTACGTATATTGGGACTGGAGCGTTACATTATCAAATCAAAAATTTAATATTATCAAATAATTTCAAACATACAAATATCAAATAATTAATTAGATAATATTCTATGTCATCAAGATAGTTCAAAACATATTTTTATAAATATACACCTCTATTTAAAAATAAATGGACAAATCCTTTTATGGTTCAAAATATTTATTATTACTAATTTTTCATTTTTTTAAATAAAATGATATGTTGTGTAATGCCCCCGTCTCAAAATACGTCGGACTAGGTACGTAGACATGCCAGCCGAATAATAAATATATGTAAGTTGTAAATGCAGTATAACCATGAAAACTAATCTCATCCATAAAATAAAAGAATAATGATATTATAAATCAACATTTAAATGTCATTTCACAAGTCGTTAGGTGAAGACAAATCCACTACCAACCATTTAATAAGAAGTAAATACGTACCAAGAGAAGGAAATTTTTCAAAGTAGCGAAGGACGATCCAAAAGCAAGTCAACTTGTGGAGAATTTGCTAGGGTTGGATTTGTGTTGGGTTCGAGAGTCGAGTCCACGCTATCTGCTAGGTTTCGTGGAAATTTTCCAAAATATATATACAGCCATGAGATTTAATCGAATTTTAATCAAATTTAAATTCGATTTTTCGAAGTGGATTTAATGTGATCTTGTGGAGAATTTGATAGGGTTTTGATAGGATTTAATTCGAATAGATTTGGTTAAAGCTTGATAGATATTGAAATCTAATTCGTAAGGGTTTCAAACTTCACTCGGGGGAGAGATGAATGAACAGTGCCCGCGGGCAGTGTTCACACCCCTTTACTTTTTTTTCTACTATATATATATATATATATATATATATATATATATATTTTTTGTTTTTTTGTTTTTATATATATTTTATATATATATATATATATATATATATATATATATATATATATATATATATATATATATAAAATATATATATATATATATATATATATATATATATATATATATATATATATATATATATATATATACACACGCACACACTTATATTTTTTATACACACACACACACACACACACACACACACACACACACATACACACACACATATACATATATATATATATATATATATATATATATATATATATATATATATATATATATATATATATATACACACAAAAAAAAAAAAAAAAAATATATATATATATACACAAAAACAAAGTGTGTGCGTGTGTATATATATATATATATATATATATATATATATATATATATATATATATATATATATATATATATATATATATATAAAAAGAATATATATATATATATATATATATATTTTATATACATATATATATATATATATATATATATATATATATATATATATATATATATATATATATATATATATATATATATATATATATATATTTTTATATACATATATATATTTTTATATACATATATATATATATATATATATATATATATATATATATATATATATATATATATATATATATATAACTTAAATATTCGAGGAAAATCCCTAAACCTAAAAATATAAAATGTTTTGAAATATTTTTAACAAAGAAAATTCTATTTATATGTACATATTACATATCATGAAAGATATATTTATTTAGTATATAAAAAATTATATTATCGTTATTATTATGAAACAACAATTAATTTACAAACCTTCCAAATATAGTAAACAAATAAATGTTAAAATAGAGAATATAACCAAATACAAATTTATAAATTTTAAACAATTAAAATAATAAATATAGGGAGGTCTATAGCTAATACGCAAGTCATGGCACATGACTGCACTAGCCACGCCATACTTCCGAATTAACCTACATATAAAAAGTTAGCCACGACTAAGTCTATTTTTATGTAAAAATATTAATTTAAAATATAAAAATCCAAAATATTTTGTTTACGCAAAATATAAAAGGAAAAAAATCCCATAAAATTTTGGGGAGCATACATCCTACCCAACTTACAAGAATTTCGTCCTCGAAATTAGAAATAACTCATGATCTATAGAAACGAGATCCAAGATGGAAGAAAGAATTGTGTGTGAAAATCGTGTCATGATTTTCGTGCAGATGAGAGAAACGGTTGTATATATCGTCCTCGCGCGTCCATATTTTAGCAGAGCACTATGATAATGCACGAACCGAGGGAGTAGAATAATTTGTGGTACTTAAAAGGGTCATGGTAGTGGTTTCTAACTATATAGGATATCCATAAATAACCATCTACTAATTAGTCCTTATGTCCTTTTGTCTCTATGTCTATCTAGATAAAATTTTAGGTCATGCTATACTCATAGGCATGATTCCTAACGAGAAGGTAATCGCCTAGGTTGGGGTACGATCCAGAAAACGATTCAATTATTCACAAGTTTCAAAAATGGTTAGAAGTTCATGATAATAGATATAAGGTTGAGGAAAAAGAGAGTAACTCAAAACAAGATTATAGTCATATGGCTTGGCCGATGGCAAGCTACACTTATATATACCACTATTATGGCCATAGGTGGTTGGTAACCTAAGTGGGATACTTGGTGCGTATCTATCCTCAAGCACGAAAGTTTATTTTGAAATAGATGAAGATGAAAAACAATATCGGGTTCAAGGGAGATGCGATCGAACACAAATACGGGTTCAAAGGCGATTGAGTAGTCCAAAGGAAGTTGTCAAGGCAGCCGCGGATGAAATCCTAGAGGATAAGTATATTGGTTAACTATCTCAATCCACGTGTAATAGTCATAGAAAAGTGAACCAAGCGCACTATGGTTGATCAGACCATAATACGTCGGTTCTGATTAGATAATATATTTGTAGGCGCCCACAATAAAACAATGTCCTGAACAAGCTCGATAAAAGAATAAGCTTGCAAAACTAGGCTATATTAGCAGCATTGGTCAAAATAGTAAAAATATAAGTATGTGAGCTTAAGATTGAAAGAAAGTAGAAATAGTTCGAGCTCCTTAAGAATCTAAGTCTTTTGGTAGACCAAATGGGTTAGGGTCCACTAAACTCTATTGTATAGGTAAACCTATTAGTATTCCCTTTAATGGGTCATAGGGACAAAAGGAGCGTTAGGTCGAGAGGTATTCTATCCAACTTACAAGAGTTCAACTACTAGTGGATTTGAATCAATGGGGCATAAAAATCATTTTTCTAACCTCTATTAAGCACGAAATAAAATATAAGATTACGGTAGAAAGAGTTCAAGCATGATGCAAATCAAGGAAGGCAAACGAGAGTTCAAAATTTTGGAGTCAAGGAAGGAGGTCAAGTATGTAGATGAGATCCTAAACTCTAATCATATATGCAGGCCTGCTCGATACAGTAACATAACCGAAATGATAAACTCGACCTGCATGGGCCACCATAAAAATATGTAACACCACAATCCCAAAATACGTAGGACTAGGTACGCAAATATGCCAGCCGTATAATAAATATACGTAAGCTGTAAATGCAGTATAACCATGACAACTAATCTCATCCACAAAATAAAAGAATATTTATATTATAAATCAATATTTAATTATCATTTCATAAGTCGTTGGGTGGAGACAAATCCACTACCAACCATTTAATGAGAAGTAAATACATAACAAGTGAAAGAAATTTGTCAAAGTAGCGAAGGACGATCCAAAATCATGTCAACTTTAAAAGAATAGAGAAGCTCACGGCTTTGGCTACAATACCTGCAGAAAGTCACAAAAATACACACCAGAAAAGATCACCAGGTCCTCAGAAGGACGTAACAAGATACATAATATCATGCTATAAGAACTGTTAGAATAGATAAATAAATATGCAAGGACTATCCTAGATAACAAATGTAAAAAATGGCGCCCTAGCCGATTATTGTGCAATTAGAGGGCAACTTTTATACGCATGGGTGGGATTTAGGCTATGTGTACATGTACTGTCATTAATTCATCTGTATCCAACTGTAACGTCCAAAACGACAAAGGGTATCTACAAATGTATCTTGCCATAGTTCCATCCAAAAATTATGGTTTACCTATTTGGCTTCCCACACGCACTAGTGATTATCCTCCTCCAAGATTTTCTACACTGACCAAGTCATGTCCATAACTTGTCCAGTTTTATAACTGCTTGAGTCTCTATATCCTAATAATTGCAGTTACGATCATCTAACTGTCACACGACTCTTACGTACCGATGATCAGTAAAATACGCAGGTTTTGCCCTTAGCAAAATGTCTCCAACCGTGGCATATGAGTGTCATGGCTAAAGGAGATATAATGATATCCCACAATGATAAGGTAGTCTGCTAAAACTAGGTCAACATGCAACAAATAAAATAAATTAACGAAAAACGACTAATAGAGTCGCTTGCACCAAAGTATGGCTTTGACGCACAGTTTATAGCAAATAAAACTAAAAAATATAAAACAAATTGAATAAATGCTGAAAATAAATAATATGATAGTAAATATAGCAAGGTATACTTGCCTGGTGCTTGTTGGGGGTTTTGATGACGTCCAGTAGATGAAATCAACAAGTTAGAAGAAGCAGCAAGGATGGAACTTTTACAAACGTTCCCAGATGCTGAAATAAACATCAACAATATTTTTAGAATAAAAGAAATGTCCTTAAACGCCGACCCAAAAGTTTAATTCTGGACACATGGGCAAATTCGTAATTTTGGGTCAAAACGATGTCCGCCGTCGGACCCGTTTTGCACCGAAATGCGTACCAAATTCTATGGTCTCTAAAGTAGTCAAACTATATGTCTACGGGTTCATTTTTTGATACGAACCAAACCGTATGTCCAAATTTAGATTCCGGTGGACCGTGCACAAATTTGTCCGTTGGATCAGATCGTGGGGCCCGCAAAATGACGATCCGGTCAACTATCTCAGAATCCGACCACACTTGGCTCACGGGACAAAAATAATATGACGATCCTGATGGCGTACGTTTCATCTTGATATGACCAACATGCACAAAGTAATTAGAAAATTTGGAAAAGGGCCGATACGGCGTTCTTCGACGGATATGGGTCGAATTCGTCGCGCACACGCAACCAATTCAAATTTCGTCAAAGCCCATACGTTCGCAAAGTTTGTACGCACCTTTCGATGCCTTCGTTTTGTGACGGAGTCGTCCGGTTTGTCAGGATGGACCCCGTATCGAGAATCTTTAAGTTTTAGAAAACTGGTTTTTGTTGATTTTTAAACTGATTTAAAACAGAAATTAATAGACTAAAATAAAAAATAAAAACTGGGTTTGGATCTCGTTTAGGTTGTCTAAAAGTCTGTAAAATAGAATTTTAGGTTCTTCAATCTATGGCTCGAAAAATGACTTCCAACACAGGGTTTCAACGCAGAATTTGTGTCAGTTTTGGGTTATGTGTCTATGACTTTTCTTGATTTTCCATGAATTTTCACAAGCAATACAATTTGAATTAGAATAAACTATTTGAAGGGATTGGAAGGTGGTTAGGTTGGGTACACACCTGAACAATCGGTTCTTGAAACGGTCGAACGTGCATGAAGAAATGTCGCTACGAAACGAGCTTCGCCACGCTGCTGCTGCTGCGGCTCCACTGTTGTTGCGGTTCTGCTTCTGCCGCTGCTGCCGCGCTCGTGCGGCCAGTGGCGGAGTTGCTGCTGTGGCACGCGCATGAGGGCGGGGCTTGGTTTTCATGCTGGTTCGAGAGTCGAGTCCACGTTATCTGCTAGGTTTCGTGGAAATTTTTTGAAATATATATACACCCATGAGATTCAATCGAATTTTAATCAAATTTAAATTCGATTGTTCGAATTGGATTTAATGTGATCTTGTGGAGAATTTGATAGGGTTATGATAGGATTTAATTTGAATCGATTTGGTTAAAGCTTGATAGATATTCAGTAATCAAATTCGTGAGGGTTTCAAACTTCACTCGGGGGAGAGATGAATGAACAGTGCCCGCGGGCACAGTTCACCCCTCTTTACTCTTTTTTCTACTAGCTATATATATATATATATATATATATATATATAGCTAGTAATATATATATATATATATTATATATATATATATATATATATATATTACTAGCTATATATATATATATATATATTATATATATATATATATATATATATATATAGCTAGTAATATATATATAATATATATATATATATATATATATATAAAATATATATATATATATATATATATATATATATATGTAGCTAGTAAAATATATATATATATATATATATATATATATATATATATATATTTATTTTACTAGCTATATATTTTACTAGCTATATATTTTACTAGCTATATATATATATATATTTTATTTATATATATATTTTACTAGCTATATATATATATATATATATATATATATATATATATATATATATATATATATATATATATATATTTACTAGCTATATATATATATATATATATAAATAATATATATATATATATATATATAAATATATATATATATATATATATATATATATATATATATATATATATATATATATATATATAGCTAGTAATATATATATATATATATATATATATATTTAAACTTTTATTTTAGGGTGTATATTTATATAAAGTTCTTTCTATATATAGATACTACAAAAGTTCTTTCTATATATATACTACAAATCACAAAATCTATATATAGAAAGAACTTTATATATATACACCCTAAAATAAAAGTTTAAGTATATATATATATATATATATATATATATATATATATATATATATATATATATATATATATATATATATATATATATATATATATATATATATATATATATATATAACTTAAATATCCCAGTAAAATCCCTAAACCTAAAAATATAAAATGTTTTGAAATATTTTTAACCAAGAAAATTCTATATGTACATATTATATATCATGAAAGATATATTTATTTAGTATATAAAAAACTATATTATCATTGTTATTATGAAACAACAATTAATTTACAAACCTACCAAAAATAATAAACAAATAAATGTTAAAATAGAGAATATAACCAAATACAAATTTATAAATTATAAACAATTAAAATAATAAATATAGGGAGGTCTATAGCTAATACGCTAGTCATGGCACATGACTACACTAGCCGCGCCATACCTCTGAATTAACGTACATATCAAAAGTTAGCCATGACTAAGACTATTTTTATGTAAAAATATTAATTTAAAATATAAAAATCCAAAATATTTTGTTTACGCAAAATATAAAAGGAAAAAATCCCATAAAAATTTGGGGAGTTTACATGTTGGAAATTCAAAATGATATCCAACATCCCCTATAATTCCAATAATACAATTTAATAAAATATTTTTATTAAAATAAATTAGTACTTAGAAAATATTTAGTTCTTGAACTAGTTTTTGATAACAGAAATAAGCACAAAATATCTTTTACAAAGATTCGACAAAAATTACTTTTAAAAACAATAACTAAAATAAGATAAAAAATAATTTTAAAAATTCGAGAAAAGGAGTTACAATATGACAAGCCTAGAACCCGTGGGAACGAGTGGATATAACAAACCATGAAATTGTGGGGAGATGCTTGCTATGACATCAAGTCGATAGTCCGTTGCAGAACTCTGCTTAACTCAATTGTGCGGTCGAAAGACCAGTGCCAACTTTGAAAAATACTTCGTGGAGACATTCTAGGCAACAAGTTGACATTTTCATGTGAATTTTCCCTTAGCTATGTGGATTTATCTCTTTTATTATGATACCTACTCAGAGCTTTATGAGAACTTCATTTTTATTAAAGTGAAGGCAAAGATGAGACAATTTCATCGAAGCCATCCACTTGAGCGATGATTCACCTCGAGCAAGCGGGACTTCAAGCAAGCCTTTGCAAAGCCAGATCCAAATGTCGTTGCGTTTTGATTCATCATGTTGAACTGAACGGGACGGGGCACTACAGTCCATGATGTGTATGACATGATACGACCCAAATGTTTGAAATGTATGTGATTCCTAGCGGCTATATATAGTTGAGATCAACTAAACTTATTCCAACAACTCCAAGCTAACCCAAAATAGGGGCCATGCTAAGCTAAGGCATCTAAGAAGCTAGAGAACCAAGCTCGAACAATTCAAGTTGCGATCTTTTTGTTGGAACGAAATATAAATCGATATACTCTAGAGAGGGTGAATAGAGTAGGCAGCGGAATATTAGCTATTAAAAAAAGTTAATAGTAAGGTAATAGAAATATATCACAGATACGAGTAAGTAAAAGTAAAGTGCAAAGAGCAAACTCAAACACGACGATGTATACTGGTCTTCCACTTGTGAGGACTAATCCAGTCGAGAGAACTTTAGCTACCGGTTGAAATCTACTATGAAAAAACTGCAAGTTTTCATACCTACAACTTCTACAAATGCAAGCTTTGATCCGAAGTACTAGACCAACTTCAATTGTAAAGTTTCTTACTTCTGTCAAGCCTCTTGATTACAATCACTCTGAACTTCTAGACCGTACCGCACTGGAAAATTAACTAAAGGATTGTAACTGGCTTAGAATTTGAAACCTTAGAGAGAAAAGATAAGAAATTGAATTGGTGTGTTGAAATGGTAGAAATTTTTCTCTATTTATAGAAATTCCAAAGGAAGAATTCGGGTAGAATTCAGACATAATTCTATGAGAGAATCTCGGCACATAGCTGTTGCATCCTTAACTGCGGAAAGACTGAGTTTAAAAAGCAACGTTCCACTAGCCGACCTCGAGCCGAATTTGGGGCAAATTCGTGGCAAATTCTGCTTGGCCATAATAAGTTTGATTTGGGTTGACAACTCAGGTTTTGGGCTTTTGAAAGGTCAAGCAGTTAGAAGGTAGTTTGGGCTTTGTGAGTGGGCTTATTTTCAAAATAAAAGGATATTTTGAAAATATTTCTTGGGTAGGATATTTGCTAATACGACGTAGTTTATATTGTATTTCAAGACTCAATAAAATATAAAAGTATATTGATAATTAGAAATAACGTGACAACAAATTCAGCTTCAAGTTCTAAAGTCTTGTAATGTAGCAGGCACAGGCTATCAATTTTCGTCTAAGTAGCCCTTATATCGAGACAGGTTTAGATCAATTATTAAAATTCGATTCGACCATGATCAATGGGCTAATACATTTCAGCTTGAGTAGGCTCATCTACTCCCCCCTCCTCCAGCCACACCCCAATAAAATTAAAGGGCTACACTATCATCAACATTAGAATTATAAGCCAACTAATTCACCAAATAACAAAAAAAAATCAATTATCCCTTCTATTTCTCCTATACTAATGCATGGTCAGTATCCAAATTTTTCTCACAAAATCACTCTAACGCTACTTCTACTCAAATAATTATATTCTAATTTTATTTTTGGGAAGAGAAGAACACTTACCTAACCGAGCAATGGAGGTGGAGGTGGCAGGCACTGACGGAGCAATGTAGGTGGACGAGCACTAACAGAGCACTGGAGTTGGAGGTTGTAGTGCCCTGTCCCTGTATCGTGCCCCGTTCCTCCGTTCGCGAGGTGCATGGTAAAAAAATACTATCGATATCGATTGATTGTGATAAACCCCTATTATAAAAAATATGTATATTACTGTATTTCGTATTTCCCATAATTTTAAAATTTTTGTATTTGTTTAAAATTTTATTTACGTTTTTCGATCTTGATTTGGCCTCGATTGTTGAGGCATGAATATCGGTTATTACTGTTGCTATTAAATTATGGTTAGTGTTATTTTATTATTATTTGTAGAGCTGTTGTTTTTATTTTAGGGTTATTTCCATTATTATTGTTATTTGTATTATTATTATTTTACTTGTTCCTGCATCTACCCCTCCCTATAACCTAATCCTAACCCTAAACTCTCTCCTCACTCAGCCGCCACCCCCTCTAATCTTGTTCTCACTCTTTCCCTCCCTTCTGGAACAACCCCCACCCCACACACACACAATAGCTCACTCTCTCCCCCGAGCTCACTCTTCCTCTCCACCCTCACTCTCCCAACACTCTCTTACTCTCTTTCTCTCTCGTTCTTCTACTTTCCCTCTCTCGTGCTCCTTCCGGCCCCGACGAGCACCTCCAGCCACTGCAACCACAGTCACCACCAGCACCACTACCACCACTGCCAACGTCGCTAACCCCGATGTCCTCCACTGAGGCCACCACCACCTCACTCCTCCTCTCGCCTCCGGCATCTTCTAGCGACTACCACCGACTTGGTTGCCTTCGTCTCCATCGGCAATGCCACCATTTCCTCTGCCTCTTCCTCTTTTTTCCCTCCAGCTACCGTATGGTTTGCTGCCACGAGCCGTAGTGCCGACGCATCCATCGCCCCTCCGCAGAGAGCCAGCCTCAACATGGTCGAGGCTTCACCGACGGCTTCCCCGCCCCTTTCCCTATCTTCTTCTTCCAGTGGCCAGCACTGTTGTCGCACCTTGAGGGCAGCGCAGCTCGAACAGCGAGCCGACCTCGGGCTGCACGCTTCTCGGGCCTAAAGTTACGTGTAGGTAACTCTAGAGGGGTTGAATACAGTTTGTGTCGATAATAACCAATTAAAAATGCAACTCTATATCAAGTCCATAAATCAACTACCAAGAGAGTACGTAATCAAAGAGTAATACAGAAATAAATAGAGATTAGAAGAGCATATGCAAACACAGCGATTTAACCTGGTTTCCCTCATGGAGGACTAGCCCAGGCCTGAGAACTCTCGCTCAAGATTGAAATCCACTATTTATGAAATAGGGTACAGCCACGTGACTTTACTCAGAAGAGCACGCCAACTTCTTACAACTTCGTAAGGACAAAACTTGGAATTGCCTAAGTAACTTTTCTATCACTCTTGCACACAACTTCTAGCTGATATTGTACTGAGCACCATGGGCTAAGGAGAGTTGTGGATTAGGAGATATGGAAGAGTGGGGCTTGGAGTAGTAGAGCTTATAAAGCTAGAATATTTGAAGGTAAGAGATGAATTGAAATGAAAGAATTCAAGCTCTATTTATACTAGTCTGAGGAGGCAAAATTAGGCCAGAATTCTGTCCCAAGAATTCAAAATTTTGAACGTTGGACAGCTAGTATCAAGCAGGCCCTAAAAATTAGCATCCTAATTTTTAGGAGGCAGAGTTTGGCTCGAATTTAGTTTCTATGGGGCCAGAACATACAATGGGCTATGAGAGGATTGGTTTGGTTTGGTGATTGTCTTGTTTTGTATGGTGGAGCTTGGAGAGTGAAGTCTAGGTTCAAGATAGCTCAGTACGACTCAACGTACATGTTCCTAGACTCCATAAAATGAAAAGTACATACTCGGTACAAGTACAATTGTAATGATCAACTTGTTGATGACGTCTGTCTTGAGCTTGATATGTTGTAGAAGATGTTCTTGACTTTGAGCTCAATGTGTCATATTGGATCATATCAAATATTGTTTTATTAATTCTCTAAATAAGGTTGACTGTGATCTATTTTGGGTCAACAATCTCCTCTATTTTGATAATTGACAAAAACGATATTTGCATGTCCCAACATTCATACCTGGACACATGTTGAAGAGAGTAGTTTGTATTGAGTAGCTCCCCCGTAAATAGATATGTCAGCTCTCCCGTAATTAACTATTTCGGTTATGTCCTGATACAAAAATCTTTTTCCATGCGCAACATAATATCCAAGATCATATAATATCCAACAACATATAAGATCATTTTCAACCAAATATCAACAACATATAAGATCATATCAACCAAATATCTATACTTCTCTCCCTTTTTCATTTAGCAAAATGAATCATAGCTCCCCCGTAAAGAGAGATAAATGTGACAAAGTAAGGATAACAATCACACAATTCATAACCATAACTAATGATCATAAGAGACAGCTAAGCAGTTTTGATAAACCCAAAGGAAATAAACTAGAAGTTCATACATAAAAAACTGAAGTCTAAAAAACATAGTGCAAAGAGTGCTAAGACATTAAAATGATAAAAACATAACTAAAGTGAACATCAGCAGCAGCAGCAGGTAGAAGACCACAACCATCATGGAGCATAGGAACAGGATGGACCGGCTGACTCGGACTGCTCGCTAGCAGAGCGACGAGGATCAACAAACGCTGCATCAGGATCCAAATACCGTAAAGCCCATGGGTCGTCAATCCAGTAACCTTCGCGAGAAGGGTCCCGACCCGTAGGAAATGGCATCATTGGATGCCGGACCATGTTATAATAGATATCATGCAGAGTGTTGCTGATAGCGCTCATCTGCAAAGTGGTCCGGTAGTCCAGCTGGGTGTAGCGATCGTCATCCAAACGAAAGCGGTCGTGCAACATGTCGCAGATGGAGTCGAGGGTGGCAGGAGGCTCAAGATAAGGTGCATATGAGTCGGAATATTCCTCCTCAACTGGAGCAGGAGCAGGAGCAGGGGCAGTCCTACGTGCCTTGGACAGAAAGACAGAAGCAGGTAAAAACTAACACTCGTCCAAAGGAACGTTGAAAGCACGAAAGATCATAAGAAGATACAACGCATAAATAAGCGATTTTGGCTTCTTCCTTACACGAATCATCCAATCCATCATCGTGTGAGGAAAATTGAAGGGAATAGTGAAGTGAAGATAATAAAAGTCGGTAATCTCATCATAAGTAACCTCATCGGTAGATCCTACTTTCGACAGGATAGAAGAGAAAATGATGCGATGAAGTTCATAGAAATGGTTGTTGAGAAACTTAGCCCAAAGTTTTAGAGGACGGGTGTTGGGTGCACACATCATATCCTTGATCCCTTCAAGAATGATATCTCCAACAAATTAGAAATCACGAGCATCAATAATTTTCTCCCAAGAGTTGGGATCAAAAAGTTTAAGATATTCAGCAAGATCAAAATCATCAAACATGATATCAATGTCGGCGACTCGAGAGTAAATTTGGTTATCGTCGTGAGTCATATTACAATAAAACATTTGTATTGCATTGAGGTATATGATTGATTGTGTGGATACAAGTTCATCGAGGCAAAGATCCTTGAAGTTCGGATCAAAGTCGAAAAATATGGTAAAATTAATCGGGTGTCTCGGCACAACACTTCTTGAGTGAAAATCCGAGTACCACTCTTTATATGCTTCTAATGAAACAAAAATTTGCTCATTATAAGTATTGGCATTGGGAGGTGGAGGGGGATTGAACAATGGGTGAATGGGTTGGACATTTGGAGGAGGAGAATGAGGGTTTAATGAAGAGGAACCTTTGGTTCTAACCCACTTTCCTCGATTAAAAAGTCTAGGAGCCATATGATAAGTAAAGACAAAGATATGAAGAATAATAATGAAAGAGTAGATGGAGAATAAGAGTTTATACCTCAAAATAATGAAGTAAAATTGAAAAGAATCTCCAAAAACCTTGAAATCTCAAGTTTTGAAGAAGGGAGAGCACCAACAATGGAGTTTCTAGGGTTAGAAATTGGAGAAATAGGCTTTGGAGAGAGGTTGAAGGTGGTAGCAATGAGGAGAGAGTCCAAATTCGTGCATATGAAGAGTAGGGCCGGCTGTACTAGTTAAATCGTGGCCCTTGGTTCAAATCAGATGAATGGCCAGGAATAGCTGAAGGTTCTGGTACTTAGTACATAGAGTTCGGCCCGAATTTTGCCATAGACAGAGTTTGGCCCGAGTTCTATGGGGTTGGATCTAGAACTCCAAAAGGCAGAAAAAATTGATAGCAAATAAAGAGAATTGTCTTGAATTAGCAATAATGAATTATATTAGCCATAAAATAATTTAAACCTTGCGATAAACTTTATTAAACAATGATCAGTATAGGTAAATCACCTCAGGTTAGATGTAGGGGTCGGATCCCAGCTAGCAGTAGTCCGAAGACTAGTACACCATGTTGCTTAGGCTTTTACGCCTTGTTGTCAGATGGGCCCTTTTGGCTTGTACCCAAAATAATTTTACTATGTATGATTATGTTTTAACAGTTATTTGTTTAGGTACAACTTATTGTACAACATTTTCATCCAAAATTTCTAATTCTCGATGAAGAAAATTGAAATACTCTTCGGCTAGTAGTTTTGTAAAAAAGTCTGCTAGCTGATGATCAGTGTCAATAAATTCTAAGTTAATAGTGCCATGCATTGGATGATCACGCAAAAAATGATGTCTAATTTCTATGTGCTTAGTGCGTGAGTGACATACTGGATTTTTAGTCAGGTTAATTACACTAGTTTTATGACATAATATTGATATGTGCTTAAACAGTAAATTATAGTCTTCAAGGGTTCGCTTCATCCATAGAATCTGAGCACAACAACGTCCAGCTGCGATGTATTCAGCTTCTGTTATGGATAGTGCTACAGAATTCTACTTCTTGCTAAACCATGAGACTAAAGCCTTACCTAATAAATGACACGTGTCGCTGGTAGTTTTTCTGTCGACTTTGCATCCCACAAAATCAGCATCAAAATATTCGATTAAGTAAAAGAAAGTGGTTTTGGGATACCACAAGCCCACCGTAATAGTCCCTTTAAGATATCGAAAAATACCTTAACCGCAATCATGTGTGATTCCTTAGGGTTAGCTTGATATCGAGCACATAAGCAAACATTAAACATGATATCGGGACGACTAGCAGTTAAATAAAATAAACTACCAATCATACATCGATACTTACGTTGATCAACTGATTTGCCGCTTTCATCAGGTTCTAGTTTGGTTGTAGTAGCCATCGGAGTTCTGATTAGTTTGATGTTGTCAAGATAAAACTTCTTCAGCATATCCTTTGTATAATTTGATCGGCTGATGAAGATGCCTTATGAGTATTATTTGACTTGTAGTCCAAGGAAGTAGTTGAGCTCCCCCATCATGCTTATCTCAAACTCATTCTGCATACACTTGAGAAACTATTAGCACAAGACCTCATTAGTAGACCCAAATATGATGTCATCCACATAAATTTTACTAAGAGAATGGTGTCATCAAGAAATTTTATAAACAGTGTCGTATCAGTTTTCCCTTTTGAAGAACCTTTGTCAAGTAAGAAAGTGCTAAGGCGTTCATACGAAGCTCTAGGGACTTGTTCGAGGCCATAGAGAGCCTTCTTAAGTTTGAAAACATGATCGAGAAATTTGTGATTTTCAAAACAAGGAGGTTGCTTTACAAACACTTCTTTAATAAAGCCATTAAGAAAATCACTTTTGACATCCATTCGAAAAAGTTTAAAATTTTGAAAATTTGCAAATGTACAAAGCATGCAGATTGATTCAAGTCGCGCAACAGGAGCGTACGTCTCATCGTAGTCGACACCTTCCTCTTGGTTGTATCCTTGAGCTACGAGACGGGCTTTGTCACGTGTGACTGAACCGGCCTCATTGACTTTGTTATGAAAAACCAATTTAGTATCGATGATCAAATGATCAATAGGTTTAGGAATAAGTTTCCAAACTTGATTTCTTTCGAACTGGTTGAGTTCTTCTTGCATTGTCGATATCCAAAATTCATGAGAGAAAGCTTCTAAAACATTTTTGGGTTCTATTTGAGAAATAAATGCAGTGCTAGCTATAGTGTCTCTAATAGATAATCGAGTACTTACTCCTTTCGGTACTTCACCTATTACCAATTTTTTGGGATGAGATGGTGTAAAATGTAACTTCTTTGGTAAGCCTTCCAGAGAACTGGTTACAGGTGTTATATCTACGGGTGTAGAAGTTGATGGTCTGATGTTATATCATCATCGTCATCGGAAAGAGCAGCTGTACTATTATTCTCATCAAAGGTCACATTAGCAGATTCTTCAACAATCATAGAGCGTTTGTTAAACACACTGTATCCTTTACTCTTGGCAACATAACCAAGAAAAATACCTTCGTCAGCTTTGGCATCAAATTTGCCTATGACGTTGTCTTTAGTATTAAGGATAAAGCAGAGACAACCAAACATTCAAAAATAAGAATAGTTGGTGTTCTACCAAACCAATGTTCATAGGGAGTTTTCTTCGAAATAGGTCGAATCAACACCCTATTCAAAACATGGCATGTTGTACTGACAGCTTCAGCCACAAGTATTTCGAAAGAGAGAATTGATTCAACGTGACTCTAGCCATATCGCCAAGAGTCCTATTTTTTCTGCTACACAATACCATTTCGTCGGGGAGTTCTAGGACACAAAAATTCATGATTAAAACCATTTGAGTCATAAAACTTTTGAAATCAAAGTTTTCAAATTCATCGCCATGATCACTTCGGATTCGAGTAATCATGAACCATTTTTTGTTTTGAACCTTTTTAGCAAAAACTTCAAAAACAAAAATAGTATCACTTTTATTTGTAAGGAAGAAAACCCAAGTAAATCTAGAAAAATCATCAACAATTATTATAAATCCCCTAAATTTTTACTACGATATTTTTTTAAATTTGGTACTAATCTTTTTTTTATTCGCTCGTCGAGTGCGAATATGTACGAGGTACATATTTTTAGAAAAATATTTGATTATGTGCGAGGTACATATTTTCACTACTTTCTATTAATTCATTTATTTATATATATATATATATATATATATATATATATATATATATATATTTATTTTGTATTTTTGTTTTAGTTTTTATACTGCTTCACTATAGTATTGACTAGTATTTTATTTATAAGTGTTAAATTATTGTTTCAGTTATAAATAACAAATTCATTTGATACATTATAATTTCTACTGTTATTACATTTTCCCTAAAATATACTTATAAAAAAATAATATAGTATTGGGCCTTGTGCCTACCTATAATTTCAAAACATTGGATTATAATTTTAAATATATCATTTCTAGCAATTTTAAAATATAAGTTTTACCTAGAAATTATTTTCACCAACCTAGAGTATTTTTAGCCTGAAACGATTATGATTTTAAGTATTTGCCTAAAAACATAATTTTGCCAAAATAATATTTTTTTTCAAGTAATATAAATATTTTTCTTCTATTATCAATCCATGTCCGTGACTAAGCCCATTATTCCTATTTATTTGCCATATTTGACTTTTTTATGTCACCCCTAACTAATATGACCGTTCTGAACCCGATGGAATAACCCGTGCCATCATTGTAGGCTGTTTCGCGTAGTTATAACACCAAAGTCGATCTTGTGCCACCTTTATTGTACCATACCAGGCAGCTCACCAGGCGATACACTAGACAAGTATACCTTGCTAATTAACTGTCATATTATTTATTTTCATCATTTATTTACTTTGTTTCATATTTGTTAGTTTATTTATAAACTGTGCGTCCAAGCCACACTTGGGTGCAAGCGACTCTATTAGTCGTTACTTTATTTTATGCATATTGACTTAGTTCTAGCGGACTACCTTCTTGTTGGGGGATATCCTTATATCTCCTTTGGCCATGACACTCACACTACACGGTTTGAGACATTTTGCCAGAGGCACGACTTATTGACTGGCCATCTCTATTGTCATATGACAGATAGATCGTAACTGCTATGATTAAGGTATAGAGACTCGAGCAGTTACAAAACTGGGCGGGTCATAGACATGACTTGGTCAGTATGGAAAATCTTGGGGGAGGCAGTCACTAGTACGTATGGGAAGCCAAACAGGTAAACCATAGTTTTCGAAAGGAACTATAGTATGATATATTTGTAGATACCCTCTGATGTTTTGGACGTTACGGCCGGATACGTATGACTGGATGCCAGTTACGTACTTATAGCATAAATTTCACCCATACGCATGAAAGTTGTCCTTTAAATTGCACGATAGACGGTTAGAATTCCCTTTGCATATTTGTGTCTATGATAGTCTTTTGTACATTATTTTATTATTCTGACAGTTCATATTAGTATGTTCTTCCTGTATCTTGTTACGTCCCTCTGAGACCTGGTGATTTCTCCAGGTGTGTTTGTAATTTTTGCAGGTGCTCTAGCCAAGGACATAGTTTACAATCTACCTTCACGATGCTAGCTTTTGGATCGTCTTTCGTTTCCCATGACTCTTCCATCGTTGCTATATATTTCTCTCTTTTTGTTGGTAGTGGATTTGTCTTCGTCCAACATTTTATACAAATGACTTTAATAAGTTGATTGTATGATATATTGATTTGTGGATGAGATTAGTATTCATGGTTACTGTATTTTACAGCTTATGTATACATACGAGATTTTCGTATATTGGAGTATGCTTCGTATGAATGCAGCTGGCATGTCTGCGTATAAGATTAGAGTCTAGGATCTCATCCACATTCTTGACCGCCTTCTCGTTTGACTCCTCGAGTTGTATCTTGCTTGATCTCTTCTATCGTGATTCGTGTCCTTCTTTCGTGCTTGATAGAGATTAATAAGGTAACCTATATTAGGTGGACATGACCCACTGTCCTATCACCCTACTAGTTTAACTCTTGTAAGTTGGGTAGAATGCTTCATGACCTAGCATTGCCTTCATCCTTATGACTCATTATAGTAGATACTAAGTGGATTACCTAGACTATAAATTTTTAAGGACCATACCTTATTGGTCGACCAAAACTTTAGACAAGGAGACAATAGGTCGACTGTATAGGCACCAAACATGACTTAGATTCTTAAGGAGTTTGAACAAATTCTACTCTTTTTCTATCATAATCTCACATGACTATGTTTTTACCATCTTGACTAAATGTTGCTATTATAGCCTAGTTTTGCAAGTTTAACCGTTATCAAACTTGTTCAAAGACTTATGCTATTGAGCATGCGCTCACTAACATATTATCTAATCAGAACCGGTACATGATGGTCTGATCAACCGAGTGCACTTTGGTTCACTTTTTTATATATCATTCTACATGGATGGAGACATAGTTAAACTTGCCCTCTAGAGTCTTATCCGTGATTGCATTGGCAATTCCCTTTAGGAATTATTCAGTCACCTTTGAACCACGTATTCGTACTTAATAACATCTTCTTCGAACTCTTATTCACTTTTGTCTTTCACTTATTTTTGGAAAGACAAAACACTCATACTTGATAGATAGACACAAAGTATTCCTTTGTGACCCTGATAATTATATAAATACGAGTATAGTTAGCCATTACCAACCTAGGTGACTTCAATCTCGTCTCTAGTTACAGGCCAATTCCTTCAACTCTCAATCTATTATCATGACTTTCTAAATTATTTGAAACTAAGCAAGGATTAGAACCCTTTCCCTTAACCGTACTTCTAAACCTAGACGAGTATCTTCTCCCTAGGAAACCACCTATCCTTGATCTCAAATCAAATTACCACCCCTTATTGACCATTAATCTTTGTCTCTTCTTGCGTTAACATGCGACCATCAATTACTCCCTAAATTAAATTCATGATTTATTTTCGTAGTTATCGAAATCACGATTTTCTAATGCATGTTTTGAACGTCATGATTTGATTATTCCTCATCGATATACCCTTGTACCATCTCAAACCCCCTACTTATTTCTAATTTCGAGGACGAAATTCTTGTAAGTTGGGTAAGATGTAAACCCCCAAAATTTTCACTACGATATATATATTTTTATATATATATATATATATATATATATATATATATATATATATATATATATATATATATATATATATCAAAAAAAATATATATATATATATATATATATATATATATATTTAAATTTGGTACTAATTATTTTTTTATTTGCTCGTCGAGTGCGAATATGTGCGAGGTACATATTTTTAGAAAAACGTTTGATTATGGATTCTTGTAGTTACAAAATAATATATAATAATTATTTTTATTTACTTAAAGTTGTGAAAAGTGTCGCATCAAAATTTCAAAAAATAATTTATTTAATTTTAGTATTATAAAAAGGTTTTTTATTTTAACTTAAGAAATGTTATTCACCTTTTTAAAATAATGTTCTATCGTATGCGAAGTACGTGAAATTTAATTCGCGTATATTTTTATTTTTCGAAAGCTAATTGTATTTATTTTTTTTTAAAAAGTTATTTTAAATAATTGAATAATTGTTTGGATTTTCGAAATTAATTATGATTATTATTTATTACAAAGATATTTTAAAATTTGAGGATTTAATGCTTAACCATTTATGGCAATTTAGATTAAATTTGATTCATTGATTTATTTTTAAAATAGTTAAAACTTATAGATAAGATTTATCTAAATATATATTGGATTTTGATTGGTTGAATTGATTTAAACTTGATTTAAATTAAAAGTGAGATATCGAAAAGGGGTTTTAAATTTATAATCCAAATCAATCTAGGAGTCCACCTCCTATATAAGGAGAGGCTCCTTACTCCTTCCTCATAATTTCCATCAACCAAAATCCACCATAGAAGTGTTATGTACCTGTATCGGTGTCCATAATTTCTACTATAATCAATTTTTACATATACATCGCATCCCCTCCGTGTCGGACACACCCCCGACACAATCGAATTTTCTAACCTAAACCCTATTCCTGCCGTAACCGTAGCCCTCGTAAATCAATCTCCACCTCCGCCCTCGTCATCTCAGCCACCCGTCCATCTCCCCTCCTCTAGACGTCGTCGTCCCCCAGTCATCACCACCATAATCACAGACTACAATACCAGTCCGACCACCCTACCAACCCTGACACCAGTACCATCACAGACTACAATACCAGTCTGACCACCCTACCAACCCTGACACCACCACAATCACAGACTACAATACCAGTCCGACCACCCTACCAACCCTGACACCACCACCAGTACCTAAAGCCAGCCTCCGCGACACCCCGGCCTTCCCTTTGTCACCTGGCCCGACCAACCCCTGACCGTCCAACAAAAAAAATTTGCCCGTCATCGGCAAGTACCATAACCTTCACCACCAGACGACCACCACGTGGCCGTCAACACCACGAGACCAAACCCTACCAGATAAACCTCCTACTTCCCCGCACCTACGATACCATCACCGACCGCCTCCACCCGTGGCAGCCACCCGTCGGAAATCCCCCAAATCATTACCACCATCAACAATTAAAACTCCCACCACCACCAGGACTTACCTTCCGCGACCGGCGAACGCCGCCGCGCCGGGTCTTCTCCTTTCCACGATCGGAGTGGCCGACCGCTGCACCCCGACCCGGTGTCCGCCGAGCTTCCGTGCCAGTGCCTCCCACTGTGGCCATCGGTGGACAGTCCGTCGCACCACGTCGCATAGACCATAGAGCCAAAAAGCCCCCACCACATCATCCCTCAGCTGGGCCGCCCCTGTCTGGTACCAACGATCCAGCACCGCCGACCTCCAAACCCTCCCGCGACCATGCCTCCGGAGGTGCCGCCGCCGTGCACCGCACCAGAGCCACCCGCGACCCATCCTCGCACGGCCTCCCTCCGCGCCGGGCCACCGCCCTAGTCTAGTGCGTATGAGAAGCCAAACAGGTAAACCATAGTTTTTGAAAGGAACTATGGCGTAATATATTTGCAGATACCCTCTGACGTTTTGGACGTTACGGCCGAATACGTATAACTGGATGCCAGTTACGTACTTATAGCCTAAATCCCACCCATGCGCATGAAAGTTGTCCTTTAAATTGCATAATAGATGGTTAGAATCGCCTTTGCATATTTGTGTCTAGGATAGTCTTTTGTATATTATTTTATTATTCGGACGGTTCATATTAGCATGTTCTTCATGTATCTGTTTACGTCCCTCTGAGGACCTGGTGATTTCTCCAGGTGTGTTTGTGATTTTCGCAGGTACTCTAACCAAGGACATAGTTTACAATCTACCTTCGTGATGCTAGCTTTTGGATTGTCTTTCGTTTCGATCGACTCTTCCATCGTTGCTATGTATTTCTCTCTTTTTGTTGGTAGTGGATTTATCTCCGCCCAACATTTTGTACAAATGACTTTAATCAGTTGATTTTATGATATATTGATTTGTGGATGAGATTAGTATTCATGGTTACTACATTTTAGAGCTTATATATACATACGAGGTTTTAGTATATTGGAGTATGCTTCGTATGTATGCAGCTTGCATGTCTACGTACTTGGTCCTAAGTATTTTGGGACTGGGGCGTTATAATTACAAAAGCATATATTTTTCTACCAAGATTGGCTACTCTACTACGACCAAATAAATCTATATGAAGTAGTTGCAAAGGTCTAATAGTACTTATAGAGTTGATGGATTTAAAAAAGGATTTGGTAGCTTTGTTTTTCTTATATTCGGCACATACCGTATCCTTTTTGAAGGTAACGTAGAGTAGTCCTCTTACTAGCTTCTTGGTTCACAATCTTGATATGGTATCCATGTTTGCATGACCAACACGCATATTCTAAAGTAGTCTTTCATCTTTATGAGTGTAGTGGCATCTTTCTACATTGTTAGTATCTCTAGAAAGATAGAATACATATATATTATCTTCTCTTATCCCTTCAAAAATGATGTCTCCAGATGATCTATCATAAATGGAGCATTTAGTTTTGCCGAAGTTAATATCATATCCATGATCAGCAAGATGACTAATGCTGAGTAGGTTATGCTTTAACTCGGTCACTAAACAGACATCCTTAATTACGGGAGAAGGATGATTGCCAATAGTACCATTACCTATGATATAACCTGTTAAGTTATTTTCGAAGGATACATATCCTTCCTTCTTCATCGATAGTGTTGCAAATAGACTTGTATTTCCAGTCATGTGTCACGAGCACCCACTATCGAGAATCCACTTGCTTCTAGAGGATAAAGGAAGGTCCACCTACACCACGAGTAGATTTGACCTTTGGTACCCAAGTCTTTGAGGCTCCTTAAAGGTTAGTTTTTGGTACCCATGCATACAGTTTTAAATCAACTAATCTTCTAATTCTATACTGTAGTGAAGTGTGTCCTTGTTTACCACAATAGTGACATATAGTATTTATATTCATGTTAGGTACATGATAATAGTAATGTCTATCTGTTTGATGCACTGCGTGAGAATGTGTATGCATAGGAGTATATCTATGTGTGCCATGTGTATATGTTGGTGGTCTTCGTGCTGCATGTGGATAAGTGTACATAAAAGCATGATTATGAGCAGCATGAGTATATGTGTTTCTATTATGACGTGTATTTTTGTGTTGAACAAACTTTTGTTTAGTGTACATGTTGTGACTGTAAGACTGGATTTTAGGCTGAAAAACTTATTTTCCCAATTTTATCTCTAATCTTTTAGAGGTGTTGCACATATCATCAAACTTTTTAGTTAAGGCATCACGTATTTATTTCTCAAAACGAGTTTTGGTATCGTGTAAGCTTAATTTAAGCTTGGATACCTCCACAGTGTTATCTGTGGGTGGTGTGTCTCTAACATTATCAAGTAAACATGAAAGTCTATGTATCTCAACTTCATGAGTTTTGATCTTATCCTTTGCATGTTTATACTTGCTAAGCAACTTTTTGTGATCTTCAAGCAAGTCACTAAAGGCATCACCAAGTTTATCAAATGTAAAGTCATCAAGAGGATCGTTTGTTACCTTTTCGGACGTGCCAATAGGTAGACATTTGCTGTATCTTGGGGAGAGTCCTCTTCTTCTGAGTCACTGGTTTCTCGCTCATGCCAAATACTTGTGTTGGCATATTTCTGAGAGGTTGGCCACTTGTATGATCTTTCATATCGGCTTCCTTTCTTTGCAGCAGGGCATTCTTTCTTGACGTGTCCCGTCTTCTCACAGCCGAAACGAATGGGCTCTTCATCATCTTTTTTATCTTGTTCCTTCTTTCTTTGGTTGAAGCGAAGAAACTTCTTGAAGTTGCGGACCATCAGTGCTTGATCATCACCTTCAGAATCATCGTCTTCGGTATCTTCTGGAGCAGTCTTTCGACGATGAGCTCTTAGTGCAATTTTTTTTTCCTTCGGAGCCACTTCTTCAATGTCTTTGAGATCGAGCTCATGCGTCCTCAATTTGCCTACCAAAGTTTCTAGAGACATGGTTGTGATATCATTGCCTTCTATGATCACCGTGGTTTTGGGGTTCCAGTTCTTCGTTAGTCCCCTTAGCACTTTGTGTATCTTCTCATGGTTGGAGTAGTCCTTACCAAGAGAAGATAGAGGGTTGACGATGTCAAGGAATCTAGTGATCGTCTGTTTGATCGTCTTATTGGGCTTCATCTTGAAAGCTTCATACTCCTATGTTAGACGACTAATTTTTGATTCTTTTACCTGTATGGTTCCTTCATAAGTCACCTCTAGAAGCTTTCATACTTCGTGTGAGGTAGAGCATGTAGAGGCTCTGTTGGATTCAATCATGTCTATAGCACAGAAGAGAGCATTTATAGCCCTACCATCTAGACTAGCCTGTTTCTTTTCTTAGTCAGTATATTTGTCGTGGGGTTTATCTATGAGATTTTCCTCGACAACAGTTCTAGCAGGCTTCTTGTAACCATCAGTGACTATGGTCCATAAATTAAAGTTTAGAGACTTTAGGTAGAAACTCATTCTAGTCTTCCAATAGGTGTAGTTGGTTCCATCAAATAGGGGTGGCCTATTTGTGGATTGTCCCTCACCATAGTTGGTAAAGATAGGTTGTGTGGTTGCCATGGATCAGCTCTTAGGATGTTAATCCGTTATCAAGAGAACAGAGATCTGATACCAATTGAAGTTACGTATAGGCAACTCTAGAGGCGGTGAATAGAATTTGTGTCGATAATAATCAGTTACGAATGCAACTCTATATCAAGTCCAGAAATCAACTACCAAGAGAGTAAGTAATCAGAGAGTAATGCGAAAATAAATAGAGATTAGAAGAGCATACGCAAACACAGCGATTTAACCTGGTTTCCCTCATGGAGGACTAGTCCAGGCCTAAGTACTCTCATTCAGGATCAAAATCTACTATTTGTGAAATAGGGTACAACCTTGTGCCTTTACTCAGAAGGGAACGCCAACTTCTTATAACTTCACAGGGGCGAAACTTGAAATTGTCCAAGTAACTTTTCTACCACTCTTGCACACAACTTCTAGCTAATATCGCACTGAGCACCTTGGGCTAAGGAGAGTTGTGGCTTATGAGATATGGAAGAGTGGGGCTTGGAGTAGTAGAGCTTAGAAAGCTTAAATATTTGAAGGTAAAAGATGATTTGAAATGAGAGAATTCACGCTCTATTTATACTAGTCTGAGGAGGCATAATTTGGCCAAAATTTTGTCCCAAGAATTCAAAATTTTGAATGTTGGACAGCTAGTATCAAGCAGGCCCTAAAAATTAGCATCCTAAATTTTAGGAGGCGGAGTTTGGCCCGAATTCGATTTCTATGGTGCCAGAACATACAATGGGTTATGAGAGGATTGGTTTGGTTTGGTGATTGTCTTATTTTGTATGGTGGAGCTTGGAGTAGTATAGTATAGTACTAGAACTGTGAGTAGTGTGGTATAGTAGTAGAATTGGTATGATTAGGACTTATGCTACATGTTAGTTCGATATCAGGTCAAGTCGTATCGGACAACTCGAACGGGTCATCCACACCTCCGAGGACACGAGCATGACTCACAAGTATGGATTGTCCCTATATGTCCCATGTCTGACTCGCGGTCGGATAACGACTTTCGCTAACTATTTCTGTAACTATGCTTGTGTCTTGTATATGACTGTGGATTTGTAATGTGATGCACTCTGCATGGTGATTCTTGTTGCTTGTGTTGGCTTGGTGCCCAGTACGAATCGTAGTGCTGCTGGAGGCCGAGACTTAGTGTTCTCGGCTATGGTTTGGATCCCAGTACGCTTTGTAGCGCTGCTGGAGGCTGAGACTTAGTGTTCTCAGCTTGCAATTCTGTGGCGGATTGTACCGAGTGGATTTAGCCCCAATTCGCCGGGAGCACCTGTTCAGAATACAAATGAGGTTCTGCCAAATTTTTCCAGAATTTTTGGTCAAGAATTTGGTTCGAAGATTTAGGCAGAACCGTTCCTTTGGTTTGCTAAACCAGGCTCATGCACGTTTACCTTAGTATAGTATATCAGATTCCAGTACCTGCTAGGTAGACTCATGATTAGATTAGTCGCCTGGCTGCTTGACCTGTTTTATCCGTCGATAGCGTAAGGAGCACGGTTCCACTCGGAAGACGGTCTGCAACCCAGGTCCTCATTTGGTTTAAGGGTTGTGGGTCTTCTCCAGAGCGGTTCATGCAATCCTTGTCTTTTTCGACAGCATCAATTAATAGTCTCTTGTCCCATGACCATTCCTGCTAGACGATGTCCTATTTTAGTCAGACACGACTAGTAGTTCTCATATGTGTATCATGATTGTATCTTTAAATTTATTAGAGAATTAAGCATAATTTGGAGGGTTGATATGGAATATGATTGGACAAACTCACGTTGATTCTTCGATAGTATTACAATTTTCTTTAGATGATGTTCTAATTTGATCAGATCTAACTATGTAGATTCTTGGATTTTTATGATTGTGCGAGTGTCACGAAACGAGGAGAATATCGAGGGTATCATTATATGAGTTTTATCCGACTTTCCAAGCACCCAAAACCTGGTACGATTGTTATACCTTGGTGTAGAAGCATAGAATTTCAGGCACATTCAAGGGCAGAATTCCTTGGCGCCCCAAAGCACTATACGCCCTAAAAATATCATGTGTCGAAAGACCGAAGACAGAATGTTGGCACATCAGAAGACAACAAAGAAAAGAAGCACATGAAGATCAAATTTTTATTTCACATGAAAGTCTATTACATGTCCAAACTCTTTGTTACAATAAAAAGTCTACTACAAAGAAGCCTAGCCTAAACTACAAATATGGCACATCACTCTGACGACTCAGCTAAGCGCATCAACACTCCTCATCAGAGCGAATCACTTCATCGTCAAAATTGCTTCGGCCAATGAAGTATTTATTGAGCAGAACGCAGGTTGGCAATCAATCCAAACCCGGTGGCTCTTCCAGCATAACGGAAGTCGGAACACGATGACCTCGATCTTTGGATGCAACAGGCACCCAATGCTATCCCGTAGAAGAAAACTGTCGAAAAGGTGTTCGAACATAAGTTATTATGTTCATGGCCCTCCTAGCACATCTCAGTCTTCTGAAGCAGCTCATCATCAAAGCTTCTTTGAACGAGGATATCGACAAACTGCAGTGCAACATCTTGCCAACGAGGAGAATCGGTCGAATTCATCTCAAATGAGAAGTTTTGGATGAAAGAATGAGCAAACCCTCTATACTGCTATTTATAGGCTAGGGCAAATCAAATACATGTGCCAAGTGGTAAACTTCTTCGTAGTTAGTATAATGAACCTATATTAATGATAATAAATCTGATACCTCAAATTCAGCTAAGTCAAAGAGTCATCAGTGCTTTGAAAAACTCAGCAAGACTAACCAAAGAAGATGCGTCGCGTAGCAGATGCGCCCCTCAGCACCATGTGCCCCATGCTGATGCTCCCAATGGAGCACAAACAGATGGACCCATATAAGTTTCTCACCCATCGAAGCATTTAATGCTACATAACAGAAATGACAACAGTACGTGTCACGAAGTCTAAGCAGTCAGCTTTTGCAGAAGTCGAAGAGACACAATCATTACCCTTTTTACGGCTGTGCTCTGCCATGTGGCCGACTGTTTACTCGCATGTACCTCCATATCCATGCGCCCAGAACTCTGCATGTGCCTCAAAAGACATACGCCCATGTTGGCCCATTGCCTAATGGTCACACCTGATTTTGATAATCAACGACGATTTAAGTAGATACACAAAATATACCAACTGGTAATGTTTTTAGGTCAATGAAATCAATATCAAAAGAATGTACTGCATCTACAACAAGCTTTCAAGTCATCGACCAAAAGCAAATTGTAACAGAATCTAGATCGAGTCATTTTTTAGGTTTCTTTTGTATTTTTACCTTTGTTGAGTCTAGGATATAAAAGTGTAAAATTGATCGGATATTACTGGCTTAGGTTAACTCCAGTCCATTCTTCCAAAAAGCCTCCTATGTCTCAAAACTCTATATATCCAAATAGCCCATAAATACCTATGCAATTTGGCTATTCAAATTGAGTTCTGAAGTGATAGAACTATGGCCGAGTTTGGTCCGAGTTCTGACCAAGTTCGGTCAGATCAAATTTGAAATACAGTTTTCTCTAAATCTATATCCATCGTTCTTTTGAGAGATCTTAGTATCCGAACTCTGCCTGAACTCTGCCCGAGTTTGGTTGGGAAAAACACCTATAAATAGAGAAGATTTTTATATTTCTAATCACTCATTCACTCTTCTCTCTATCTATTCCTAAAGTATTTTTCCAGTGATCTAAAGCTTTTATATTTCACCTATACTTCTTTTTGGTTTACAAAGTTGTAAAGAGGATGCAATTCAGAAAAAATCTCAGTTTTCGGAGTTAGTCTTGCGCTCGTCACCAAGCACGGTGTTGTAAAGTCGGTCGTGCACTTATAGCCAAGCACGGTATTGTAAAGAGATGTCAAGCTCTCATTTATCTTAAAAATAGTGGATTAACAGCGGGCAAGAGTACTCGTGACTGAATTAGTCCTCTCAGAGGGAAACTAGTATATATCGCGGTGTTCACTGAGTTTGATCTTATATCTCTTATTGCTATTTAAATTACTGTCTTTTTATTTCTGCCATAGTTTATAACTGTTAAATGTTTTGTGATTATTTTTGCTGCACTCGCACACATTCTATTCACCCCCTCTAGAGGTGCTCAACGGCCCTACAATTGGTATCAGAGCAGGTTATATTCTAATATAACGACCCTAGAAAGTATATGGCAGCCGTAAAATCAATAATCAACAGTGAAGGACAATCCACAAATAGACCCCCACTATTTGATGGAATAAATTATACCTACTGAAAAACACGAATGACTTTCTTTCTAAAGTCTCTTGACTTTGATCTTTGGTCTATAGTAGTTGACGGTTATACGAAACCAGCACCTATAGTGATTAAGGACGTACTTGTAGACAAGCCACATAACAAATACACAGACGAAAAAAAGTCAAAGGCTAGTTTAGATGCATGTGCCATCAATGTACTATTCTGTGCAATTGACAAAACGTAGTTAAATCGAGTTTCGACCTGTACTACATCTCGGGATATTTAGAGACTCCTTGAGGTAACCCATGAGGGGACTTCCCAAGTAAAAGAATCCAAAATCAGCAGACTAATACAGGAATATGAATCTTTTAAGATGAAAACCCGACGAGTCAATTACACAGATGTTTACTCATTTGCTAGATATTACTAATCCTTTGCAATCTCTTGGTTAGGGTTATAGTAATCATGAGAAGATCAGAAAAGTGCTACAGGCTCTAACCAAGAATTAGAACCCAAAGGCAACATCAATCATTGAAGGAAATGATCTCACCACCATGACTCTGGAGACACTTATGGGCAAGCTGATGACCCATGAGCTGGACCTACAAAAATTTGAAGAAGTGACCCCTAACAAAAAATCGATCGCCTTCAAAGCACAAGCCAAAAGAGTTGCATGTAAAGATTTTGACGAAGAATCACCTAATGGTGATGAGCAAGCCGTGCTAGTAAAGAACTTCAGAAAATTCTTAAAGTTTGAGAGATCAAACCGAAGGAAGAAAGACGCCAATAAAAGCAATAAAGAAGAAATAATATGCTTTGGATGTAAGAAGTCAGGGCATATGAAGAAAGACTATCCACTGTCAAAGAAATACAGTCCATATGATAGATCAAGATCAAGCAGGAAAGCTACAACTGATCGAAAGTATGCAAATACAAGCATCTGGCACGAAAGTGATGCTAGTAAATCAGAGGAAAATGACAGACCATGTAGCACTGCTAATGTCTATCTTATGACATTCGATAAGGTATCAGCTAACCCTCTGTATGATGACTTTACTTTCGATGATTTAGAAAATACTTTTAGCGAACTACTTGAAGAACACAAAAATGTGAAAAGTCTAAGCACTCTCGTAAAGAGATTAAGGCATGCACAACCGAAGTACCAAGATTGTCTAATCTTCTCGAAGCTATTAGAGAGACATTGACTACCGGTAACACGAATAAGATAGCCAAGCTCAAGGTAGACTATTATGATCCTCACCATTAAAAAGAAAGAAAGAGACTATGTTAAGATACAAGAGCTTTATGACATAGAGAAGAAGAGGCACTTAGTCACAGAGCAAAGACTCGCTGATATGACTACTAAATATGAGGAGTCTTGTGCGATCTTTAAAAAGTTAGAGATCAAGTTAGGCAAGCAGGTCATCCCCGTAACACAGGCTAAGGTTAGTCCTAATGCTAAGCATACAATTAAGAGGACTAAACCACAGAAAGCATGCAAACAACATGTTAATCACAATCAAGCTTTCACTTATAGATTTTCAAAGAAGACACAAATGCATGTCAACACAGAAACAAAGAGCACTTTTTCAAAACTCATTTGCACGTACTGTGGTACTCACGAGCACATATCACAGTATTGTCTAGTAAGAAAGTTTGTTGACAATCAAACATTTGTTTGGAGACCTAAGACTAATCAAAATGGGCCCTTCAAGAAATGGGTACCAAAGAATTCATCTACTCGTGTTGTAGGTGGACCTTCAATCCTATCATACTATAAGTAAGTGGATTCTCGATAGCGGATGTTCGAGGTACATGACTGGTGATGCATCTTTGTTCGCTACGCTATCGATGAAGAAAGAACGATACATCTCCTTAGAAAATAACTTGAGAGGTGATATAATTAAAAATGGCACTGTTGGGATATCTCCTTACCCAATAATAGAAGACGTTTGTCTAGTTACAGAGTTGAAACATATATAACCAACTGAGCATAAGTCATTTGGCAGACAATGGCTATAGCATAAACTTTGTTAAAGACGAATGTACTATATATGAAATGTCATCTAGTAATCCCGTATATGAAGGGATTAGAGAAGACAATATTTATGTTTTCTTTTTAGAAAGTACTAACAATGCAGGAAGGTGCCTAGTAGCAAATCAAGATGAAAGTTGGCTATGGCACATGAGACTAGGACATGCTAATATGGATACTATCTCAGGACTATGCACCAACAAGTTGGTAAAATGACTCCCTGATATCACATTCAAGAGAGACATGGTATGTGCTGACTGTGAAAGGAACAAGGCAACTAGGTCTACTTTTAAATCCATCAACGTTGTACCTCTAGTCCAACCCTTGTAGTTAATTCATATGGATTTATTTGGTCCAAGTAGAGTCGCTAGTCTTGACGGTAAACTCTACGCCTTTGTTATTGTGGATAATTTCTCTTATTTTACATGAGTTTACTTTTTATCGAATAAAAGTGATACAATTTTTAAATTTTAGATATTTTGTAAAATGGTACAAAACGAAAAAGACTTCATGATTACTCGTATCCGAAGTGATCATAGTGGCGAATTTGTAAATACTGATTTCAAAAAGTTTTCTGCTGATAGTGGATATTACCACAAGTTTTTTTGTCTTAGAACTCTCCAACAGAATGGTGTTGTGGAGCAGAAGAATCGAACAAAAGCGAGATGGCTAGAGTCATGCTGAATCAGCATAATCTTCCCAAATATTTTTGGGCAGAAACGGTTAGTACAGCCTGTCATGTTTTAAATAGGGTATTAATTTGACATATCTCGAAGAAAATACTATATGAGATTTAGTTTTGAAGGATTCCAGATATTTCTTATTTTAAAGTTTTTGGATGTCGATGTTTTATCCTGAACACCAAGGACAACTTGGAAAAGTTTGACTCTAAAGCAGATGAAGGGATAATTTTCGGATATGCTGCTAAGAGCAAAGGATATAGAGTATTTAATAAAAGATCTATGATTATTGAAGAATCTATTAAAGTTACTTTTGATGAGCTCAATAGTCACAGATCTAGCGACAGTGATGATGAAGATACACAGGTAAAATCCAAGTCATCCAAAGATACTGCTACCAGAGAGGGCCCTGTGGAAGATCTAACAGAGAGATTCAAATCTTAGAAATTCTTGCCAGATCATCCAGAGACGCTCATTATAGGTGATGTATCAAAAGGTGTAAGTACACGTTCTTCTAATAAAGATACTGGCATAGTAGCTAATGTAGCTTTTATATCGCAAGTAGAATCTAAGACATTAGCAGATACTTTTAATGATAAATTTTGGATTAATGCCATGTAAGAGAAACTTAATCAATTTAAAAAAATAAAACCAAATTTGGGAACTTGTTCCTGAACCTATTGGTCAATCGATAATCGGTACCAAATAGGTGTTCTGAAATAAATTAAGTGAGGATGGGCAAGTACTACGCAACAAAATACCCCTAGTGGCACAAGGATATAATCAAGAAGAAGGTATTGATTATGACGAGACATATGCTCCTGTTGCTAGACTAGAAGCTATCCGCATATTTTGTGAATTTGCATGTTTTTACAATTTTAAATTATTTCAAATGGACGTGAAAGTGTATTTTAAAATGGTTTTTTAAAAAAAGTTTTTGTGAAACAACCCCCTGGCTTTGAAGATTTTCAAAAATCGATCACGTCTTCAAACTTAGAAAGCACTTTATGGACTCAAACAAGCACCTCGTGCTTGGTATGAATACCTAAGTGCCTTTCTACTTGAAAATAATTTGTCAAATGGAAGAGTTGATACTACTTTATTTATCAAATCTTCAGATGAAGATATTCTTCTTGTGTAAATTTATGTAGATGACATAATATTCGGTTCTACTAATAAAAAACTTGGTCAAGAATTTGCTACGTGTATGCAGAATGAGTTTGAGATGAGTATAATGGGAGAACTGAACTACTTCCTAGGACTTAAGATCAAACAACACTCACAGGGAACATTCATCAACCAAGCTACGTATACAAAGGATTTACTGAAGAAGTACGACTTCGACAACGTAAAGCAAATCGGAAATCCAATGGCTATATCAACCTGGCTTGACATTGATGAAAGTGACAAACCAGTCGACCAACGTATGTATTAAGGTATGATAAGTAGTTTATTATGTTTAACTGCTAGTCGCCCTGATATCATGTTTAGCGTTTACATCTGAGCAAGATATCAAGCTAATCCTAAGAAATCACACTTATGCGCCGTTAAGTGTATCTTCCGATACCTTAAGGGAACTTCTACAGTCGGCTTGTGGTATCCCAAAACCATATATTTTGACCTAATTGATTATTTAGATGCTGATTTTGCAGGATGCAAAGTAGACCATAAAAGTTCCAGCGGCACGTGTTATTTCTTAGGAAAAGCTTTAGTCTTCTGGTTTTGCAAGAAGCAAAATTCTGTAGCGCTATCAACGACTAAGGCTGAGTATATCGCCGCAGGATGCTGTTGTGCTCAAATTTTGTGGATGAAGCAGATCCTAGAAGACTATAATCTGTACTATATGAAGATTTCCATATTCTGTGATAATACTAGCATGATTAACTTAACTAAGAACCATGTTTGTCACTCACAAATAAAACACATAGAAATTCGTTATCACTTTCTACATGATCACTAATAACACGGGGATATTTGCTTAGAGTTTATTGACACAGATCATCAACTAGCAGATATTTTCATAAAACCACTAGCTGAAGACCGTTTTAACTATCTGCTTCGTGAGCTAGGCATACTTGAATTTTCGGTTCATGATGTATTATGTTTAATAAAAACTCTTATAACTTAAAACTCTAACATTTATCAAATGAAGTTATTTTGGGTACAAGCCAAAATGGTCCTTCTGTCATAGAGGCATAAATAGCCTGAAGCGGCACAGTGTACTAGTCTTCTGACTACCGCTAGCAGGGATCCGGCCCCTACAGCTAACTGTAAGTAATAAACATTATTAAATGAAGATGTTTAAAAGTTATCAAGATTATTTATCATTTATTATGCATAAATGAACTGGAATACAAGTGGCCGAACTCTGGCAGAACTCGGACCAAGTTCGGTCGACGATGGTTCAATTTTCCAGAACATCTGCTGCCGGCCCTAATCCTATTTATACCCCATCTTCTCCATCTTTCTTCTTCATCTACCATCCGAAAACCCTCCAAAAATTCTAGTTTTCAAATTTTGAAGCTCTCCTCCTCCCTAGCTCTTGGATCTAAGAAGCTCAGCGGTGACTCCTCCTTCTATTTCTCCACTCTTTTGAGGTATCTCTCATCTCTTTCTTTTTTCATATATGGCTCCTAAGCAAATCCATAAGAGGAAGAAAATCTCTTCCACAGTAGGTTCATCTTCAATTTTGGAGTATAAAATTGTGAACGCATTTAGTCTCGCTCGTCCATCCGATGAAGAGGACTTTGAGGCTTCACTCTTTTCAACTGTGGAATTCTCAAACTCTTGGTTTGACTCTTTTTTTCTTCGAAAAAATGTCCCAGGAGGGCTGTCAACTTCACTATTTTTTTCTGAGTATGCAAACACTTTTGATGGACTTAGTCTTCAGGATTTCTTCGCAACTGTTGATAATATCTATGATAACGCTATTAGAATGTTTTATTGCAACATGCAAGTGAAACCTGACGGTAGTATCTACTCTTATGTAGCTGGACATAAAATTGAGTTTAACTCAACTGACGTCAGTGAGTATTTTCATATGCTTGATGTCGGCGAGGCATTAGTTGATATTCATATAGTCCAGTTTTCCAAAGACATGACCCTTGACTCTCTCAAAGTCTTAATGTGTCATCCTAATCCTATCCCTCGCAGTGGTAGGATATTTGCAAAATACCTCAACCAAAACTTTTATGAGTTACATCACTTTATTTTCTCTGCTTTGTTTCCCAAGACGGGATCTTCTGACGAGATCACGTTTTATAAGATGTTCGCGATATATCATCTTTATTTTGGTGTTCCATTTTCTGTCCCCAAGACCTTTATGGCTTGAATGATCATTGCAGACTGGTGGGGCGTAACCTTTTATACCCTATGCATCTGGCAGCTATTTTCAGGAGATTTTAGATCAACCTTTCTATCTGTCCTATTTATTCGTCATCTTCTGAGCTGACTGGATCTAGGAAGTATCCTCTGCCTCCATCTCCTCCCGGTTCTGCTCCTGTTAAGGCTCAGATGATCCCGATGTTCCTCCTCCTACCCCTGATGCTTATGCTCCTGGCTTTGACCCGCAGTTCTATCAACGCTTTGATAATTTTGTCACCCCCTCCGGACAACGTCATCAGAGTTATATTGATGCTGAGTTCCGTCATACCTCACGGGCTTAGGTATTGAGGAACAATATTGCTTATCTACACTGGAGTCTGCTGTATCACCCTACTGCTCCGGTTCCGATGATCCATCATCCGACATTCGATGGACCAAAGTTTGATGACCCGACTACTTTCGGATACTTTGATCCGACCACAGCCTACTTCGACCTACAGCCACCAACTCCAGCTGATGATGATGATGCTCAGATATGAGACAAGCATAAAGTCTAGTGTTTTGAGTTTTTAGTTGCTAGTGATGATGACCTATGTAGTTGTACTTGTAGCAGTCCAAACTCTCACAGTTGGACTTTTTATTAGTAGTTTTCAGCAGTCATAAACTCTTTTTAGTTATGACTTTTATGCACTTATGATGTAATTTTTCAGTTTCAATTTACGCTGGTTGAGTTTATCATTTCATTCCACTTCTGCTACTAGTTCTATTGTCTTATGACTTGTATAAATTTGGATATTACTCTTTCTCTTTTCTTGTCTGTGTTAAATTGTTGGCTCCACACATTGCGGGGGACCTACTCATTTTACGTCCATGACAAATGGGGAGAAGAGCAATACCAAAATCAAATTTCAAAAGATCAATCAAAGAACAAGTCAGGTATATTATTTTAAAGTTATATTTTAGCTATATTTTGGTATAGACTCAAGTTTGTCAATTATCAAAATGGGAGAGATTGTTAGCCCATTGCCTAATGGTCACACCTGATTTTGATAATCCACGACGACTTAAGTCGATACGCAAAATATACCAACTGCTAATGTTTTTAGGTCATTGAAATCAATATCAAAAGAACGTATTGCATCTACAACAAGCATTCAAGTCATCATCCAAAAACAAATTATAACGGAATCTAGATCGAGTCATTTTTTTTTACATTTCTTCTATGTTTTTACCATTATTGAGTCTAGGATATAAAAGTGCAAAATCGATCAGATATTAGTGGCTTAGGTTAACTCCAGTCCATTCTTCCAAAAAGCCTACCTACACCTTAAAACTCTACATGTCCAAATAGCCCATAAATACCTATACAATTTGGCTATTCGAATTGAGTTCTGAAGTCACAGAACTCTAGTATAACTCTGACCGAGTTCGGTCAGATCAAATTTCAAATACAGTTTCCTCCAAATCTGTATCCAACGTTCGTTTATGAAATCATAGCATTCGAACTCTGCCTGAACTCTACCCAAGTTTGGTCAGGAAAAACACCTATAAATAGAGAAGATTTCACATTTCTAATCACTCATTCACTCTTCTTTATATCAATTCCTAAAGTGTTTTTCTAGTTATCTAAAGCTTTCATATTTCACCTATACTTGTCTTAGCTAAAGCCAGTAACGTCTTGTTCGGTTTAGAGTCTTTGGTTTACAGAGTTGTAAAGAGGTTACAATTCAAAAAACATCTCAGTTTTTGGAGTCAATCGTGCGCTCGTCACCAAGCACGGTGTTGTGAAGTCGGTCGTGCACTTATCGCCAAGCACGGTGTTGTAAGAAGATGGCAAGCTCTTATTTAGCTTGTAAATAGTGGATTAACAGCGGGCAAGAGTACTCACGACTGCATTATTTCTTTCGGAGGAAAACCAGTATATATCGCGGTATTCACTGAGTTTGATTTTCTATCTCTTACTGCTATTTAAATTATTGTCTCTTTATTGCTGCCATAGTTTATAACTGTTAAATTTTTTAGTGATTATTTCTGCTGCACTTGCACACACTCTATTCACCCACTCTAGAGGTGCTCCACTGTCCTACAAGACTTGCTACTGACCTCAAAATTCAAAAGTCGAGTCTTCTTATGCGCCCGATCCTGGGTGCATCCACCCAAATCAACGTGCAAAGATCTTTGAGCCACGTACATGCACAACATGTCATTGACTCAGTACTATAATCCCCCTTCCTAAAATTTTAATATATCTTATTTTATTTTATTTGAATTACGATTTTTAGATTTTTTTTATAAATAATTAATTAGTTAATTATTACGGTAGATAATTTTAGCCATGGTTAGGAATTGGAGTACAAGATGACTAGAAATTATGGCAGGGATAGTGCAGTTGCGTGCTTTGACTAGTGTATTAGCCCTGGTAGGGAAGGCCGAGCCATAGTGATGCACTAACTAGAAAAACTAGGCCAAATTGCGACTTAACCTCTATATATGTCTTAATCATTTGTTAATTATATTATTGACTTGTAGGAGACCCGGTTATGCCAATTTAGTCCGAACTGGACCCGGACCGAACCAAGCCCATGTAGGCATGCAGTGAGACCAAAGACGCCCGTGTAAACATATTTATGTATGTGCAAATACTTTGTATATATTTTGGGAAACGCCAAATAATTTCTAAATATAAATTATACGTATAATATAGATATTAATAAAATCAGATGGTATTTTAGTATATTGATACGAATTTCGGGAGCCCAGTAACGAGGGTATATGATATGTCCACCCAGAATCGACTATTGAATTATTTTAATTATTATTGGAATTATTATTATTATTTATGTTATTATTGTGGTTATTAAGTATAAATTATTTATTATTACTAGTTATTATTATTTATTCTTTATCAAAGATATATATAAATATATGTGTATATATTTATTAGGGCCTAAAATGGATCTAGACTAGAAAATGGTATTATGGAGTTGTTTAGACATATTATATGTAAAGATATATGTGTGTATGTGTATATATATATATATATATATATATATATATATATATATATATATATATATATATATATATATATAATATATATATATATATATATATATATATATATATATAAGAAAATATATATATATATTACCATGTATACATATATGTGTATATATATATATATAAATAGATATATATACATTAATTGTTGAATAACAGGAAAGAAGCAGGGGAAATCCCAGCCGCACAGTGACCCACACCCCTTTGAAACCGAACGGCAGCCGATAGGTATACGCGTGTATATAAGAATAGAGAGAGATCGAGATCGAGAGATGTGCAGCAAAACCCTAACCATAACCCGCACCCAGCCCTGGCGACCTCCCCACGCCGCCATAGGGGGATGTCGGCCGGCCAAAGTGCCGCCAGGCCGACCGAGCGTGCGGATGCAGCAGCGCGCACGCGGACAGCGCGACAGCAACAGCCCAATCCGACCCTACTTTCGTGATGGAACTCCCGCGACGCTTGATTGTTTTATGATCTACTTCTTCAGGTAGGATCCCGAACTATACACCTTCAATTACCTTCAGTTGGTTTTAATTCAAATAAATTGGATTGCCCGATAAATTGACTCAAAGTCGAGTAAAAACCTGTTTGGAAACAGGACATAAATTCAGTCCACGAACCCTATTTAGAAGACTGATTCATGACAGGTTATTTAGATTTCTCCAAATCCAATTTACCATGATCATAGACAACCTATAGGCCTTCACAAACGTTTCTACAGAAGCCAAAATCATCGACTACGTGTCGAAAAATCGAATCCCAAAGTTTACCAAAAAAAACTGTTTTAAAAACAATAAAATCCTTCGATACGACGTGCGTTCCGCCAATCCGGGTGACATGGTCGCAAACTGAAAGCATCGAAAGGTGCGTATCGGCTTCGTGGACGTGTGGGCTTTGACGGAATTCAAATTGGTTGCGTGTGCGCGACGAATTTGATGCGTATCCGTCGAAATTCACCATATCGACCACTTTGCACAAACTTCAATTACTTTGTGCACGTTCGTCAGATCGAGACGAAACTTACGCCAACAGGACCGTATCATTTTTTGGTCCTATATGCCAAGTTTGGTCCGATTCTGAGACAGTTGACCGGATCGCCGTTTGCGGGCCCCACGATCCAACTCAACGGGCGATTTTGTGCACGGCCCGCCAGAATCCAACTTTAGAAATACGGTTGGGTTCGTATCAAAAAACCGGACCTATAAACATATATTTTGATGAGTTTCGAGACTATAGACTTTGGCACGCTTTTCGGTACAAAGCGGGTCCAACGGCGGATACAGTTTTAACCCAAAATTACCGTTTTGCCCCTGTGTCCAGAACTGGACTTAAGGACTGGCAATTCTAGCTAATTTGACTATTCTTAAAATATTTGTAATATTTATTTCAGCATCCGGAGACTTTTGCATGTGTTGACTATTGTGGCCCATTGAGTGGTATATTATTATCGGTTTCACCAGCACAGGACCTCAGACAAGTACACTTTTTGATTGTTTTTTGATTCATAGTAGTCTATACAATTCATGTTTATATATATATCTTGCTGCTTGTTGACACGCTCATCACACGAGAATTAGTATCATTGATCTCTATTTACTATATTTCGTGATTATCGAGTTTTTGTGTTTTGTGATTTGTTCGAGTCCATGAGTACTAGTCGGAAGGGAAAATATCTTAGTAGACGTGTGAACTATCCCTTACCCATCCCACGATGTCTATTCTTGAATAATAGTAGCTGCACTCGACACGTGCAGGGTGCCAAATTTACCCCTTGCCGTTCACATGTCGAAACTGATATTTCAAAACACAAAGATAGTGGTCCTTTATTTGTTTTCCTTGTTTTCTTTACCGCTTGCCATGACATCAATTACTTTGTAGTTTTCATTCCACATATGTTATTTTCATGTCTTGTGAATTCTATTGTATTTTTGATTTGTCGTCGGTTTGTGTGCTTGTTCCATTCCTGACTGAAAACCAATATTTTTCAGGTTAGCTGTGGCATCATCTAGCTTTGGAAGATACGGGTGTACTGGCAAGCAGAAACCTAGAGATTAGATAAATGTAGTATCATTTTCATTAAATGTCAGAACCTTGTATTTTCTCTAAATATAAATGTTGTAAATATTGTAATCAATTAAGAAATGTGAATGAGTAATAAAATTTATTTTGAGCATTTATTTATTGCGGGCTTGACAGCGTTCTACCGCCGACTCTGCGCGTAGGCTGGCTTGGACACGTCTCATATCTGAAAAGCTAGTGCAGGTCGTGACAAGTTTTTGTGGTGGCCCACGCAGGTCAGTTTTTCCAAATTGTGTGAACTCATGGTAGTACCATATTAGTCGTACTACTACGAGCCTACAACTAGGAAATGCTCATTCACAATTAGGAGTAAATCAATTTTAAGAGAATGGTTAGGACTAAGAGTCCCTAATTTAATTCGACATTTAGGTAGTTAAGGTTTCTACATAGGTCTCACTTGATGACTTTTATAGAAGGATACACTATCGCATTTTGATTCGACGGTATTTCTAAGGAGGGTAGATTCATATCATCTTCCCGAAAGTTTGAAAAATATCCTTTTATTTATTAGTTTGAATTAAAATGTAATTTTTAGAATTTTATAAATATTTATTATAGAAGGCCTTAGTCACGGTTAAGTTTTGGAGTGCAAGATAACCAAGAATTTTGGCACTGAGAGTGTGGTCGAGTGCTTTGACTAGTGTTCTAGCCATGGTAGAGGATGCCGAGTCATAGGAGTACACTAACTTGGAAAACCAGGCCAAATCGTGAATAACTCTAGGAATAATTTAATTACTTATTATTAAAATTATTGGCTTTTAGAAGTCCTGGTTGTTCTAAACTAGCCCGAGTCCAACCCAAGTCCTAGTGGTCATGTAGAGCGACCAACGTCGTCCATGTAGATATATAGATGCGTATATATATTGGTAGTTCATTTCTAGTATTGTGAATAATTTCTATAAATTATATATTGAATATAATATATATATATATATATATATATATATATATATATATATATATATATATATATATATATATATATATATATATATATATATTTATATATATATATATTTATATATATATATATATATATATATATATATATATATATATTTATATATATATATTTATATATATATATATATATATATATATATATATTATTGCTATTTAAATTTATATTTTACTTGAAAATATGATAACCTTCTCTGACAATGACATTGTGGGATTTTTGGAATTTACTTAGGCTATACATATATACTTATGTATAAATATATTCATAATAGGTAGACATAGTACTTTTTACATATTTTTCCCTCGATCTTGGATATTAGAGAAATATAAATTTAAGTTTACATTTCTTTTGCCTTCGGTCATTGTCACGCCCCAGAACCAGAATACTGGAGAGCGGGGGCAGACATAGCCAGCTACATATATGAAATGGAATTCATCTCGCTATACGGTCACGGCTGTCTAGATACATGAGGGTTTATCTACAAGCCAACAGTCTCTTAAGGTCATGAACAAGCCTAGTGTCTCAATCACAAGTAAGTAAGTAAAAGTCACAAGATGTATGATCATTAAATATACAATAGTAAGGCGTCCCAAATATTACATATTCAGTTGATCATGAAGCTAGTCGTTACAAAATGTCAGGACTAGCAAGAGTTTAGTCATACATGATCAACCCTAGGATCTGTTAATCATGTTACAGCCCGTAGGCAGACAGTAAGTAAGTGCAATCGAGCTAAACAGGTGCTCGTCGGCTAAACGCCTCAAAAGAATATTTTTACAAGGGAGTGAGAGAGCAAAATAAAACCCACTCGTTGCCGGGATTCCTTCTAGTGTTCACCATCTGGCAGGAAGGTTGGGAGATCCTCGGTAGCTGCTCCAAAATCTGGCCACATAAACCAGCTGGGTTAGACCCCAGAAAGAGCAAGTGCCACAAAGGAGGCTTCACTTAAGAACTAAAACCAGCAATCAGCACAAGATAAAAGTAAGAACTAGAAATAAAGAAAATACACCAGGATGATATACGACGAGATAACCATGGAACTATTCAGATAACTAGGTTACAACCCGTTAACCAAACAAGGACCGGGGTTGTAACCCTTCGTCTGAACAGAACTTGGAATTCTTACCATTTATCGATAAAATAAATACAAGCATTATGGTCATTCAATAATCTGGAACAGGATCAGGGCAAGACTAGACTGGTTAGACTCCGTCCAATCACTTCACGGCCAAGCAAGAATTACGGCTTGATACTTTAACTAACTAGAGTTGTCACAAGCCTAATTACTAACAAGATGCAGTAAGATTATTCCACAGCCACAAGCCCTGCAGACCATCCAGGTTACCCGGGTTAAAGATTAGAGTTGAATTCAGCTGGGTACATCGTCCAGGAAACGAATGTACCCTTAGGTAGCTTGAAGGGTGCAACACATGACAGTGTGCTGGAAATGTGTCCTACTCGACGGCAGGCTACAGATCCCAAGGCGTGCCCAGGTAACGGGATTGCCTGTAGCTGAGAAATCTCGTCATGACTAATGTATTAATCTAGTTATTAGCCTTAGTCCATTTTAGTAGGTACTCCTGACCGTGTTACTCAAGAGTTCCTGTCCTAGACATGATGCAAGACGGGACTGGTTTATTTATACAAACACAATCGGCCACGGTGTCCAGATTAATTATACAGATCATGTCATGTCAGGTAGCCTTCGCAACAGCTATTCGAGATAATTATGTCAGGTTATCATGCCAAGTGTACTTGTCAGGAGTGCGCCACGACGGGCCACTATCAGGTCATGTCAAGTTATTATGTCAGGAGTGCACCACTACGGGTCACTATCACGTCATACTCAATTATCAATTCCAAACATATCAAGTAAATTTGTGATTATCAAGTTCAGGACAAAAGGCGTAAGGATATAAAATGGACGTTAAATATCTAATAAAATATCAATATACAGGGCTATAGAAGATCCAGGGTAAGTAGGGTCAGGTCCAGTTGCGCCTAAACATCAGGTTGCGCCTGAGTCAGACTGCGCTCAAGTCAGGCTGCGCTCAAGTCAGGATACGCTCAAGTCAGGGTACGCAAGACATACTCTTCCAAAAGGCAGCGTATGTACTCCATACGACTCCTCTTCAAGGCAGCGTATGAGGTCCATACGACTCATCATCAAGGCAGCGTATGAGGTCCATACGATTCCTCATCAAGGCAGCGTATGAAGTCCATACGACTCCTTGTCAAGGCAGCGTATGAGGTCCATACGACTCCTCATCAAGGCAGCGTATGAGGTCCATACGACTCCTTGCCAAGGCAGCGTATGCAAGACATACGCTTCCAAAAGGCAGCGTATGAGTCAGACTGCGCTACGCTAAAGAGCACGTGCAGCTCAGTGGCGCAAGCTAAAAAGCTCGTGCACACTGCTCACTGTCTTCTCCAAATCAGCAAGAACTCCATAGTTTGAACCCAAAGCTTCAAAAGTCCATAACTTGGTCAAAATAAGTCCAAATCCAACTTTTCAAAGGTCAAAATTGGGTAGAATAAAATTCTCTACAACATGGAACCATCAAAACTTGAAAACAAAGAAGTTTGATAGATCAAAACCACCAAAATCCGAAAATAACTAATTTCTAGATCTACAAAATTAAAGCCTCAAAATGGAAAATGACAAGTTCTAATGTGTCTTAGAAACATGAGGAGAAGCTAATGGAACAATAAATTGGGCTCTCTTGTGGAAGCAAGTTGCACTTGCCTAGACCTCTCTCTCCCTCTCTTTGGTAGGTAAGGAAGTAATGGTGGAGAAGATGATAAATGAAGAGAAAGAAGAAGAATAGGTAATAAATATGAGTGGTGGTGGTAGGTAGGGGGTTCACCCCTTGGTTCATGATGAACCAAGAGCAATCCCAAACCAAGAATAAACCAAGTCCAGGGAGGAAATTAAGCAAGGAAATCATGCAATACAAGAATAAATACGTACACGTATTCTAGAAATACGTAATACGAACCACAGACATTACAACTCTACCCACCTTAAAAGAATTCCGTCCTCGGAATTTAATCAAGAGGCTAGAGGAGCAATGACAAGCTACATTAATCACATGCAAGCTATAACTAGGCACACAATCACTCATTCAAGCAAGGAATCGAAGGCATGAGGCATAAGAAGACATTATACCTCACGAGTCAAACAAGTCGGGATATCGCGATCGGATATCATCCTCACGCTCCCACGTTGACTCACCCAAAGAGCGATGAACTCAAGCAACACGAACTAAACTGATAGTCTTGCGCTTGAGGTCTCTCTCTCTTTGGTCAAACAGGGACACGGGCCTCTCCTCATACGAAAAGGTTGGTACCAATAACCATTTTCGAATGATCTAGGTCATGGCTCGGGCCCGGGATATACCGTTGTAATTAGGATACATGAAACATGATATGTGTCCCGTATAACGATGGCAGAAAGCAAGACAATAGGACACAGATACCTCTCTGCCGATTCTGAGTCTGAGCTTAGACCAGGACATACTGTTGGGATTCCTGCTGCTGGAATACTTGGGTCTGAGGCGGCAATGGCCTCGGGGGCTGGTACTGCTGTTGTTGCTGTACTGGTGTTGGTGCTGGTGCTGGTCCCCTTACCGAGGGACTAGAGAAGGCCGATGATGAACTGGCCCTATTCGGACAGGACCCTATCTTGTGGTCCAGTGCCCCACAAGCCAAACACAATCCCTGTGCTCTGCGACACTCCGAAACAACGTGTCCGGGCTTCCCACAATAAGTGCAGCCCATTGCGGAAGACTGCTTCTGCCTCTGTTACGGAGGGGACGTCGGGGCTGAATGCTGAATCGACGTTACTGAGGCCGCCTGCCTCGGAGTTCCAATTGTCAAAGCCCTGACTGCCGGGGCTGGTGCTGTCGACTGGGTCATCTGGCCATGAGATCGCTTCCGACCTCTGGTCCTGTCCACTATCCTGTGGGAGGTATACTCATGCCTCCTGGCTGCCCTCAACACTGCATCAAAAGTCTGATGCTCAAACTGCTCTACTGCCAACAAAATTTCGAGGTGGAGCCCTTGCTGGAATCGCTGAGCTCTGTCAAACTCGGTCGCTACCAAGGTGGGAGCAAACCGACTAAGCCTGGAGAACTCGGCCGCATATCCATCGACCGTTCTGCCTCCTTGCTCCAGATTGGTGAACTTGGTCTGTAGATCGTACCGAGCCACCGCATCGAAGTACTTAGTCTGGAATCTCTTTCTGAATAGTGCCCATGGAATGGGTGCTGCTACTCCAATGGCCTGTGCTGCCCACCAGCTGCGGGCAAGATCCAATAACTGCAGGCACACAACGGCCACCATCTCGTCCTCCGGGGTTTTGGCTGCCTCTAGAATGACTTCAGTATCCTGGAGCCATGCATCAGCAGCAATCGCATCTTCACTACCATCGAAGAAGGGAGGGTTCAAGCGCTTGAAACTGTTGGCTGTACTGTTCCTTGGATGACCGCCTCTGTTCAGAGCATCTTCCACTGTCTGGTGCAAGGCATCGCCTCTACGATCCTGGGAAGCTAACAATGATCTGATGAGACCCACCAAAGTGCCATCATCAGGATCTGCAGGCTGGACTGGCTGAACTGGCGGCTCTCCTCCAATAGGTACGACTCGGGAGGCTGCTCCTGAGTGCTGGGCCTGATCTTCTGGTTGCTGCTGGTCCACGGGAGGTGATCCTCCTTGCTGATCGGCAGGTCCATGAACAATGCCGCTGAAGAAGACGACATAGGGAACAATAAGGAAGGACCAGGATAGATCAACGATACAAGCATATGATCAGGACAAGAATCCAGGAATTCAGAAGATACGAGCAGAGATCAAGAACGAATACTGATTGAGACATCTATTCGGTAAACCCTCATATATCTTGATTTACAAGACCTGCATGGGCCACCACTTAAACCATGTCACGCCCCCGAACCAGAATATTGGAGAGCGGGGGCAGACATAGCCAGCTACGTATATGAAATGGAATCCATCTCGCTATACGGTCACGGCTGTCTAGATACATGAGGGTTTATCTATAAGCCAACAGTCTCTTTAGGTCATGAACAAGCCTAGTGTCTCAATTACAAGCAAGTAAGTAAAAGTCACAAGATGTATGATCATTAAATATACAATAGTAAGGCGTCCCAAACATTACATATTCAGTTGATCATGAAGCTAGTCGTTACAAAATATCAGGACTAGTAAGAGTTTAGTCAAACATGATCAACCCTAGGATCTGTTAATCATGTTACAGCCCGTAGGCAGACAGTAAGTAAGTGCAATCAAGCTAAACAGGTGCTCGTCGGCTAAACGCCTCAAAAGAATATTTTTACAAGGGAGTGGGAGAGCAAAATAAAACCCACTCGTTGCCGGGATTCCTTCTAGTGTTCACCATCTGGCAGAAAGGTTGGGAGATCCTCGGTAGCTGCTCCAAAATCTGGCCACACAAAACCAGCTGGATCATACCCCAGAAAGGGCAAGTGCCACAAAGGAGGCTTCACTTAAGAACTAAAACCAGCAATCAGCACAAGATAAAAGTAAGAACTGGAAATAAAGAAAATACACCAGGATGATATACGACGAGATAACCATGGAACTATTCAGATAACCAGGTTACAACCCATTAACCAAACAAGGACCGGGATTGTAACCCTTCGTCTGAACAGAACTTAGAATTCTCACCATTTATCGATAAAATAAATACAAGCATTCTGGTCATTCAATAATCTGGAACAGGATCAGGGCAAGACTAGACTGGTTAGACTCCGTCCAATCACTTCACGGCCAAGCAAGAATTACGGCTTGATACTTTAATTAACTAGGGTTGTCACAAGCCTAATTACTAACAAGATGCAGTAAGATTATTCCACAGCCACAAGCCCTGCAGACCATCCAGGTTACCCGGGTTAAAAGATTAGAGTTGAATTCAGCTGGGTACATCGTCCAGGAAACGAATGTACCCTTAGGTAGCTTGAAGGGTGCAACACATGACAGTGTGCTGGAAATGTGTCCTACTCGACGGCAGGCTACAGATCCCAAGGCGTGCCCAGATAACGGGATTGCCTGTAGCTGGGAAATCTCGTCATGACTAATGTATTAATCTAGTTATTAGCCTTAGTCCATTTTAGTAGGTACTCCTGACCATGGTACTCAGGAGTCCCTGTCCTAGACATGATGCAAGACAGGACTGGTTTATTTATACAAACACAATCGCCCACGGTGTCCAGATTAATTATACAGATTATGTCATGTCAGGTAGCCGTCGCAACAGCTATTCGAGATAATCATGTCAGGTTATCATGCCAAGTGTACTTGTCAGGAGTGTGCCACAACGGGCCACTATCAGGTCATGTCAGGTTATTATGTCAGGAGTGCACCACTACGGATCACTATCACGTCATGCTCAATTATCAATTCCAAAAATATCAAGTAAATTCGTGATTATCAAGTTCAGGACAAAAGACGTAAGGATATAAAATAGACGTTAAATATCTAATAAAATATCAATATACAGGGCTATAGAAGATCCAGGGTAAGTAGGGTCAGGTCCAGTTGCGCCTAAACATCAGGTTGCGTCTGAGTCAGACTGCGCTCAAGTCAGGCTGCGCTCAAGTCAGGCTACGCTCAAGTCAGGGTACGCAAGACATACGCTTCCAAAAGGCAGCGTATGTACTCCATACGACTCCTCTTCAAGGCAGCGTATGAGGTCCATACGACTCCTCATCAAGGCAGCGTATGAGGTCCATACGACTCCTCATCAAGGCAGCATTTGAGGTCCATACGACTCCTTGTCTAGGCAGCGTATGAGGTCCATACGACTCCTCATCAAGGCAGCGTATGAGGTCCATACGACTCCTTGCCAAGACAGCGTATGCAAGACATACGCTTCCAAAAGGCAGCGTATGAGTCAGACTGCGCTACGCTAAAGAGCGCACGCAGCTCAGTGGCACAAGCTAAAAAGCTCGCGCACACTGCTCACTGTCTTCTCCAAATCAGCAAGAACTCCATGGTTTGAACCCAAAGCTTCAAAAGTCCATAACTTGGTCAAAATAAGTCCAAATCCAACTTTTTAAAGGTCAAAATTGGGTAGAATAAAATTCTCTACAACATGGAACCATCAAAACTTGAAAACAAAGAAGTTTGATAGATCAAAACCACCAAAATCCGAAAATAACTAATTTCTAGATCTACAAAAATTAAAGCCTCAAAATGGAAAATGACAAGTTCTAATGTGTCTTAGAAACATGAGGTGAAGCTAATGGAACAATAAATTTGGGCTCTCTTGTAGAAGCAAGTTGTACTTGCCTAGACCTCTCTCTCCCTCTCTTTGGTAGGTAAGGAAGTAATGGTGGAAAAGATAATAAATGAAGAGAGAGAGAGAAGAATAGGTAATAAATATGAGTGGTGGTGGTAGGTAGGGGGTTCATCCCTTGGTTCATGATGAACCAAGAGCAATCCCAAACCAAGAATAAACCAAGTCCAGGGAGGAAATTAAGCAAGGAAATCATGCAATACAAGAATAAATACGTACACGTATTCCAGAAATACGTAATACGAACCACAGGCATTACAGTCATTTCTTCCCTAATCATGATCGTTTGTACAACTTTATCTTATGTCTTTTCTAAACATCGCCATATCATAAGTTCGTATCACTTATATTCTTTTCCTTGGACCTAAGGAATTATTTTTTAAAAAATAACTTCTCACTCAATTGTCTATTAATCTCGAGTTAAGTTTTTGGATTCAAAAATTTTTCTCAATCGTTGAATCTAGAATATCCGTGAAATAAGGATTATAATATTTTACTTAGTTTGGCTTCGATCATTACCCTTCCTAATCAATTGTTTTCTTTTCAAGAAGCTGATCTTATACTTGAAGAACAGATACTTGCACTTTTTCTATCTTTATCAACTTGTATGATATTTTAAACTCCTTTGATATTCTAGGGGATATAGTTGGAATAATTTTGATGACTTACGATGATAAGACAGCAGCGTACTGTCGTCACTTATTTGAATTATCAAGACTATGGGTTCACTGCAGCCAGCAGCACACTGGCGTGGTATGACCCCTAAGTTGAAATAATTTCAAGTAAGCGTGGGTGATCGAAAATTGCCTGGGAAGCACAGTAACCAAGACATTGCCACTGGTGCAGCACATCTGCCTAGGAAGCACAGTATTAACTGCACACCTCTTTTTCTTTCTAATCGAAGCAGATGCGTCGACGGAACAAGGGCACAGTCAGTCTTCTGAGCATGAGCTTTGATGTGCAGGAGAAAACCTTATATGCTGGGTTGGGACCTCCTAGAGGAGAAGGCCCCTCCATCCCAGAACCAACTCCTACTCTCTCAGCCGCCAAAGGTGTACAGACTACTTCAGCAGCTGGCTTGTCAGACCGATCTTCGATAGCTTATTCGGCTAACCTATCAACAGCTTCTCTGGCCAACTCTCCAGTGGCTGTCTCGACTGGCTCTTCAGCAGTCTCTTCGATTGGTTCATCAGTGGTCTCTTCGACCAGCTCTTCGATGACCACATCGACTGGCTCTTCAATGACCTCCTTGGTTGTCGCTTCGATGGCCGCATCAGCCGACTCTTCAATGGCCTCCTCGGTCGCCATTTCCATGACCGCATTGATCGACTCTTCAATGACCTCCTCGACCACCATTTCCATCACCGCATCGGCCAACTCTTTAATTACCTCCTCGGTTGTTGTCACAAGGGCCTTCTGGACCAGATTTTTAATGGCCTTCCTGGTCGGCTCTTCGACGATCATTTCGACGAATTCTTCAATGGCCTCCTCGGCCGACATTTTAACGACCACATCGACCAACTCTTCAGTGGCCTCCTCAGCCAACACTTTATCATCTATCTTATCCTCCTCACCTTCCTGAACTTAGACGGTCTCTTGAGCTGCTTCATCATTATGGGGAGGAGGTTCACTAAAGAAATCTCGGGCAGTGCCTTCAGTATCATCGACCGTACAGTCCATCTCGGATATGAGTTTGTCAAATCCCTATTTTAGAAATAGGTATATGACTGTATTTCGTATTTTCATGATTTTAAATTTTCGTATTTGTTTAAATTTTATTTTATTTTCTGGGTCTCAATTGACCTTGGTTGTTGAGGCATGTCTTGGTTAACTGTTGTTATTAGTATTAATTTATCATTATTATTAGTGTTAGTATTCTTGTCATTTTTACCTATTTATTTAATTATTTATTTATTGGTTTATTGGTTGCTTATACCTACCCCTCTCCTTTACCTAACGCTAACCCTAACCCATGCTCTCACACTCTCATCTCTCTCTCTCTCTCCCAAGATCAGCCGTTCACCCCCTTTCTTTACATCTCTCTCTCAGCACACCTCTCTCTCCTCTTCCCCTCTCCCCCTCACTAGAACCCCCCTCTCCCACGAGCACTCTATCCCCTCAATTCTCTCCATACTCAGCTCTCTCCCTCACTCTCTCACTCGATCCCTCTCTATATCTCTCGATCTCTCTCTGTCTACTCCTCTTGTTTTTTTCCTCGACCCCTCGACCGTCGACAACCGCCTCCGCGGCCGTCACCCACGAGCGCCACCACCATCTTCCAACGCGGCCACCACCATCATTGGCGTCTTCATCACCTCCACCACCATCCTCATCGCCCCCGGCCGCCCTCAGCACCGCACTGCCATCGACACCACTTCCCGCAGCCACCGCCACCACTTCCATTCGTTGTCGCCTCCTCCATCCTCTGCTTTCCCCGCCGAGCGCAGTACTGCTGCTGCTGTCGTTCGACTCCTCCATCGGGAGCCGCTGTGACCTGGCCGAACTCCCGACGAGCTCCCCCTCTCCCTGTCTTATCCGTCGACGGTGATCAGCCCCGCTTGGCCGAGCTTCCCCGGTGAGCTCCTCCGCTCCCTCTCTCCTCCTCGGGCTGTGAGCTCCTCGGGGAGCGAGCCCCCTTGTTCTGCATGCCTAGGGCAGCGTGCTGCCTCGAGCAGTACGCTGTCTCGTGCAGGGTGCCTGACTCGAGCAGTACACCCTTGACTTGCGTGTTCCTCCGTTCTTCGGGACATGTGCACCTCGAATTATGTACGGTCTCAATTTTTATGCCACCTCGATCCACGTGCTGCCTCGAGCAGCAGGACGCCTCGAGCCTCGTGCTGCGTCGAGCGACTTGCCATCTCGGTTTGCGCACCTCCTTGGTTTTTATGCCTCGGCCTTTGTGCCTACCTCATGACCCGTATTGCTCGGATTTGTGTGCCATATTGGGCTTTGTGTCATCTCAATTTGCGTGCACATACGGAGTTGTGTGCCGTCTTGGTTTGCATTTCGCCATGGACTTTGCACCGTATCGATTTGCGAACATATGTCGACTTGTATGCCGTATTGATTTGCGTGCTTCCTTGAATCTTGTTCCGTCTCAATTTGTGTTTACGTCTCGATTTACGTACCCATATCGGTCTACGTGCACGTCTCGATTTACGTGCACGTCTCGTTCTTGTTTGTTTTGATATTCGTGCCATCTTGATTTGTGTGTCGCATTGATTTGCGCGCTATCTTGATATTTGTAATTTCTTTGATCTACGTGCATATCTCGATTTACGTGCACGTTGTCTCTTGTTCGTCTCGATCTGCATGTCATTTCGATTCTCGTGCACATTTCGATGTACGTATATATTTCGGTTTGCGTCTTCGTATCAATCTGCGTGCCTCGATTTCCATACCAGATCCCTACACTGCTTGCGGGACCTACGCCGTATAGCCTTCTGCCATCCTTGTGCTTTCTGTCATTATTTTATTATTTAATTCTAATAATTGTTTATTGTGTGTTCTGAGGACATCGATGGACGTGATAGCTTGGACCATGATCGTCGAAGTCTTGCTTACCTAGCCGAGCCCTCTAGGCAAGTATCCCTTGCTCATTGACGGCTCTTGCCCTCTCTCCTAGAATTTATAGTATTTAATTCATTTGTAATTGTAATTATATAACCATGATTAGTGTAGCTTAGCAGTAGAACTACCATGATGATAACTTAAGAAAGCTTGGTTCGATACCGATTTACGACCATATCGGACAACTCGGACGGGTCATCCACACCTCCGAGGACACGAGCATGACTCACGAGTATAGATTGTCCCCATGTGCCCCGTGTCCGACTCGCGATTGGGTAACAGCTTTGGCTAGCTATTTTTGTGACTGTGTTTGTGGCTTGGATATGACTATGGGTCCGTGATGCGCCCTGCGTGGCGATTCCTGTTATATGTGTTGGCTTGGCGCCCAGTACGCATCATAATGCTGCTGGAGGCCGAGATTTAGTGTTCTCAGCTATGGTTTGGTTTCCAGTACGCATGGTAGCGCTGCTGGGAGCTTATACTTAGTGTTCTCAGCCTGCGATTCTACGGCGGATTATGCCGAGTGGATTTAGCCCCAACTCGCTGGGTGCTCCCGTCCAGAATACAAAGGAGACTCTGCCGAATTTTTTTAGAATTCTCGGTCGGGACTTTGGTTCGAAGATTTGGGCAGAACCGTCCCTTTGGTTTGCTGAACTAGATTCATACGGATTTAGTTTGACCTGATTCCAGTACCTGCTAGGTAGACTCCTGACTAGTTAGTCGCCTAGCTCTTGACCTGTCTTGTCCGACGAAAAGCGTAAGGAGCACGGTTCCACTCGGGAGACGGTCTGCAACCCTGGTCCTTGTTTGGTTTAAGGGTTGTGGATCTACTTCAGAGCGATTTATGCAATCTTTGACATTTTTCAGCGGCATAATTAATAGACTCTTGTCCCCCTGACCATTCTTTGTAGAAGTTATCCTAGTCTAGCCAGCTAGGACTGATAGTTGCCCTATGTATCGGGATTTGTGATTTTTGGATATATCTGAGGAATGAGTATCATGAGGAGTACGATCTTGGGATATCGATTTGATGGAGTCACGTGGATTCTTGGATAGTGTTGTTATTTCTTTTGATGATGTTCTAATTCGATCAGGACATGACTGTGGATTCTTAGATTTTGATGATCGTGAATATTTTGCGGAATGAGGAGAATATCGAGGGTATTATTATATAATTTTTACTCGACTTTCCAAGCGCCCAATACTTGGTTTGTTTGCTAAATCATGGTAGTGGTAAGACTTGTTTGTTGATAGCTTATGATCATTGATTCAACGGATTCTTGTGAGCCAGAGGGCCTAGCATTGTTTATAGTGATGAGGTCGATATTTGGTGATTGACCTTCTTGACGTGATATTCACTCCATCGTGGATAGGAGACTCCTGATAGGTTGATCCGGTGGAATGACCGACTTGATGATTAGAGCTGTAGGCTCCTTTGTATACTTGATAGGATATTATAGTAGAAATTCTGATCTTGTACTTGACCTGGTATCCATGCCACGATATGGGCAGATGATTTCATGTGACTGACAGATTTGTCCTTGTCCCTGACACGACTACTTGTGTCCGTGCTATAAGTCCAGTTTACCCCCTGCGGTACTGGCCCTGACTCTGCACTGAGGTGCTCCTTGACTACTGGCACTTTGAGGTGGTACCTGATTATATGGCATTGTGATGCCATCATGATATTCCAGCTATAGGGTATGATTACATGCATGGGTAACTTGGTAGTTGGCCTTTAGTCTTAGCATGGTCAGGATTGCTTGCTTGCTTGTGCATTACGCTAAGGCTGGATCACAACTAGGACTATAGGTGCCGAGGTTGATCCTTATTTAGCGTTCCTGTACTGAGGTACGACATCTAGGAGGATGATCATGTGACCACGGTATGTGATTCTGGATAAATGTATGGATAATCTAGGTAACTTACACTGGTAGAAGCATTGGGAGGGAACGGAATCTCGAGATCATGCAGTACCGGCCGCCCCAGGCCCCGTCCTGACACGTTAGGCTGGCCGCCACAGATACTGTCACCGTTCATACTAGTGGACAGGCTGTATCTGACTAATATTATATACTATGTACTTCTCTTGCTTGTACGGTGGCCTTACGAGGGATCGGTGCTCTTCTTACACGTTATTCTTGGCCCCGCTAGCCCTGCTGAATCGGCACGATCTGAGGATTCCTACATGTCATTGTTGGGGTAACCCAACCTCCACCTAGACAACCGTAGACATTTGAGTGGCCGCTTAGTCTACAAAATTGTTTGGCTTGTTGCTTGTACAGTCGACTGATATCGAGTTCCAGTTGGCGATACAGGTATTATTGGATGTTAGGGAGATTGTGATATTTGTTGGTTATTTAGCTACATTAGTTGTGGATTGTTATCGTGCGTTGGTACCGCACGATCACTACAAGAATAAGCCATTTTAGCGACACCTAAAGACGTTGCTAAAACGCCTAAAGACGTCCCTAAACTAGTTTAGCGACGTTTTCCTCTTGTCGCGGAAACCTTAGTCGCTGTTTGGAAAGACGTCGTTGATCGTCGCAAACACCGACGTCTACCGACGTAGAGCTACGTCGGTAATATACCGACGTTTACCGTCGTTTCATCGAAGAAATAGCAACGTTTAGGACGTCGCTATACGTCGATATTTTCTGGGAAAATTATCGACGTTTACGATGTCGCACTGCGTCGGTATATCTTAGGGAATATTAACGACGTTTTGTGATGTCGCTATACGTCGGTATATCCTTGGAAAATGAGGTAAAATTCTGGGAAATTTAGCGACATCTACCGACGGTTATCGACGCATACCGACGAAACTGACGTCGCTATACATCGGTATCTTGGCAATATATGCAAGTTTAGCGACGTCAACCGACGCAATGTGCCGTCGGAAGGCGTCGGTAAACGTCGCTAAATTTGAAAAAAAATTAAAAAAGTAAATTGCAGTATGCATTTTTCTCTACAGAATCATTTACTTCCTGCAGTTTAATCTGAAACACAATACACAAGCACATTTTATCCCTGGGTTCGCCGACCCCTTCGTTGGATCACTCAACACCGGTAAATTAACATCCAAATGAAATGAATAACAACATAAAATAACCAAAGTCCACACAACATATATAAACCAATATCCAAATTGTCATGGGTCTACACAACCAATAACCAATGTATCTATGCAACCAACAAACAAGTGTCACAAACAAATAAGTGTCACAAATAAATAGAAAGAAAAATAAGTACTCAAACACTCAATACAAATAGTCCTAAGTAGGACTACTGGAGATCTGGAGCAGGAGGGGGCACGCCACGACGAAGGGCCAAGAAGAGCTCATAGTCCTCCTGTGAAATCGACACCGATGAAGGAGGTAGTGACGTCGGTAGAGTCAGTGTCGATGAAGAAGGCAGTGGCACCGACGGAGTCGACGACGATGAAGGCGCACCCGGAGGACGATAATGCTCCAACGCTGCAAGTCGCTGGTGGTATGAATCCATGGTAGATAACATTCTATCACTGCTATCAGCCACCGAATCCTGTACCAATCTCAGCCTCTCGCCCATGGTCATCTGTGATGCCTACAGATCCAATACGCTGCATTTCGTCGACACTCTAAGATTGGTGATGCTCCGCTCTGTCCGCTCAGTCACATTTCGGAGCTCCATAATGCTGCGGTCGAGCGCATCCAATCGTGCTATAAGCGCAGGCTCGTCCGACTGGTGCTGAGACTGGTCCTGAATCTGTCGTAGCAGCTCGTCCCAAAGAGACTCCATCATCTGGTGGAGTCGGGCAGACTCCTGGGACGGCTGTGGACCATGCACACTAGCAGGGGATGCCCTAGAGGACTGGCTCACAACTAGGGCGCCATAGGATCCCGTACCATAGTATGTACCCCTACGGAGGCCACCAGCGGCGGTCATCCACAGCTCGTCCGCCGACGGAGCTTGAGTAGGCTGCGAGGAAGTACCCGGCCTCTCCTGCAGTAGGTGTACTAACAGTCGCCAGGTCCCGAAGCCTCTGATACTCGGCCTAGAAAGTATGGATAGTACTCTATGATTTCTAATCTCTAATTAATGTACTTATTATTACTAACTACATGAATATTTATTTGCATGCATATTTACTAAGTTATATTAAAATTAATACGAAGTATTATAATTAATAAATAGTATTGTAATACTTACATAGGCAAGCTCGGCCCTCTCGTCAATAAGGCCGTCGCCCTTCCGATAGGTGGCCAGGAAAACGGTCACCATGTCGGCATTACCGACCTTCCTTACCTGTAATTAAATATATTATCTTAGTAATAATTTATCAGATTTGCATTAAAATAATATTTTTGAAAGAAAAATACATACCAGACGACGAAAAAATTCCGTCATCGGAATCGACCCACCGCACCACTTCGAGGCATGCTGCCTAGCCGTCTTGGCCTTCTCGGACTTTTTCGTGTACCTTAGCTCGTTGAATCGAGCCTTCATCGCATCCCACTGATCAGGGGTGATCCAACCTTGGATCGGCTTTCCGGCACGATCACGAGCCTTCTGATCATTAATAGCGTCGCGGATCAGCTTAGCAGCGACAGCAGGAAACATTCCCTCGATCAGCTCGGCCCGGTACGGTAGATAGAAAAACATATCCTAGAAGAGTACGCAAACCAAATATTTTTTAGTAATATATAATATGCATAAATCAAATGATTAATGTTAAAAGCAAATCTATTTTAACCTTGAAGTGCGCAAACCAGTAGGCCTTCCTATCGTCCGGAGCATCCGAGTAGTTTATCCAAGGACCACCATAATTTTGCCTCAGGAGCTGGCCTAGGCGTCTCTGTACCGACGGGAGACGATATCTATACAGACATATTATATTCATGAGAAAAAGTTAATTTATGATAAACATAAAGAAAATGATAAACCAAAATACTTACTTTGTATCGTCGGCCCAGATCTCCGTCCTCGTCTCCTCCGGAGGTGCGCAGGCATCATCTGCCTGATACTGGTCGACCGTCGATGCAGCCTCCTCCATCTGCTAATCTGCCTCCATCGTCGTATCAGCAGGAGGAACGCTACTCTCGGGAGCAGTCTCAGGCCTGGAACTACTCGTCCCAGGAGATATGCTACGTAGCATCGTGGCGGGCGGAGCTACTGTCCGATACACAGGAGTACTGGGCGACGAGGATCCAAAGCCGGTACCAGTAGGAGGTACCGAAGAAGAACCCCGTCCTCTAGCAGTACCACCAGTAGGTACCGAAGGAGTACTCTGTCCTCTGCCAGTATCAGTATCCCGTACCCCATGTCAGGAAATACGGAATGATCCGCGACAACCTGTCATGCCTGATAACAACAAAGACAACGAATAATAGAGACTAAAAATATGAAAGTGCAACAAAGACAAGATAATAACCAAGACAACATATGATGATACATTTTACAAGAAACATGTAAGTCCAGATAGTACATTCAGATAATAACCAAGACTAGATAATAACCAACTCTACATAATTGTCAAAATGAAAGTACATCTCTCTCAATCATCTTCAGAATAATTATCTTGTTCGTCTTCCTCGACCTCATCTTCCTCCTCATCTTTACTTTCATTTTCGCCTTCGTCGGCTTCGTCTTCCTCTTCGGATAATTCTACATCTTCCACAGTATGTGTCGTATAATACGTAACTTCCGTGGAGTCCACATCAACAATATTGGTTACAAGAGGTAGCTCGTCCTCCTGATAAGCTTTTTTGTCAACATCAAAAGTATAGCTTTAGTCTTGCATACTGCCCACCAGTTAGACTTCGTTGCTTTCCGTCTCGGATAAGCTATGAAGTACATGAGCTGAGTTTGAGTTGCTAGGACAAATGGTTCGTAGCCTTGATATCTAGGCTTGTAGTTTATATCCACAAGACCATGCTTGTTAATTTTCTAACCTTGATTTTCAGTCTGATCGAACCATTCACACTTGAACAACACGATCTTTGCAGGTTCTCTGACATAATTATACGTCAACTCCATAATCTCTCGCAAGATGCCAAAGAAATTATTTCCTGGATAGATGTCTTTGTAGTTCGAAGATTTGATACACAAACAACAATTTTTCGTAGAATCAAGATCCAGGAAGCTGTCTCTGATCGAAGCATTTGTCGACTTGAACTGAAAGCTATTGACACAGTAACTTGGCCATATTTTAACAAAAGTAATTGGTCCCTTGGCAAGTATTCTAATTAATTCAATCTCGGGTGAAACTAGACGATCGACCTAAATACCAAAGAAGAGATAGTAAGTTATTTATTGTGCAGTTGCATTAAAAGAGGCCAGTAATTACCGGGCTGCTTACATATTTGCTCAACCAAGAAGGAAAATGACGCCTCATTTCTTGTTCTAATGCTTCGTCCGTTAGGTAGGGTCTGACCGACCTCAATTCATTATTATATGTGCTGAAAAACAACAAAGCAACCGCCGATTAGTACAATAATATTAGCTTATACTATTACATTGAGATGACGTAAACTCATCATTAATTATTTATCCCTCTAGCTTCTCCACTTCATCCTCGTCGTAATTGAGTAATACATACAACTGAGCAGCCCTTAGCTCTTCGTCATTCAAATATCTCTTCTTCATTTTTCCCGAAGGCTTTTCGGACGCATTGAATACTTTCAGTATTCCATCATTAGATTCTTGATAACCGTCGTCGTTTCTCGGAGCCCTCGTTCTATTCGTAGCAACATGAGGTTTAAAATACGTCGAGCAGAAGTTTGTAATCTCCTCGAGAATATAGGCTTCACAAATAGAACCCTCGACCCGAGCCTTGTTTTTCACCTTCCTCTTTAGGTGGTTCAAATGCTGCTTAAACGGGTATATCCACCGATAACCGACGGGCCCACCAACATGTGCCTCGTAGGAAAGATGAATTGGCAAATGCTCCATGGAGTCGAAGAATCCAGGAGAAAATACCTTCTCAAGCTTGCACAGTGTTACCGCAATATCGTTCTCCTGCTTTTCTAGACGATCGACGAGCAACTTACTAGAACAAAGATCTCTGAAGAATATGCTAAGCTCCTTCAATGGATCCCAAACAACCGGGGGTAAGAATTCTCGAAATGCAATCGGAATTAACCTCTCCATGAATACGTGACAATCATGGCTCTTCATACCTGTCAGTTTGTTCTTCTTGAGGTCGACACATCTTCTCAAGTTCAAAACATACCCGTCTGGAAATTTTAGACCTTGAATCCACCTACAAAGTCTCACTTTATCCTCCTTCTCCAGTGAGAAAATTGCCTTAGGCTGATTCAATTTCCCATTCCCGTCCTCTATCAAATGCAGTACAGGACGTCTACATATTTCTTTCAAGTCCAATCTAGCCTTTGGATTGTCTTTCGTCTTCCCCTTTACGTCCATTATAGTATTAATTATATTTTCAAACACATTCTTCTCGATATACATGACATCAAGGTTATGTCTAATCAGATTGGTGCTCCAATATGGCAGATCCTAGAATATACTCCTCTTCGTCTAGTTATGAGTGCGACCAAATCCGTCACACTTGTAGCCCATAGCAGGCTCTTCAATAGCTCTTGGTAAATCTTTTACCTCTTTCCATATCGTGTATCCGGGCCACCTTGCCGGGGGATTAGCCTTCTCCACAACGCCAGCACGAAAAGCATTCATGTTCCTCCGGTACGGATGATCCTTCGACAGGAATTGTCGATGACAATCGTAGAAGCATGGTTTGCCTCCGTATTTCAAACGGAAAACCTTAGTACGGTTCATACAATACGGACATGAAAGACGAGCATGCATGCTCCATCCAAATAACATACCATAGGCCAAAAAGTCGTTGATGGTCCACATAAGTGCTGCCCGCATCTGAAAATTTTGTTTTCTAGATACATCGTACGTGTTGGAACCTACTTCCCACAGCTGATTCAACTCATCAATCAACGGCTGTAAATACACATCGATATTCCTTTTCAGATTGTTCGGACCTGGGATAATAACGGTGAGGAATATATACGGAGTCATCATGCACATCCAAGGCGATAGATTGTACGGAGTGACGATCACAGGCCAACACGAATATTGGGATCCCGAAAGTCCGAATGGGGTAAAACCGTCGGAGCAGAGATCCAATCTGACATTACACAGATCAGAAGCAAAATCTGGATACTCTCGATCAAAGTGCTTCCATGCTTCTCCATCAGATGGGTGATCCAACACTCCTTCGGTCTGTTCCCGCTTATGCCAACTCATGTTTTCTGCAGTTTCCTTCACCATAAACAACCGCTGCAACCGCAACGTCAATGGCAAGTAGTGCATCGAATCGGTAGGCTTCCTGGCACCAACAGACTTTCCTCTACCACTGCCCTTGTAGCGATCGGTACCACGAAATCTGCAGGCGTCTTCATCCTTGTCGTCTTTGTAGTACAACATATACCCGTTGCGACATGCATCGATTTTCTCGTATACCATCCAGAGCGATCTCACCATCCTCTTAGACCGGTAGAAGTCTTTAGGCAACTTAGCACCCTCAGGCAATATTTTTATAAGCAACTCCATAAGACGGTTGTAGCAATCTTGCGACATGATAAATCGGACTTGATGCTCAATAATCTTGTAACCACCTCCAACGGTGAATGATCCTCACAACCAGGATATAATGGAGTCCTTGCATTCTCCAGCAACTCCATGAACAGTGCAGCATCGGCGTTCGGTGCCTCCTCAGGTGCATCATGATCGTCCGGATCTAAACTAGGCCCCGTCGCGTCAAAAATCATGTTCACCAACCCATCGTCGTAAGCAACATTGTTGTAGACATCCACATAAGGCTCATACTCCGATGCTAAAGACATCAGTTCTCTGTACGCGTTCTACTAATAGTAATTCGGCGTGAAACCCTTCGAGTATAAATGATACGTGACTTCTACTTGTGGATGATATTTTAAGTTACAATATCTCACACGCGGACACTTAATTTTGGTACCGTCCATGTACTGAGGGAACGCCTTGGCAAACTGCAGGAACTGTTGTACACCCTCTATGAATTCATCCCGCATACCGCACATGTCATCAGGATGACGGTTGTACATCCACAAACGATTTCGTAAGTAGTAATTCATATCCATATCCAATTGAGGATAATTCTGTAAGATAGATACATGCATATTACAGTCAGTTAATGAATGTTAAGGCAGTTTAGATATAGGTGCGCAATTTAGCTAAAGGTCAGTAGAGAGTGATAGTTTAGAGAAAAATGAGATTATTGGTGAGGTATAATTGTACTTGTAGGAGTACACGACACCAACTATCCAATATCGACCCTTTAGGTCTACAAGAGTTACTTCACTCAGTTTGTCAAGACAAGTAAAACTTTTTAAATTAATACCCAATATCGACCCTTTGGCCTGTGCTTGAGCAGTATCCTAACTCAAACTATCTATCCTAACTAATAAATTAATATCCTACTTTAGCATCTACTAACTCTCATATTCCTTCTAACATAAACTAATATCCTAATCTTAACTAACCCTTTAACTGAAACTAATATCTAAACAATGCTAATCATGAACTAACACCCTAACCTGGAAGTCCACACTGCTCAAGCACAGGCCATAGGCCAAGTTATAAGGCAAAATGGCAACTTCCTGTAGCTACAAGGCAAAACCAAATGTTAACGGTATATATACCGTCAACATTTAAAAAGTTTACTTGTCTTGACAAACTGAGTGAAGTAACTCCTATATTTCTAAGATACTCTATACACTCTAGGTACTATGACTGAACTAACTCTCTAACACTCTAATGACACTCACTCACATATACCCACTCTTACTTAGGAATACTAAGATCTGACACATACTGATAATCACATACACTAACACTCTCATTAAGGCAGAGTCATGGGAGAGGTCAAAATTTTGGAAGAAAAGAAAGGAGGATTCAGAAAAGAGAATAACAGGGAGTTTCTCTCCTCTAGACCCTCAATTTATAGGTACAGGCTAGAGCACTATCAGCCATAGATGATGCTCTGATTTTCAAAAAATCATGCATCGATGACACTTCAATTGAAAGCGATGAATCATGCACCTTGATTCATGTGACATACGACTGTTAAGTACAAAATAGATGCCTCAATTTTTGTGTCAATGCGCCAACATCACTCAAACTTTCAAAAAGATTAGTTTACCCCTTTTTTTGGTACTTCAACAACCTCATTTTTTGCTTAAAAACTTATACTGTATATATGAGGATGGAAAGGAAAGAGGGAGAGTAGACCCCTTATAGAGAGCTTAGTCATATTTTAAGGGGGTGGCTTATCGCACAAGCGTCCATGACATAAAGGTGCATGGGTGCTCACGCAGGTAAATGTGTTTGTGCTCGCCCGCAGTAATAGAACAAGCACGCACGTGCGAGAAGTTATAGATATGGTACGCCCCTAGTGGTTATGTTTCTCAAGAACATAAACGCGTATGCGGGTGGGTTTAGTACGGGTGTGCGACTAGTGGTACATAGGTATATGTGCTTACCCATGACTAAGAACAAGAGCAAACATGTGCATGTCCAAACAAAGATAACGTTTATGATCGATCATAAAAATGACCTTGGATGCGCTAAAATCAATCGAGAATCGAATTAAAACCGATTTAGATTTTTTTTTCCTATTGAGTTAAAAACCAAAACTTACAAGTCTTAGTCTTGGGTTCTTAGTGACCATCTTGCTAGAGTTGTTACTTGGTCAAGAGGATCTTATTTTAATTATCCTATTTTTTGATGGGCTCATCTTTGGACTAATAGGATATGTTCCCAAATGTTGATCCTCAAAATCATGCTAGGTATCGTGAAGTATACCAATTCTTAACGTTATTATTATTATTATTATTATTATTATTATTATTATTATTCACACACCCACCGACACTCTAAATAGTTACTAACACTCCGACCTGAAAACTACCCTAGTGGTGATCACCAAGTATGTTTTATTTTCTTGTAGTGGTGTGTATGCGTGTCGTGTCTGTGTGTGTGCATGTCGTGTATGTCGTATCGTGTCTGTGTCAGCACATTAGGAGGAGGGAGTTAGGGTTAGGGTTAGGGCTTACCTGCCTTGGTCAGAGTCGGGTCGGGGTCGCCAGGGCTGGAGCAGCGGTGGAGACGGGTTGGCGTCGGAGTCGGGTCGACGTCGACGATGGGAATCAACGGTGGATGGAGAACACCGGAGGAACGGGGGTCGCCGCAGGAAAGTGGGTCACCGCGGGAAGGGGGTAGCCGGAGGGAGGGGTCGCCGGAGGGAGGGGGTCCCCAGAGAGGAGAGAGAAAGGGGGAGAGAAATTAAGGAAGCGGGAGATTAAAAATTTTGGGTAAAAGAAAATAAAAGATCGATCGGGTGGAACCCTATATGAAACATTTTAGTGACGTCCACAAAGGACGTCGCTAAACGTCGCTATTCAATAAAAAAACTAGCGACGTCCCAAATGTGGAGTCACAAAACGTCGCTGAGTTAAACAAAACAGCGACGTTTTGCGACTAGACCGCGACATCAGCTTTCCAAAGCATAATGTGTGGCGCTAACGGTCGCTAAACATCGCTGATAGTGACGTTCAGCGACATTTTTATAAAATGTCGTTAAATTCACAAATATTACCGACGTATATGACTTGCGTCGCTAAATTTGTCGCCAATATGACTTATTTTGGTAGTGGATTCTTACCCTCATTTTATGTTCATATGTTCTGATTTACATTTTATCCTGCTGGCTTTTATTCGCCCGTCCTTGAGCCTTACTTTCTGGTACTTGCTACGGTTGGCCTGACCAACCCTGGATTGTTCCCAGATTTCCAGTGACCGACCCTGTGGATCTTTTAGACTTGACTTGGAGGATATGCTTCAGTTCCCGACCATGCTAGGAACTGTGGGAAGGTATATTCGTCTACGTTATTATCATGTAATGTAGACTTCCCGATTATCATATGAGTATTTCATGCTTTCCATATGATTCTCTCTCTTGCTTAGTATTTTATTGTTCTTGCATGTGGATATGAGATCGGATTTAGGCCATAAAATAATTGCATGCTAGGATACCCAGCAAGATTGACAGCCGTCATCGCCGTGTAACATATTCGTACCTTATACGGTGTAGCTGGCTGACATCCGTCCCCGTATTTTGGTAATAGGACGTGACAGAGTTCTCGGGACACACCCTTGGCCACCGCAATACCAACCTCGAGCATCATGACAGGCTCATTCACAGTCAGCCCCGTGGAATTCTCTTTCTGATACGAAGCCATCAGCTTTGAAAAGTCCTGAGTTTTATAGTCAAAAGGAGCAGAAGAAGAAACTTCTTCCGAGTTAGCAGCCTTAGTAGCTGTAGTCGCTGGGTTCTCCTCTAGGATACTAGCCTTCTCAGCCTTCATGATCATAGGCATCTCGACATTCAAGGGCCCGCGGCAGAAGTGGTTTTTTCTTCCATCCTCGAAGGAGAACCCCCGGTTGTACGGGGGTTGTAACCCTAACTTCTAAACGCAGTGACACCCGGAGGTGTGCCCTAGTAACCGGTTCTTCAGGAAGTTCCCCGAGAACTTCGGGCTCGCGTTCAATCATATCTCTCTCTGACTGCCCCGATTGTCTCTTTGTATGTACAAATAAAACAGCAATAAGTAGAAGGCATGAGATGAAACTAGGGTAAAAAGACTGGTATATACCTGTGAAAAAGACTCAATGGGTGGAGTCTTCTTCTGCGGTGAAGATTGTCGTGCGGATTCACTCTGCTTATGTGCATTCCGCTTGAATCTCTTGGCGGGTGGAGAACTCGCCTCTAGGGAGGCCTGACGTTCGAGGGGGTATTCAAGGGCGCCGTGTCTTTTTTTTTCTACCCGAGAGGCACTAGACCGATCCGAGGTTCTGCCACCCGATGATGCAAGCTTTCTGAGGCGCCTAAGGAACTATTGATTGGCCTCCAACTTTGTCCCCTCAATTAGACTTCGTTCTCGATTATAACCAGATGAGAAGTTGTTCGCCAAGCAGTAAAACTTTACGGCGGAGTACAAGATGTGGACCTCCCCTTAGATTACAGGGATCGTAAAACTTGTTCCTGTACACCCGGCATTATAATAATACTACGCACGAGCGCCATCCAGTAGACTTTCCTCGTATCCCAGGCACGGGATCGGGTTGTCCATCATTGTCTGGCTGTAATTGAACTATCGTGCAAACCGACTCGGCAGATAGGGCTCCAAGAACACCCAATTCTGATTTCGGTACACCAAGTACGAGGGACGAATGGACTGTAGCCAATAGAAAGAACTGCGAGTCAGGTCACCCTTTTCCCTGCCCTGCTCTACTAGCTCATTTTCTCAAGATAGCCTCTGTAAAAGGACGAAGTCCTATTAAAGTTGTGGCCATCCAAGCGACCCAATACCCATCTACAGACTGGAACACCTTGATGAAGCCAAGTTCGCCCGATGATAGTTGAACAGGGTTGCAGCCCCTTCTCATAACCTTTGATGGTTTTAGGGGCTATCAGACCCAAGCGGTGTAACGCTAACCAGGCCATCAGGTAGTGGTAAAGGATTTCAGCTTAAGAAAATTCGTTGGTTCCCCCACGATGCTCTATTATCTTTCTCGATAGATCCCATAAGCCTTGTAGAGTATCACAAACCATAGCTGGGAGCAAAGCCAGCGGGTGACCAAAGACCAGGTTCACAGCCAGCATGATAAGGTCCTGATCACTCGCCCCACAGATCCAGAACCTCCAGGTACTATGACCTTCCGCAGCCATATCATCAAAAAGGCAGCCAGTGCCGCTTTCGGGCTCATGGCGGTCAAGTTTTGGCAAAATTAGTTGTGGACTATAGAGGTAGAATTTCCTTTAACATCTACAAAGGAGCTGACACCTTTGCCTTGACCATCATAGCTTCAATCTCGTCAGGGGTGTACGCCCTACGAGTGGTAAAGTGGACTTGATCTAGTTCCAACGGACGCTGTGTGAAGATTTATCTTCTTCAAGCAGAAATGTGCGGGTGAGTCTTCAAGGAATTCTGGCGTACGCACACATGATGATGGCAAAACAGTTCTTTGTATATTGCCATCATTTCAGGATACTTATTCTCCAGCCCCAAGAACTCCTCTTTGTAAGGAGAATATTCTTCGTACGACTCTTAACCACAGGGCAGGTTTGAGATGGCACACATCTTGTGAAGAGCTAACCCTATCTCTCCTTTCGGGGTATAGAAGGTCTCGATGTGGTAATTATACATCTCCAGAAATACCACGAATAGGGGCTGATTGATGTTCATACCATGTTCAGTAGCCCTTATGGCACTGCGCAAGCCAATACCTTTTAGCTCTGCCTTCTACTTACCCAATATCTATTGGGTCAGTTCGCACCATTTAGCCTCAGGGTGGATCCAGCCTTCGACCTGGAAAGCCCTTTTCGGGTATGCGTATCTCACCGCTAGAAACCGGTTGGCGAACTGAGAAGCACCAAATGGATGTATGTCCGTGGTAAAATCACTAAGCAAATGGTCAGAAAGCAGTACCCGCAAAGTGTATGATGGACCATCACGGACACACTTAAAAGAGTCCCACCTCTTAGAGTGTGTGTCCACTTTAAAATGGCCCGTTAATAACCCCCTTGAATCGGGGTTAGATCCCATTCCAAACGTCGAATTTCGGATAATTAATAGAAAACCTAGAGCGGGAGGTGTCGATCGGTCACCGGAACATACAAACCGAGGCTATAGTAGATGTAGGAGGTCTGTCTCCCTCAAGATCAGCTTATCACCAAAGAGGAACTGAGGTTTTAGCATCTTAACCCCAGCATCAGTGATGGGTGACAATTTACCTCGATCCATCATACGACGAAAGAGGGCGTGATGTTGTGCACGTATCATGTCCAGTCTCCCCTACGATTGGCCTCGAGCGATCAATCTCCTGGCAGGATTAACAATCGCCTCGTCGATATTTATGCCTAGTACGCAGACTGATGAGTCGAAGAGGAGCTCGTCAAAAAGTGGCATAGTCACGGAAATAGCGCACAAAACAACCAAATGTTAGAAGAATATACTAAGTATTCTTCTGCAAAAAAAAATACACAAGTACTATGACTCTGCACGTTAGCAAGCAAGCAACTGCACAGACATTATTTTGTGAAACTATGTTGCGTAGGAACTGTTTAGTGATACTGTGCTTCAGCACGCAAGCATTTGCGCAAGCACTCTTTATTGACACTGCGCATCAGCAGGTAAGCATCTACGCAGGCAATTTTTAGTGACACTGCACATCAGCTAGCAAGCATCCATACAGGCACTGTTTAGTGACGTGCATCAGCTAAATCCTTAGCACATTTTATATTCGGTACTTCAAAAAAAGTAACCATGCACATCAGCAGATAGAGCTTTAGCGCATCTTACAGACACTACTCCGAAGAAGTAGTACCCATACGAATCAGCGGAGGAAGCTTTAACACATCTTCGAGACACTATTCCGAGAAGTAGCTTCATGTGTATCAGCAGACGGAGCTAGGCATCGATGATTTCAAATCAAACACCTACTCGCAACAGTCGGTCGCACATCTATGTGCGTGCTGACATCAGCGATCAAAGAATCATCGACATTGATAGCCTCTGACGCCGGCCGCTTCCCCTTGGCCTTGCTCGTGCTCACCTTGTCGGCCTTGGAAACTCTAGGAGCTCTCGGATTTTTTGGCGCCATGGAAGAAAACTAGGGTTTTAATTTGGGGAAGAAGAAGAAGTACTCGCTCTGAAAAAGTTTAAGAAAAATGACAAGGGAAGAAGTCTTTCTCTCTGCAGGCTCCTACTTATAGGATGGAGCCACGTGTCAGCGGATAAGACCAAGAGACTCTTCGTAAGGATGAAATGCTTGGAACAGCGTAAAGATGAAATAAAATCATGATGAATCTTTTCCTAAAAAACGAGGAGTCATTATCATTTAATATGAAATGACGGCTCAAAACATTAATAGTGACGGCTACTAAACGCTTGACAGCCTGTCAGAAACACGCTGCGCACTTTCTATGCCACGTATTATTTTATACTTTTGTTCAAAGTGTTCCAAACTTGTCCAAGTTTGAAAACTTTGAAAGGGGTCTTATAGAAGCATAAAAAGTGCAAAACACCAACAAAAGCGCAGAAGACAGCAGTCGCTTCACACACTTCGCAGAACCGCAGTAGACACCAAATTGTTGTGCACATCAGAACTCAGATCACAAAAGATGGCAGTGCATAAAGAGAAATACTTTATTAAAATCATGATTACAAAGGTGCGTTACAGATTCTTCATGATTACATATAAAGCTATCTACTCATACTAAAATGCACGGTTCACAGACGCGCAGCTTACAAAAGCGCAGCTCCCTTCTTTAACAGACCAAACCACTTTCTAGTCAAGTGCGTAGCACCCCCGCTCCAACGTGAATAATGAAGCAGTTATTGAGCAGAACGGAGATACAGCTCCTACGCGAGGCTCATAGCACAACCTATGGCTCTTCGGATTAGCAATCAATCCAAATCTGGTATCTTGGGCCTCAAAGACCTCCAAGATGTCGCTCATGTTCAAACCCATCTCGCCAAATGCTTAAGTACATCTCAAATCCTTGAAGTTGTTCTCCACCAAGGCTCCGACTTCTTTGAACGAAGAGATCTACAAACAACAGTCGACTTATGCAAGGCCTATGGCCGTCCGAAGCTAAATCGGGATCAATCATGACAGAGGAATGTCAAAGAAGTAATGAACAATAACTTCCTTAAAAGCTCACCTTTATATAGGTTGTCTGTGGTCCAACCTGCACACCACGTGGCATTTGGTCAAAGGCCCCGAGTTAATATAATGAACCTAGAATTCATCACAATGAACCTTTTTTAATGAAGTCATTTGACTAAGTCTTGAGTCACCGCTTCTCAAGCCGCCCAAAATGGCAGCAATAAGGAAGCATTGACTCAGCCGCTCAGAAGCAGCCACTAGGCACCCCAAAAGTGCAGTGACTCAGCTTCTCAGAAGCGCAGCTTCTTCAGAGCTCGCCAAAAGCGCAGCTCCTTTAGAGCTTCTCAAAGGCGCAGGCCCTTCAGAGCACACCAGAAGTACAGCTCCTTCAGAGCTCCTCAGAAGCACAGCCCCTTTAGAGCTTCCCAAAAGCATAGCTCCTTCAGATCTTCTCATAAGCGCAACACCTTCACAGCTTCTTCACCGCTCTTTCAGAGCTTTCCAAAAGCGTAGCTCTTTTAGAGCTCCCCAGAAGTCCCTTCAGAACTGCTCAAAACCACAGTCAGCCGAAGACAGTCACTCATCGCCTCGAAAGCACAGTCTCTTCGACGTCCCCAAAAAAAGTGCAGCTCATATAGCACGCAGATCCTTCGTAAACGTGGCACCATACCACGTGACTAGTGTGACAGCTGTATCTCTCCAGATACGATCAGATATAGTTTGTTCAAACAGTCGTATCCCTTCAGATACAATCAGATTTAGTTTGTTCAAACAGTCATATCTCTTCAAATACAATCAGATCTAGTTTGTTCAAGCCGCTGCTCCTACGATAAAATTAAAATCCAGTTTAAACTGAATGAGATCTTCAAGCAGTGTGTGTATGCCATGCATCAGTGACTCGGTCATGTTGATGAACGGATGCTAACCACCTAAGATCCCAACAATTGCCATGTGTCAGCTCAGCAGTAGCCCCTACAGTACGGTTACAATAGATTTTCCTGAAACCTCATGTGTGCAATGCTCCCGTGCGCCAAAACCCCTACACACATCGTACATGTGCATGCCTATAAATAGCAGCAGTTTCTCTTCATTCAAGGTCTTTGAAAATCCTTCTACTGCTTCTTGCTTAGTAACACAGATCACCATTCACGAGCATTCAAAAAGTCAGAGCAAGTTCATTTCGTCGTCAGATCATCAACGGAGTAAATGATCCACTACATTTCTCGATCTCCATCTTCACAATTTTTCAGAAACAATTTACTCAGATCTCCTGTTCAGGAGCCTTTTGTACTCTTTTTAACGTTTGAAATACAAAAAGTTCAACTTTTGTTCATGGTAAACATTATGTATAGAGCGCTGCTACATGGCCCGCCTGCGGACTAGCCCGCGGCCACGCAGCGCTCCCCCATTGGCAGGGCGCCGGCATGGGCCCCACGCGAATAGGGGGGGAGCCAATGGGGAGTGCACGCCGGCGTGCGGGCTAGCCCGCCGGCGGGCCAAATATCATTTTCGTTATGTATATGAAGTTTTTGGGGCTAATTGTTCTTCTCATAGTCTGTATGATTCTGGGAAACTACTTAAGGAGCTTACGTCATTCGGTTGAAAGGAATATGCGAAGTGGTTGTGTTATTATGTCTTTGGTTTGGTGTATTTGGGATGAGAGAACCCATCAAATTTTTGATAATATTTCACTGATTGTTATGTTCTCATTAAAAAGTTTGACTATATTTTGTACTTTTGACATGTGAAGCCTCTATACTTAAGAAGTGGCAAGGATCACTAGTACTGGAGTTGTTACTAACCGGATGCTCAATGACTGAGTGGTTGATGGTTATCTTGAAATTTACATGTGTGCTATCGTGGTCTATCTTCTATTTGGATCCATATTGTTCTCATAATTACAAAATTTCCATATTGTTCTATTTGGACCTGACTTAATATGAGTCCCATAAGGCACTAGCCTCAGGCCCCAAAATTTGAGGGCACCATTTCTTTTTACCATATATAAAAACTGTTGAAGCCCACTGCCCACTACCTACAGCCTGGGCCTGTTGATGGTCCACCGCCCACAGGTGTTATTGGGTATTGGCTAAACTTGAAGACAATATATTTTTTTAGGTTTTTTTTGTTATAGAAAGGGAGAGACTCGTGGCTGCGGCGTTCTATCTTCTGGAAGCACGATCACACGGAAAGAAGCAGGCTGGCTGAGCCCTCCCCTTTTGCACACAGGTAAGATTTTCATTGTTTGGTTTCTTAATATATAATAATATGATTTGTTGTTGTCTTGTTGAATGAATGGATGTATTTTTATATTTTATTTGTAAAATTTTTGATGTGATGCTATCATGCTAGTATGTTATTCATCTTTAGAAATAAGAAAGTCTAACTCAGAGTCACACTAACATGTTATTCATCTTTAGAAAAGAAAGTCCAAACTCAGAATCACAGCCTTAAAAGCTTTTTCATCTTTAAATTTTTTTATTATTGAATGAATTTGCTTAAGCTACTAAAGCATTCGGCTTATTGTTACTTGTTGCTGCTACATTGAATAATTGTTGTAGTTGCTTGTTGTTGTTGAATGATATTTTGGCTTCTTGTTGTTACATTGAATAATTGTTCAATAATTTAGCAAGTACATTGAATAATTGTTCATTAAAAGAAGTTCGAAATCAGTCCGGTCTTTTCTCGCTTATTTTTATTCATTCATTTCCTAGAGAAGCAAACATGCCTCCAATAAGAAAATAAATTGGTATTTTTTATTTATTTACAGAGCAATACTACACTAAAGAAGCAAATAGGCCGCCTATAAGAAAATAATTGTCTCAAGCGAAAAACAAAAAGTAGAAGCATTAATTCAAAGTCAAGCAGGAAGTCTTAATAAGTATTTTACTAGCAACAAGGGACAAAGAGGACATCAGTCACAGAGCCAATTGAAAGTTTGGGAATGAGGAACAACAAAATCAGAATGACATTGACAATGAACTACATGATCACCCTATGAATGAGAATGATAATGAAGAGTTAGATCAACCTGTCAATGTTGAATTGAATGAGACTCGTAATGAAGATCTGAAACAACCAGAGAATAAGAAAGTTGTTTCCAATATTACTGCAAATGTTGATGAAGATTTAAATAAAGAGAAATTATTTTCACTAAATATTGATGATCCAAAAAATTGGGATAAAATTGGACAAAATATTAGGGACTTTCTAGTTGAAAGAGGTCCTAGAAGAGATGATGGCATCTAGTTTCCCCATGATAGTTCTGGAAGACATTTCTAATCATCACATTTTAAACGACAATTGCCAAATGGTAAGATGAATGGAAGAAGATGGCTACTATACTCTATTTCTACGAACAAGGATTTTTTTTTGTTTTTGTTGCAAGTTGTTCAAGACTTAGACCACGGCTAAACTTGGTCATTTGGCTAACGAAGGATCTAAAGATTGGAAAAATCTCAGTCGGAATCTTAGACTTCATGAATCTAGTAAAGAGCATATTTGTTGCATGATTAGTTGGAATGAATTAGAAAGAAGACTTCAAAAAAAATAAGACAATTCATGAAAGCTTGCAAGTAGCAATCAACAAAGAGACAGAACATTGGAAGCAGGTGTTAAAGAGAATAATTGATGTTGTGCAAGACTTGCAAAAAATAACTTGGCACTTCGAGGAGATTGTGAGAAGATTTATGTTGAGAACAATGAAACTTTTTGCAACTGCTTGAGATTATTGCTGAGTTTGATTCATAAGGGAAGAGAACCTTCGGCCTATTCAAGCACACCATATTTATTTCATATATCTTGGCCCCAAAATTCAAAATGAATTGATACGGATGTTGGCAGCTGATGTGAGAAGTTCAATTGTTACAAAAATTAAACATGCAAAGTATTTCGCAGTCATACTTGATTGCACTCCATATGCAAGTATCGAGGAGAAAATGTCTTGTAATAAGATGTGTGGATGATTCAATAAATACTGTGGTGGTGGAAGAATTTTGGGTTGAATTTTTGAAGCCTAACGATTCATCGAGGATTGGACTTTTTATTAAGCTTAAAAATGTCTTAAACAACCTTTAACTTGATATTAATAAAATAAGAGGTCAAGGATATAACAACGGATCCAATATAAAAGGGCAGCACAAAAGAGTCCAAAGAAGATTACTTAAAATCAATCTAAAGGCTTTCTACACTCCACGTGGATGTCACAGTCTTAACCTGACATTATGTGATATAGTGAATTGTTGTCCTAAGCAATATCCTTTGTCACAACCAGCTCCTGAATAATCAGGTAAGACTCGGATCAAGCCGGCCTACACAATCGTGGACAGCGGTAGTCAGCCGCCTAGACCTTATATATTATTAAATCATAATATTGATTACTCTATT